>CM031878.1:49656383-49682278 GCA_018697195.1 Certhia americana | reverse complement strand
ATCCCCATGGGCTGTGGGTGGATCTCTGCATCCCCTGTGGATCCCCACGGGCTGTGGGTGGATCTCTGCATCCCCTGTGGATCCCCACGGGCTGCAGGGGCACAGCTGTCTCACCATGGGCTGCACCATGGGCTGCAGGGGAATCTCAGCTCCAGTGTCTGGAGCACTTCCTGCCCCTCCTTCTCCACTGACCTTGGTGTCTCCATGCTGTTTCCCTCACATGTTCTCACCTCCACCTCTGACTAGAAGAAAAACTGTGAGCCCTTTGTTTTGATTTTCTTCAAAAATATCTTATCAGAGAGGTGTTACCGACCTCTCTAGTTTTGGTCAGCAGCATGTCCATCTTCAGAGCCATCAGGGATTGGCTTTGCTCGACACTGGAAGCTTCCAGCAGCTTCTCAGAGAAGCCACCTCTGTGGGTCCCCCTGCTACCAGAAACCAGGCCATGCAAAACCAATACAAAAGTCCATCAATCTCTGCAGATAGTTTTCTTACTGTGAGGAAATACTATGTGACAGTTTTTCCTCACTTTTTCTTTCCTAAACAGGGACTGAAGCAGTCATGTTGTGTGGATTTTGGTTTGGTGGGTTTGGTGTTGGTTTGGGTTTTTTTTTTTTGTCTTTCAACAGACAAGCACTTTGTTTAATTTATCCTTTTGAGAGCAAATGCCTTTCTGCTGGAAAATGTCTTGTGTATCAGCAAGCTTGATAGAGGGATATTGCTTAAATTGCACCTGCATAAACTAATTCTGAGAGCTTCTCCAAGAGTACACTCCTCCAGCTCTTCCAGGGCATGAGATACAAACTTGAATTCTCCTCTCCAAGTATCTTTGCCTCTGGCCTCTGTTTCTTGCACATTGATATCTTGACAGTCTGACTTGCTCTCACAAAATCTTTACTTGTTTGTGTCAGGAAAGCTAAGGCAACTCACTTGAAACAGAGCGTGAGGGAACCCACATCATAGTGTATGCATATTCTTTCTAGTTTAAATGAAATATTCACTAGGATACTGAAGTGTTTTCAAGCCCTGTTATGTCCTTCCCTCCTTTTTCTTCTCTGTGTCTCCCAATCCTTTGTGTCTGTTCACAATAAAAAACTCCAGCATATTACTGTTTGCTCTTGAAAGTCTAATTAACAGTTTGGTGACACTGGGTACCCAGCTAAAAGATATAACTAAACCTATGTCTAGTGAGTGAACAGAAAAACCTGAACGTCTGCATAGCATGTCTGCAGAGCTTTTACACCAAACTGAATGTCTCTAGGAGAGGGCAGTTTAGTTTGGACAAGCTTAATAAACTGTTCCATCTGTAATCAGATATAAATCTGGTTTCTTGGATTGGGAATGATTCCTAGTCATACGCAGGATTCAAGTTTTCCTGCTCATGGTCTGAAATTCTGGCTGCTGCTTTGCTATTTAGAAGGTCAGCACTCAGCTTCTGAAAATGAAGCTTTGAACAAAACACAGGGCGTGTTAGACTTGTTTGTTGACAAGGTGCTCTCTAACATGTTGAAATGGTTTGTGGTGTTTTTGTGCACACAACTGCAGAATCCATATATAAAAAACAGTATTACTAGAACAAAATCCTTGCACACAGACATGGAACTTACCAGAGCTAGAAGTCATAAATTCTGTTCTTTTCTAAATGTTTCCAAAGACATACAGCTTCTGCAATTTTTGGAGGTCTTTGAGCTCTGAAGGTAGGCTGGAATTGGTGCCTGTTGCCTGCTACTGAGCACTGTAGAAAGATAAAACATGCTCTAGCTCTTTTAAAGGAGCATCCAAGTCTGCCTAAATTTTAAACTCTCTTGCTTTCCTTCAGGTCATAAGCACTTTTCTACTACTTTTTACGGTTTAAACACAACTGAAGTAATTGTGCTGGACAGTTGCCAGTCTGGCAGTTTGCTTAGGAAGACAGATGCAGCCTTCTGCAAGGACTCAAGTGCTCTAAAAACAGACATGAGAGCTAACCTTGTATCTGGAACTTCTTATTTCAAGAGAATAGCTCATCCTGTGGATGTGTTAAAATACCTCTTGACATTTACTGCAGCAAGGAAGCTATGGCAATCTTGCACTTAGTCCTTGCACTTTCTTTTCTGTCCGAAGGACTTGGGGGACATACATGTTGGTGTCGTGGCAGCTAATAAGTTCAAACTTTGAATTATACCTTATGTTTTGCCTAACTAATGTCTGCTTTCATTTCGTCTTCCAGATGCTTGTTCCTCCAAAGGCATTTGACCTTTCATGCACAAAGCAGCTCAGTAACTTGGCTTATTTCTGGTATTGGAAGCTTGTCTTAACTGTTGTAAAACTTCTATCATTCCTGACTTTCAGAGTCTAAGCTGAACCACATTTACGTTTAGAGTGGTATTTCACAGTTCCCCTTCCAGACTAGGGAAAGAAGCCAGGTTCTTAAGGACTGTGGGAAGACAGACATATAGCTAGTCTGTATGAACAGATAGCCTAATGTGGTATTTGACACTTTCTTTTGACACTTGGCTTTGCCCTGGTGTGCAGGAATGCTGAAACTAAGCATTCCTGAGTCCCTAAAGCTGAGTCCCTAAAGGCTTTAGCAACAGAGGTAGGAGATACCTTACAGCTCTTGCTGAAAATGCTGTTTACCAGAACATTTCTCTGCCCACATTCTTGTTCTATTTAGCTTAACTGTGATGACTTACAGGAAAACAAACCACAAAGTAAAATAATCCATCCTATGAATTTTGGCTGTTAACCTCAGAAACAAGGTGAGAATCTCATGACCAACATGAAAGCACTTGGAAAATGCTTGTTTCAACCATGTGGTGCATCTGTGAAGCTTGTTTCAGTGTTTCTCTGTCCAGCTGAAATGCAAAGAAGCACGATTCCAGCTATGCTATCTGTATAAGCAAGAATACTCCCAGGCCTTGAGTGGTGCCAGACTGCAGGACATCATGATTAGCTGTTGCATCTTAAATTCTTATTTTTTTCAGGGATGCTGAGGAGCATGTCTTTAGTTAACTGTGACCTACAGATCAGAAATAGTAGTTATTCTCATGATGAATACCAGAGCAAAGTCACCAGACTCATAGCTTGGCAGCAAGTTATACTTGGATGCCTGTTTAAAATATTCCAAGAGCAAACTGATCTAGTCTTTATCTAGTGGATTTTTGGTTAGATGGGCAAAATACCAGTTGTACTGCAGAAACGTTAGAGGTAAGGCATGGCCCTGTTAAGCTGGGTGCTTTCTGCCTGACTCTGCAAAGCCCACAGACTTGGTTCATAGTACCCTTCACAGCTAAGAAGTTAAAATTTGGTTTGCGTGCTCAGCAACCTAGCAGCTGACACATTTTAAGGTAAGAGCAAGAGGAATTCCTTCTGATTTGTAGTTACTCTGTATTGCTGTTAAAATGGCCTTAACCTTACAGTCTGATTTTAGATGCTTTTTGTAATGGAAACCACTGACCTCTTTGGAAAGTATAATCTTGTTCCTTGTGAGTACATCCGCATACACTGTACCATCTCTTTCCATTACTGGAGAAGGATATTAGGAGCTGGTACATGTAGCCACTTACCCTTTTCCAGGAGGGTAGGTCTAGACTAGAAATTGATTATCACAGATCTTTAGTTCTTGTCAAACAACTTACCACTGTCTTATTTGTGGATCACTATAGGAACATGCTTCTTCTTCCTAGAAATTAATAGGGTTTTTGGCATTTTAATTTTTTTTAAACCCAGTTGAACATGACTGGTTTGTTCTTTACATCCCTCTGTATCCACAGCATTCTCTTCCTTCTGTGTACTCCGTATGTCCACTTTGGTGCCTTAAATTTAACTGCTCAAAGGCAAGCGCAAAAGGCTGGGACATGTCCCACCTAAGATGTGAAGAAACAGAAGTGACACCTAATAAACAAAATCTGATGCTGCTGCCTAATAGAGGATGAAACTGAACATACATAAAGGGGAGGTAAATGCATTTTGTTTCCTTGTTCTATATCTAGCTGGTATTGGATCATAGTCTTGTGTAGACTGAAATTTCACTACACAGATGCTTAGTGGGGTTTTCTAATAGAATACTGTGCACAGGTGAGCTAATCTAGGTGTACTGGAGGATGCAGAAGTCCTTTTTCTTTCTGCATGGAACTGACTGTACAAAAAACACATGCATTCAAAACTTGCTGGATGGGACATGGAGTGTTATGAACAGGTCTGTGAAAGCCAAGTTCATGTAAGCTATTACACTGCCTTTGGGAATGTTTGTGTCTAAACCACTTCAGTTTTTCAGTCACTGGCTGCTATTCTTCTAGTCATGTACTGAAGGTATGGAGGTAAGAGTGTTTCAAAACCTAGCTATAATTGTGTGGAATTGTTGTCTGCTTAACATGACTCTGTCTGTCATTGTGTCTGTGAAGCGAATGGTAAAAAGCAGTGGGACACCTTGAAATAGAAGAGGAAATGTACAGCACTCTGAATTTTGCAATTAAAGCAGTGAGGTTCTAGGAGCCGTATAGGCCTGGCTCTCAGGTCCCGAAGTGAGGCAGGGGTATTTAGGGTTAATACTCCTCTTGCCTCTAAACAGCCACATTTTTATATGTCTCTTTCTGTCACTCAATACTTGTTGAATGGGAGCAGTGGGCACACAAGCATCATGAGAGTTCAGGGTAACCCTTTCCAGAGGTGTGTTTATGTGTGCTTGGGAGACCTGGTCAAACCTTGTGTTCTGCTTCATGGACTGCTGCTTTGAGAGCAAAACTATCTGGTTAAGCTGTACACTTGCTCAGGCAGGATAGGTGAAAACGAGCATTCAGTTTCTGGAAACTGTAATATTAACTAGTTAACTGTAACTCAGGAGAAGATTCCATGGTCCTCACAATAAAACAATAACTACGGAAATATTCCCCCTCAGGGGTTGAGTACTGGATGCTTTCTCTGGTGTACTACTCCATGAGGGGAGGCTGCCATCCAGAAGACTGAGTACCAAGCTCATGAAGTTTCTACTTTATGTGGATCCAAACTGCTGTGTAAATGGAATTGTGGAAAGTCTCCTGGGAGAATATGACAACAGTTGGAAACTTCCCAGTTCATTTTGAATCTCATATGCAGGCTTCAAGTTTAAAAAATTCAGTTGAATTTTATATTTGGATGAAGTGAACTTCTTGATAGATTTAATATCTGTCTCTGGGCAGGCTGACTAGTCAAGGTGTTTTGAGAGCATGAGTTAGCAAACTAATGTGAAGCAGCCTTACCAGATAGCAGCATTTCCAACACAGGCAGTTAATTCCTGCCTGTCTGGCACTATAGAATACCAAACAGTACTGCTAAAATCATATGACTTCAGTACCCATAAATTCAGGTCTTGAGGAATTCTAGGAACTTCATAGGAATGCATGAACAGCCTGCTCTTGTGGTTGTTTTACAGCTGTATACAGGAATCAGTAGCTCATGAACCTGGAAGTCTGAATGTCATGCAGTATCTACTGCAGGTTGTGATCTGGGCCTTGCTACACCTTCACCTGACCTGCTTCAACAGGTGATAAAGCTGTGCGACTGTCTTGAGGCAGTGGGGGACAGAGACTAAGGATCTTTACTCTTTACTTCAGAAAAAGCTTTGAAACTTTGGAAAATCTTTATGGATGCTTGCTGAGAAGTGAAGAATGTCTTAACAAAAGGTCCTTCACACCACCTTGCCTGCCCAACCAGAAGCAGCCTCCCAGTCTCTCTGTTGTGGGACTGCTCAACTTTGTGGCAGACTGACTGCTGTGAGTAAGAGGTGCTTTGGCAAAAGGCTTTGTAAGCGGTAGATACCTGCTGTGACTTGGACTGTGCTGGTCTGTGTGATAATTCAGAGGCATATTTAAAACATGGATGGGCAGCAACTTGGTGCGCTAAAGGTGAAGCTGATGCACGAGCCACTGGCACTGAAGTGAGACACGTCTTGCCAGTTTGTTTATATAAAATGGATAATACTAGCCAGTATTTCAGATGCTTGTGGGTATGATAGTTATACCAACAAGTAGAAACACAAGTGGCTGCATATCTCTTTTCCCACTAGGCTCTGCACACCTCTTTCTGTGGTAAAAGCAGACTAACACAAATGACACGGTCTTGTTTCCCAAACAGGAAAAAAAAAAATTCCTCAAGTCCCGTGGAAGAAAGATGGGGCAATTAACATGACAGGGAGGCACTTTGCTGCTAGGATTACAACCTGAGGTATCTTGCTGTCATTCTTTAAAGCCTGCCTCTTTCTAGCAATAGCATGAGATTCTCATAAGGATCAGCAAAACTGATCCAGCCTACTGTTAAAAGAGAGTTCAGCAGCTGAATATGTTGCTTCTAGTGCACTTCACTAGGAGGTTCCACCCATTCAGGAGGAGAAATAGCTTCTTACTTGGCTTTGATCTGCTGAAAAGTGGCCACATCGAAAGGTGTGATGCTAGCTGTCTCTGCCAGGGGAGGATCCTGCAGATGAGGCAATATAGCACAGTAACAAATCATCTCTCTTTTCCCTGCCACCACAAGTAGTAGCTCTTCTGATCTGAACCACTGCTGGTACAGAAGCTTTACTTGATATAGGTCTGGAGTGTTTCATCCAAGATAGAACTATCACAGCCTTTTAACACCACAACATTCCACAGGACCCATGACTGCAAGACCACACTCGAGCACAGTGAATCAGATTCAAGCCTTCAAAGACTTCTGTCATGCTTAAAATGTGCAAGACATACTCATATGATATTGTTACTTCCCAAGAGAATTGATGAGGAAAGTACTAACTTCATGCAGCTGGCTGCAAGCACCATCGTTGGTTCTTTCTCTAGATTCTCGTATTTAAAGCAGATTCCATCATATTCTTTAAGGTCTCTTTTGGAAGATTTTGAGATGTCCTGTGGAACCAGGCTTAAGCTGTTTCTGCAAGTTAATTGTCATACCGGAAGCTTAAAATATTACTGGCTGCAATTCTGGCACAACTTGTTGTAAGTTAATGCTTATTGCACATGGGCAATGATGAGCTGTCTTTTCCTTTGGAAACACATTTGTCTCCAGCTACTGTGGTATCCCAAGGTTTACTCTGCTTTTTACTCTGCTCAGCCAAATTCTCTTGTCTAGCTGAACTGCAGATTTTCTGAAGCCGTCTCTTGTTGTTAACCTTATCCTGTCTACTGCTTACTCTGTTGGTGTAATTTCAACAAAACTTTTTATCTACTGAGTTATTGTGTCATTGCTTCCTCCTGTTGTACGTGTTCCTCCTATGTTGAGTCTGAGCCAGATGTGTAGTTTGAGGTGTCTACCCTCATGTCTGAGCTGGCAAGCTGTGCCTTCTTCTGATCTTTTACCCTCTTGAGAGCATTTGTGTGCCTGCCTTTCCATCTTGCTCACCTGTCAGTTAAATCTGAAACCATCTATTTGTTGGCAGCCTTTTCTGTACATTAGCTGAGAGAATGTATCTAACCTCTCTGTTAGTGACAATAGTTTAGATCACCCCTTTCCCAAAATGTTTAGGCTAAGCAATTATTTTCTCTACTTCATAAGACAACCCTCAAGGTGAAGAGCAATGCCACAGTTCTGCAGTACTGCAACAGACAGGTGGCTCATTATGAAATCCCAGTACTCTCATGATGGGTTTGTGACAATGACTGGTGGGAATTTAGCTGTGTTTTTAGCCATTACCGAAGGCCAACCTTTACCTCAAAGCGCTTGCCTGGGATTTGCTCCTTTGGCTAAAGGAGCACTGATCAACTGAGAGGGGTCTCACCCAAACATGATTGCTTTGCTGAAAAGATAGGTTTTGTCTAGCCACTTGCAGTTATGTGAAGTTGGGTCTAAGAAGTAATTGTATAACTAAAACTTTAATGTGGTGCTTAGCTGTAGTGATGTTTCTCTGCTTAGCAGCAAGGGGAATCACTGTAGATAAAGCTATCCCTGTACTACTGTTAAAAAGATGCAAACAAAAAACCTCCAGTCTTCTCTGAAAAGAAGAACCATGGGTCTTTAGGGCTTTCTATGTACTTATCACACACTGTCAGCTCTCTCTGCTACAAAACCAGAGCAAAGAACTTCTTAAGTTGCTATGATACTTATGCAAGTGCAATAACTACTGTATTGCAGTGAGAGATTTGAATTTGTGTGGATGTACCAAGTTAGTTATATAGTTGTTTTGTTGTTTTTCTCTCTTCCTCTGCTGCCAAGTCAGCTTCAAGGAATTGCAGACTTCCTAAACTTTTGTGGTTTTCTTCCTAAAGTAGCCAGCTACTTGCTGGATCTTTTAGCCTCTGTCTTCTCTATGCACTAGATGACACTCTTAAACTTGGGAGAATGGGAATGAGGGTCTCTCCAAGGAAAAAGCAGTGTTTTCATTTGCTTTAGGACTCCAGCAGGGAGGTGTGCCGAGACACTCGTGTGTGAGAGTATGATCTGTGACTGTTCTGTAGTGCAGTTTTGGCAATTCAGACTCTGCTGTCAACATGTGTGGAAGTTAATGGACTGGATGAGAGGCCTCTGATGAAAGTTGTGCTCATTTCTCCACCAAAGGAGTCTCCAGAGGTGAAAGATGACTACATTCCAGACAACTGAACTGTTGCTACTTCACCTGAAACCTGTCTTATAAGTAGGTCTCTTGATTTGCGTAGCTGTTTTGTTTTCAATTTAGGTTGGCTCAGTCTCACCAGGAACTGTTGGTTCAGCAACGCTCTACTTCCTTATGAATAGAAAGCAGGTTGTGCTGTACTTAGGGGAGATACAGTGATAATGTGCTTTCTCCTCAGCTTAATGCTCTAAGACTTTAGGGTGTTACCCAGGTGTCCTGGAAAAGGGTGATCCTTGGAGGTGCTGAAACAAACAGCCCTTGTAATATATCAGAGATGCTTGTCTGTGGTGTCTTTGAAAGTACTGAAGTACTGCTTTGCCTTGAATCTGTTAAGCTTATGAAAAACTTCCTTTTTTTTTTTTTTTTTTTTTTTTTTTTTTTTTTCTTTTCTTTTCCCTTCTCCAATACAGGATCTCAGTCTGCCCAATGGCACACCTGTGGACACTTCTAGCCCAGCGTCCTCCTCATCTCTCCTCAATAGACTGCAGCTGGATGATGACTTGGATGTGGAAACTAGAGACCTCTTTGTTACTGTTGATGATCCCAAGAAACACGTGTGCACAATGGAGACATATATCACATACAGGGTTACAACAAAGGTACAAAGCAATATTTTCTTTCCTAGTACTTCCTTCTTTGTGGAATAACTTAAGGGCATATTCTGGATATTCGTATCTTGCACTGTGTTTTCCTATCTTAAGAACAACAACCTAGTGTCTTTTGGTACCTTGTGAATGTGTTGGAAGATGTGACTTCTTTTAGCAGAACTGTTACTTCAGAGTCTGAAATTGTGGAAAAAACTTTTAACACGTCAACCTAGATTAATTTTTTCCTCTGGTTCCTAAATAGAACTGTTTGTAAACTTGCAAGGCCAGTTTCCTTTATTAACTTCTCAGTTTGTTCATTTAAGTAATCTGACACTCATTTGATTTGAGTTCCCTTAAGGGGAGTGTACGTTTTTACTGTTCCCTGTTAATAATCTCACTTTTTGTGTCTATCCTTTTCTGCAATGCTTTAAGCTTGTTGCTGAAAGTGTTTACTACATTTCCTCTGTTATCCACTAAAATCATAGTCTTTATCCTCAGCTGTAAACTAGCTTTCATGCAGTTGCTGGTTCAGATACCTCTACAGCTGATAATAAAATGAAGTAGCCTAAGAATGCTGCTGCCAAACAAAAGAGGCTGGAGATTTTTTCAGCACCTGTTGTAGTTCAATCATGAATGCAATCTACAAATAATATGAAAAGTGATCTGAACAGTTCACCACGTTCACAACTGAAATGCTGATTCCTCTTAACTAACTCATTCTCATTATAGTAAAAGCTCCTAGGTGTTGACATCTGCTTTGGGCACTTGCAGTTACCTAAGGCAAAAGGTGTTCACTAACTTTGCTAGTAATATACTTGATACACTTACCTAGAAAGATTAACATTCCTCCAGCCCACTTAGATGGCAGTATGTACTGGAGCAAATATTTTTCTTGGAGATAAGAAGCCTTTAAAGGCCACAGACAATTTTTTTCCAAATGTCTACTTCAGAGTTTCACTTTCAGACTTCACAGGAGAAAATGGAGTTTCTCTAAAATAGTAACTATCTCTAGCTGCACATATAACACAGTTTTGTCCTTCATTTTTTACTCTGAGTCCTAATCTTTCAGGAAACACTGAAAGAAACACTTTTTTGACTTGGAGCAGCTTAGCCTCAGCTATTACTTGATCAGAAGGAATAGGAACCACAAAATAAATGCAGCTTTCCACAGGGAAATGGCTAAAATTGGATAATGTTGTTACTCTCTTAAATTAAGACTCAGTTATTCCGTTGATATATTTCTATGTAGTGGCACCCCAATAATGTTCCTGTGCTTGTTCAAGGGTTCATTTTCTTTTTATAGCAGAACTCTGAAACATGGCCAAGGTCTTTATCATATTTAGACCAGAAGTATTGTCCAACAGTGTCTATTTTTTATTTAAAAATATAGTTCTATACTTCTGATTTTGATGTCTACCTACCTGTCTATTAATACTTGTTAGATTTTGGATCTCATTGTAGCACATATATCTGCTATATCATACCATTGCAATGCTATTATGAAACTGAGTAAGTTATTCTTGTGAAACCATGGAATCTTCATCTCTTTAGTTTTATTGTTCTTGGAAACTTTTGGTTAATCACTAGGGTCAGAACCTCTAGGACTGTCTATCATTGTTCAAGACTAACAGTGTTAATGGTCTAACTCATTCCTGCCCTACAAACAAGGCATCTTCAATGCCAAGCTAATTGCCAATTAGCCATTGTAGCTGCAAGCAACAATTAAACATGACAAAAAAGCTGCACAGGAATAATCCATAGATTGAGATGAGAATACCTCCTTTGCAGCTTTGCAGGAAGGAAGTTTGAGGCCTCTAAAGGGTCTCACTGGTGCCTCTGAATGAGGAGGGAGGGATGGCTGGGGATTTTCCTTCTCTGCTGGAGAATGCTTCTGGAACCTTAAAGGTTTGGTTAAACATGGGGTCATAGAATGAGTTATTCTGAAGACTGAAATCAGCATCAGAAGGTCAGGAGGGGAGTTGCTAATGCTGTAATGTGTAGTTGTGGCTGGGGCAGAATACCACTGTAGGGAAGAGTGTAGACTGACCACTGCATTGTGTGTGGGTTTTTTACCTGTTTCTTCTAACAGGTCCTTCATTCTAACGTGGGGGAAAAAAAAAAAAAAAAAAAAAAGTCTTGCAGTATGCCTGGGCTTTTCATCTTTTCATTTTCTCATACCTTTGTCAGCAGGTGCTAGTGACTGAGGAAGGGTCAAAACGTTGGCTTGCAAAGGAAAACTTAAGAGTTTGCTTGATGCTGCTTGTATACCTGATTTCACAGCTCCCTAGTAAGAGCCAGGTAGCATTCTCTAGCTTGTCTTGTGGATTGATAGATTTAAAGAATGTAATGGTAATCCTCCAGCTAACAAGACTGATTCAGGATTGACTCTCTTGATTCTCTCATACCCTGTGTTTGTCTTGCTAATGCAGTTACTAGTGCAAGTTAGTAAACAGTTTCCTTACACAGAGGGGCTAGTGAAACCATTAAGGTAGGTTAAACTTGTGCTAGAACTTAGTGAGCCTTTACTGTGATGATTGAAGTGTCTTTGTGTCGTTCAGATAGATGGATGTGCATTTTAGGGAGATTTTACCAAGCATAATTCTTTTTTAGGAAGAAAGAGGAAAGTGAAGCCAGGCCTTATGTTATGTAGTCATCTCTCCTGAGAAAACATAAATAAGTGCACTTCTAACTTCATTTTCATTATGCTTTCTAGGATGGCAAAGCCTTCTTCTGTGCCTTTTCCCACAGAGTTCTGAACAGCTGAGTGCCATTCCTCAGTTGCTCTGCAGGCTTGAAGGGAGAGTCTTTCAAGCCAGTCAGTACTGAAGTGGAGGTCTTGTTCTCACTTTCCTGTCCTTCTCCTCATGCTTCCAGTCCATTCATTGGGTAGATTACTTGAACACATGAAACACCTTTATTCCTTAGAGAGGAGCAGGTAAAAATGATATGAAGTCTTTTTCAAACAGGCTAGAATGTTTGAGGCAAAAAGAAATACTGAAGTACTAAGAGAACCAACCTTCTTCCCTTCCCTCTCTCTGTCAGTCTCCTCTTTTCCTAGTTGAAGATTTTGCCTCAAATAGTAACATGGGAATCTGCAATCAAGTCTAGCTAGTTAGGTAGAGAGTAGAACTATGGTACAAAAATACTTTCATATAGTTATCGTAGGCTAGCTTCAGGCTTGGCTGCTAACTCCTTCCAAGGAAGACAAGAATCTTATGCAAGACCAAGACTTGGTGAATGCCTTAATACTGCCTCTAGTCCAAACTATGCCAGCAACTGAGGTGAAAGTGCCTGTAACTCTGCCTGCTTTCCAGCAAGTAAAACTGAGCCCAGAGTGCTGCAGTGCTGACTTAGTGGAACTGTGCTGGAATTTTCAATAAGTTCCTGAAATTTCTTGCCCATTATTTTTGGGGAGGTTGAGATCTGCCATGTAAGTTTCTTGTGAAGTTTGTCAAGAGACACATGTCCTTGCAAGTTGAGATTTATGACTCTTACTGAGAAAACAGGGGGAATTTAACTGTGTCAAAAACATAGATGCTTCAGTTGTCTGTTACAGAAATTTCCCTGGTCAACGATCCAGGAGCCACTCTTACAGTCAGTCTTGCACCACCTGAGCTGGACCCTTCCCAGCTATGCCCCCTCACTCACGCAGTCACACCAGGTTTGCCATAGCAGTCTCAGGTGTCCCAGCCATCACATTAATTTCACCCCAGTGCAATAACAAGCTAACAGCTCGAGCTGGTGTCCCTGAGGAGAGACCCAGAACAAAGGAACCCCACGGCTTTTATGCCCTCAGCAGTCTAAACGTGGGAAGGTCTGGGGTGGTCGGCTCCTGCCGTGTCCCAGTGCCCAGATCCCTGGCTGTGCCTCAGGAACCCGGGCCCTTGTACCGATGGTCAGCTCTGCAGGGCCTCAGCCAGAGCTCAGCCTGCAGCTCCCACTGCAGCTGCTCCCCGAGACACCTCAGCAAGTGTGTTCCTCAACTCTGTGCTTGGACAGTGGCAGGATCCTCCTTTCTCTTATGTGCAATATGGGAAAAATAACTTGTGCTAAATTAATGAACAGTTTGAGCTGAGATCCAAATTCTTTCAGCGTTAGTGAGGTTTCATTAAAACCTTGAAGGACTCTTGAAGGGCCTATTTGGGCAGTTTGTGTTCTGCCCAAATGGTTCTGAAAAGCTTGTTTGCTGTCTAGATTTGATAACCTGTACAGTAAACACTGAAATGTTGCTGTTGTGTTTTCATCTCAGAGGAAAAAAAAGTGATATATGGAAAGCTTTGCAATTCTGCTTGTGAAATAAACGCAACAAGAGCAGTTTGCTAGAGGTGAATGATAGCTAATGTATGATGGGTGTAGTTGGACTAAACCCTGCTTTCCTACTCCTAGACAGTCCTATATGGTTTTCCTTAGCTGTTTGGAAAATAGTGATTAATAAGCTTCTCAGTGCTAACAGATAGGAGACTCAACCTTCATTCTCATGCTACAGGATAAGAAATTGTAGTGTGTAGCCATTCTTATTACTCTTACTCATTCCCTGTCTGATCTCTTAAAATGCCTTTGGGCAGTGACAGCCAGTTCACAGAAGCTCTGCCTTCTAGTCAGTTATTACTGTCTTGCCCCACCCCTTTTTTTTTTTTTTTTTTTTTTTTTAAATTTCTACAATAATGCCATTCAGTCTGTTACTTGAAAAGTGAAAATGATTCAAATGAAGTCTCAGAAGTCACATTTATAGTGTGGCATTCTTAGATGTTAAATAAGATGGTGTTACTCTGACATGTGTGTAGCTGAGTAAAGCACATATCTGCTGTGGATATTGAGGTCTTGGTAGTCCCTCATCTACAAACACAACTGCTCCAGTTAATGAGGTTTCATTATGTTAGTCCATGGACTGATTTCTACGTTGCTTACCATGGCTAGCAGGTCAATGAAGAGAGGAGCTGATCCAGGTTTCTTTTTCTGTCTGCCTATGCATTTCTTTACTATAAGCCAAAGCATTTCATAGGTAATAACACATCAGCTTGCTGCTTACAGTATCCTAGGCCTACTTTGCTGTTGATATCATGTTAAGACTTCACCCTAGAAAGATTTCATATGTAGAATTTTTACGGGATCCCCAGTGGTGACTGGTGGGAGTAAAATGCAGCAATTTAAGAGTTAGAGTCATCCAGAGAGCAAGTGAATAGGTGGATTGCATTTAAAGACTGCTGCTGGCTGGGACTAGCAAAGCAACCAAGTGCTGGACTTGATGCCAGTTCAAAGCTGGGGTTGCTGGTGTATTCTCCAGAATGTGCTGGGTTTGATGCCTAGCGGCAGGCAAGTAGTGTGCTGGTACTGCAAGACACTTATTGCAACATGGACATAATGCTGCAAGTAACTTACATATGGCTGCCTGTGCTTCTCAGTGGGACATAACTGCAAGGACTGTCTGCCTTCTAATCAGGGCTGCTGCAATATCAGGCTCTTCAGCAGACGCTCCTAGTTGGTATGCAGTTTCATGAGTGCTCAGTCTTCCAGGTTATGGACTGTTCAAAGACTGGATAAAACTCTTGCCAGCAGTTTATCTTACTTTTTATTCCATCAGAATTGTAATGACCTTGCCCTACAAAAGGAAAATTCAAAAGATTTAATTTAATGTACTTATATATCTAACTGGGCATACACATAAACAGACTTGTTTCTTTGTCTTGGAAGTCAACAAAAATAGCCCACAGTGGCTTTTGTTTTCATCTTTTGACCTTGGAGTGTGATAAGCCTATCAATTGCAGAATACAGGACAGTGGTGAAACATTTTTTCACCTGTTGATAGTGCATGTCATAGAACAAACAAGTCAGTAAACACCTTTATGTTTAATTCTTGATGGTTAAAAGTCTTGTCCTCAGAATCAGTTTCTCATATAGTCTTTGCAATCTTGTAACTGCCAGGAGAGTAATGTGGTATGCAGTGGTAACTGCTCCAATAACTTCTGCCATGATGAAAGCAGAACATGTAGTGAACTATTGATAGATCTTAACACATCAGCTTCAAGCACTTGTTTTTCATAGCGCTGCTTTTCCACTGCTTGAAAAGACAGAGGATATTTCTCTCATGCTAGCTGCACAATTTTGGGGCTTCAGACCCCTCTGCAAGACTTTCTGGCTTCACCCTTGCCAGGGATGGCTGTACTGCATTTGCTGCTGAGCTCTGAAGTGAGAGGCATTGCTGTACACTAAGTATATCCTGTTCTTTTCCAGACCACACGAGCAGAGTTTGATTTGCCAGAGTATTCTGTCCGTCGTCGGTACCAAGACTTCGACTGGTTGAGAAACAAGCTGGAAGAGTCTCAGCCAACGCATCTTATTCCCGTAGGTAGTAAGCAAGAATCTGCTCTTAAGGACAATTGTACATCTGTCTTCCAAGGGTAATATTTGGATGATACATGTCTAGATTTAAAAAACAGTATTTTATTCTCTTTGAGTATTTAGAGTTAAATATGGTATTTTATTGTCTTAAAGTGGAGTGGAAAGAACTTCCCATTCCTGACTAGTTAGGAAGCTTAGACTTTCTTGAGTAGCACTCTTGAGACATGAGCTTTGTCAGCCTCCTACAGAGCAGTACATATGCTGACTACAGTAGCTGTGACATAAATAGAATACATTTCATCTGTTTGCTCAATTATTACATCTGTATTTCAGAGCATCTGAGGATTACAGGTGCGCTGAAATATAGATGTAATAAGCCGCAGGTACTTCAGGTTCTAGTCTGAGTTTTCAAGATGGCCTTTTGAGCTGGTTTTACAGAGTAATTTTAAACTATTTGCACTAACATATAATAGCACAGACTTGGAAGTCTCAGCCTCTGGCTTGGTAGCTATTGCATGCCTTCAGTAAGTAGAAGTTTGCCTAATAAGATTAGCTAAACTACTGCACGCATTGTTGCTGAAACTGGTGATCTGTCCACCTTATTTGATTTGAGGAGGTTCATACTACCTTATGTTTTTTTATGTGAATAGGTAGGAAACCTGTGAGATCACCACCTTCAGCCCTTTTGAACAAAGACATTTAACCCCTGTGGGAATTGAATTGGCAGGAAATAGCAACACTACTAGCGTACTTTAGGTTGCCTGTCTGGGGTGCCTGATGGGGTGGAAGTTTCTCTTCCCTCCCTCAGTAAGCAGTAGGCTGTGTGAGAAGTATTGTTAGGTTGCTCTGTGGTTGAGTGCTGTTTAAGTCCTTAATTATGCTGGGACTTGCCTCAAGTGGAATAATAACTGAGTGTCTCAGAGATAAGAAGTACTTTACCAAATAATGTGACACCACTAACTAGGAGCAAATGTGTTTAGTGCCATACTGTTTTGTCACACCCCATTCTCTGAACAGCTGGAACAATCACAGTTAAGTTTCTGCAGATTCTTGGGTACACTTAACAGGCATCAGTTCTGCCTGAAGCCTGCAAGGCTGTAAATTATAGTCGAGTAGCAGAAGGTGAGTCACAGTAAGGGAATCAAGCTGCTTTGCTCTGACCAGGAATTTGTTGCGCACAGAACAGCAAACTCTGCATAAATAGCTGTAATACTGGATGTGGAACCAACTGCAGAAAAAGCCAGTGTCTTAGGTGCCTTTCTTCTAGAAAATCTGGAGATAAAAGGATGTGCTGCCCTATTTTATCTGTTTGGGAACTAGTTAGCAATTACGGAATCTCCTATTAATTTCCTTCATGCAGGCTATGCATGGGCAGGGAGACTGCTGAATGCTTTATATATTTACTGTCTAATAATAGATGAGATATAGAAGTTAAAGAGAGTTTCAGATGCACTGACTCAAGTCAGTTCTATTCTGAAAAGATGTTTCAAGACAATCTAAGACTATGTGTATTTGTAATTATAGATACTGCAATCCCTGAAAGTCTTCTGTTCTAACAAATTGTCAAAAGAGAGTTGTCTTCCTAATCTCAATATTGTGATTCTGCCTAAAATCTTCCTGTTGCAAATGATGTGTCTTCTCAGTGCAGTGTGTCATGACAGCCTGCACTTAGGAGCCAAAACAAAGCTCAGTATGGGTTCCTCTTCATCTCCTCAGTTACTGTTAGTTACTTCTTTTTTAAAGATCTGAGACATTCTAATATTTTCTTTCAAAAAACAGTTAAACTGTTCTCAGATCTGTGTCTGGACTAGAAAGGTAAAGCTAACACAGGAAAGGTTCTTGTCCTTGGATGGTTATGTTTGGATACTTGAAGCCATTTCTGGTGGCAGTGAACTCTGCTCACATGTCTCAGTAAGAAAAAATAAATTAAGATGGAAGACTGTAAGACAGATAATTAACACACAGTTAAAGCGAGATATCAGTTGCTAGCTGTGTGTATTGATTACTTGAGATTGTCCTCCGTAGGCCTAAAATGGAAAGGAATGTACCTACTGCAGTAATTGAAACCAGGTTAAATGGCAGAAGTCCTTGTGATAGAGGTGCATTCTTCAAATGCTCAAACTTTAGTGATTACTCAGTGCCAGTTTGTGTGTATTTGATTGGAGTTCTCTAAACTAGTCTTCCTCTCTCTCTTTTTTTTTCTTTAAACTTTTTTCTTTTCCTCTTGCGTATGGTGCTGAAGTAGTGACTTCCTAGAGTCCCAGCTAAAGTTCACAAAGCAAAGGAAGAAAGTTGCTTCCTCTCTGAAAACTAATGCACAAGGCATTATACTTCTGAAGAAGTCTAATGATAGTGTACCTTACACTGGTTTAACTAGAATGACTGACTAATTTGAATATTATGCTAAACATAATAAGGTAAGTCTTGTCAGAACCAAATACAGTGGTCAAAATATAGCTGTGTTGCAGCTAAGTCATGCTGCCTGTGCATTTCTAGGAGATAGAGTCTTCATTTACAACCCACATCAGCTCAGGTTTGGTGGGAAAGTAATATGTATAGTTTTGGGAGTTTTTTTCTTTTAATTATTTTTGACGCAGATTTTAGATGACAGACTCTTTGCAGAGGAGAGTCCTGATTCCTGAATTGGGTGAAAATGGCTGTCATTGCTAGCTTAGAGGTAAACAGATTGTCTGGATGGACTGGTTCACAAGAATGAAATGCAAAACACAATTTTAAAACTGGTATTAATCTTGAAGTCTATGCTGTTGGACAGAACAAAAGCAGATTTAGTGGTAGAGCTGAAACTAACTATGCTTCAGCTTAAAAAGTGATCTTCCATCCAAAGTGGTACTTCAGTCTGTAATCCAAGTGTGATGGGGGGGACTGTATAACTAGCAAGTCTGGAGACAGTCTGGGCCTACATGTCGAGCTGAACTGCAGAGATGAACTGATGGACTCAAAATAGTAAGATGTAAAAGTGGATATATCATCAGGCCTTTACAGATACATACTCAGGAAGTCAGCTGTGATAGATGTCCAGGTGTGCTCATACTTCAGAAAAGATCTAGCCATTTGCTGTGTCAAGCCCCTGGTTTGTTTTTGGTCAGTGTTCTCACTAAGGCTGTCTGCCTTTTACGGGAGGGCCTTGTTCAAAAGCCCTAAATTATTCAGAGGGGGTGTGTGGGGAGTAAATGGAATTGTCAAATTTTCTGAGTTTCCCAAGATTGGGCAGCCGTGTGTCAACACTGGGTGGGGGGGGAGTGGGTGCCTGTGCTTCTGTTACAAATAGCACGCAGCTCTTCTGGCATCTCTTTAGAGCTGGATCTTGAATATGGCTAGCAGTAGGGAGAACAATCTAAGCTATGCTGCAAGTACCTAGTGAGAGTACTTGTCTGACTTCTCTGGTGTGACTCTCAGCTGAAGCCACTCAGTACAGTGGCTAGCTTTAAGCCAGACCAGCTAAAGGATAATAAAGCTGAGCATGGCTTGCATCCCTTCTGATGCATAGTTCCTGTTAGCAAACACAATGTTTCAGTTCCCGTTAAGACTGCAATTTGATTGCTTTGTTTGTTTCCAAATAATAGAAGCAAGTTTTTGGTCTTTTAAATCTTGTGCTGTTTGCTTAACTTTGACAGCCTCTTCCTGAAAAATTTGTGGTGAAGGGTGTTGTTGATCGCTTTTCGGAAGAGTTCGTGGAGACAAGAAGGAAAGCATTAGACAAGTTCTTGAAGAGAATAACTGATCACCCAGTGCTGTCTTTTAATGAGCACTTCAACGTCTTTCTCACAGCTAAGGTAAGCCAGTAATTTTCTAATGCAGTTGTTGACCTTTGCAGTCCCTTCTGAAATGAAGGTAAAAAGGCATTAACAAAACTACATATACTGATCAGAGCTTCCTCTAAAATACCAGAGGGGTGTTGAGCATTCTTTACTACTGTGTGTGACAGCACCTTGTGTGTGACAACAGTATGGGTTCCTTGTGCTTGAAGAGAAGAGGAGTCCTCTCTGCAGATTGATAAACTGAATTTTCTGGACCTGCTTGTTTTGTAGCCTAGTAATACTCTATTATGCAAAAGAGAATAAAAATTCAGAAATCCTCTTTAGGGAAAGAGGGAAGGGGGAAAGGAAGAGAAGTCTCTCTTGCACAAAAGCTTGTGAATTTCTTGACTTTTTATCTTGAGTGTGCTTTTTATACTGCTTGCACTTGATGCCCTCAAAACTAGGCATGGAGGCCTCATTCTTATTTGTTCTCAGCCACAATTTCATGCTTGTCTTCTGCATGACTCATGCAGGAATGGTGCAATTTTCTTTGGCTTTTTTTAGAACTGCATTTCAAATAAGACTAGGAGGTCCTGCAGCTATGCTTGGGTTTTACCAGAAGGTGAGAAGAGCTGTAAAAGCATGCCTTTCCAGCCACATTACTCTAGCTCACTTAAATGTGATGTTGGAGCTCACTTGATGATCATGCTCTGCTTGCTGTTAATAATGACTCTCCAGTGTTCTTTTATTTCCCCTCCATGTTGAACTTAACCACTGAAACAAGCCAGAAATGCAGAATTTCTTTAGCATGTTAAATGCCATATAGACCTGTTCCTCTTTTGAGCTGTCCAAGCATGATGCAGCTTTCTTAGCTGTTTTGTCTTTTCCCACCCCTGTGAAATGAATGTCAAGGGCTTCTTCCTCTGCTTTAGGAAGAGTTTGCCTTGAGATTATGGAACATCCTGGGAGGTGAGGGGAAAGGACTCCTGTTCTGCTTGACTGTTTCTAATATTTGAAGTTGTTCTAGTGGAGCAGTGAGGTGTCAGTTCAGTGTGTTAGGACTTCAGAATTTTGTTACTACAGGAAATCATAAGATAATCTCCTGGTTGAAAAAGAGAAACCAACATTTCTTCATGTTCCCTGTTTAGACCTGCAACATACCAAAATGCTTGAGAGAGTGAGTGAATAATTCTGAGTTCAGGGATCTTTTCTGGTGCCTGCTTGCATTTTGTGCTGAGGGCATGTCGAAAGCAAAAGTCAAATTGCATTTAAATGCAAACATAGTTGAAAATTATAGTAGCTGCTAAGATGTCAGGTTTTCTTAATCAGATTTACATTTGACTTAAGTACTTTGAAGGAATACCATAGTAAATATTTTGAAGATGGCTGCTATTTTTGGGGGGTTTTTCTTAAGAACACTTAAGCTTTTAGTCTAGTCTCTAATAATATGTCTGAATTCTTGATCTCCAAAGGTCCACTTCATTTGAACACATCTCTTCCTCAGGGCTCTATATATGATAACCGAACTATAGCTCCTGAGCCTGTTTTGAGATGTTGAATACTGACCTCTGCTGGAAGAAGTAAAATGAAAAATTCTTTATTGTCACTGTTTTGGCTAACTAAACCAGGTTTTTTTGATGTTAAGGTGAAATCCTATGAAAATCGTAGGTAAACATAAATCTATCTGTTAGCATAGATTATCTGAAAGTTGAGTTATGCAAATATGTAAAGGAGCGTGAAGGAAATTTACACTTTCTTTGGAGGCAAAATGGATGCATCTGACCCATCCTGAGCTCCAGTCTCTCTTGCAGAGAAGCTTCACTGGTCTCCCCATGCTGCATTTTTTCTGCATGCAGTTTTCACCTGCCTCCTGTTTGACCACAGAACTAGAGTGAGGAGGCTGCTCACCAGATAGGTGTGCAATGTGTAGCTCTATAGTAGGTCATTAGAGCCAGCTGATGCATCTGGTTAATACTGATATTGTAGCCATGATTTAGAAGTATGTGTAGATGAATGATGAAAACAGTTTTGGTGGAGCCAGAGCTCTTAATAAGCCTGCTTTCCTGGTGAGAGTACAGGAACATGGGAAAGTAGGGCCACATGCAAAGTTGGACTACTTAGTTATTTCTAATGTACTTCATACTATTCTCCTGGGTAATGTACCTCCATGAAGCCTTGAAGCAGTGCTCAGCTGTACAGCTTGTACAAGGCAAGCCTTTGTTCAAGGCTGCATGTCACCTGTAATCCCTTGTTTTCATAAGGTGTAATCTTGACTTGGTATCCTTTTTCGTATTAATATTTAAACATGTAAGTGAGTATTCCTAAACATATTCTTTTTTATTTTGTTTTTTTGTTTGTTTGTTTTAATTCTTAGGATCTTAATGCATACAAAAAGCAAGGAATGGCTTTGCTGTCAAAGATGGGGGAGTCTGTCAAATATGTTACAGGAGGCTACAAATTAAGAAGTCGGCCACTGGAATTTGCAGCCATTGGGGATTATCTAGACACATTCTCTCTAAAGCTTGGTACCATTGACAGAATAGCACAACGGATAATCAAGGAACAGCTGGGTAAGGACACAAGGAGTTCCATCATAATACATCAGTTTGAATGCTCTGTGTCTTATTCTGGTTGATAGCATGATCAAGACAACTTGTGTTGATGATTCTGGCCTGTAATAAGTCACACACACACAGAGGGCCTGTTCCAGATTTAAAAAAGCCCAAAACCTAACACAGTATCTGATACTAGCGCAACTCTCTAAATATTTTTTTGAAGTTGAACTTTTTATATCAACCTACTGTCTTAGTGGAGTAATTTTTTGAAAGACTTTTGGAAGGTGGAAGAACCTGTAGATTCCACCTGGAGGAGTACAAGTGGAGTCCCTAGACGAAGACAAGCTTTACGGTCTGTCTTAGTAGAGTTAAGTTTTATTTGTGTTTAAGAAACTGAGCTTGGCTACTGCCAAGGTGCAAGAGTTTTTGTAGTGGAAATCTGTAGGAATGGTAAGTTAAGAAAGAGGCAACTTGAACCTGTCACCTGTGCAGCTACAGAGCTCTGTCTATTAAGAAGCTAATGCAACACAAGTTTTGGCTCCCTGTGGGGATTAATGTTATTCAGAATTGGTGTGTAATTTCTGCTGTTTTGTGTTGGCACATACTTGTGCCTTTGTGCTCTTACTCTGTTAATCTATTTTTCCATCTGTCTCTTGTAGAATACTTAGTGGAACTACGAGAATATGGACCTGTTTATTCAACCTGGGGAGGGCTGGAGGTTGAACTGTCAGAGCCACTGGAAGGAGTGTCTGCCTGCATTGGGAATTGCTGCACAGCTCTTGAAGAACTCAGTGAGGACATGACAGAAGACTTCCTGCCTGTGCTTAGGGAATATATATTGTATGCTGAGTCAATGAAGGTAAAAAGAGTCCAGTGGCAGAAAGTGCTATCATTGTGTTTGCCTAGAATTAGCAAGTTCATTCTTTTTTAACAGTGAGAAATGGTGGTAGTACCAAAAGTGAGGAAATAACATTAAGTAGGAGGATATTTTCAGAGTATAAACAGAGCTAGATATGTTTAATAGCAAGGGTACTACATGGGTCACATTATCTGTCTGCTCTGCTATTCAGTCAAGCTAGGGTCAGTATTGTAGTGCATACACAACATTTTGCAGTTTCCCCTTCACTGCTGTGGCACGTGTAACTCTATGGGAGACATCCTGTGGCTGCCTAGAATCTTTCTTTGAACAGAAGTCAGTTGTGCTTCAGCTCTTCACTACAGGGTCACTGCCTGGTCCAGCAGGAGTTATAGCATTAGCAGTTTCTGTCACTTGCATGTAGGAGAGTTGGGTGCCTTGTTTTAGAGCCATGTGTCTAAATGACCGGCATTGCTTCCTCTGCCATCCCCATACCCTAGACATGATATGTCTGTTAAGTTCTGCATACCATACCATCTGCTTAAAGATGGTATTCTGTGGCTCTTAATCTTTCTAAGAACTTCATGTTTTACTGCTTATGCAGACATAATAAATTTATTATTATAATTATTATAATAATAAATTATTATAATAATTACCTTTAATATGGGTTTTGTTCTCTTGAAATTAAGGAGCATTGGTAATCAATAACATCTAATGGGGAAAAGAATTACTGAGTAAACTTCACTAAAAAATTATATCAAGGACTTCAGTTTGTCCTTCAGAGCTTTTCACCGTGTGCCTGTGGTGCAGTATGTGTAATAGATAGATAGATAGATAGACACACACACACACATACATCAGTCCTGTTATAGGTTACTAACAGACACGTTCCTGCTGAAGACTTTCCACTTGGAACAACTGTTACAAGGCTAAGATATGCACTCCTTTACAGATCTAACAGCCCACTGTAAACTTTTGAAGTCTGAACATGGTCCTTCTCCATCTTAATCTCATCCTGTGCTTCTCAAACTGAGAATTTAGAAACTTACTTGTAGATGTCTTTTCCCATCTTCAGGAGTTGTACATCTGTATGGTTAAAGGATTCTTGCAGGTGGTTAATTCCCTGGGTATGTTCTTTGCTTTGGTGAGCATTGATTTCACCCCAGCATGAATGAGGTGTATTTTCTTTATGGGTCTAGTAACAGTAAGGTATTGCTTGAACACAGTGAGCTGTAGGAAGCCTTGTCTCAGGATGTGGAGCTGGATGGAGTGCACTTACAAATAAACAGAGCGTGAGGCTAGTGATTAAATACTTTAACTCAGAACATCTGGGTATTTTAGCATTTGATTTGATGCTAAAAATGCCTACCAAAAGATGTCATCTGAAGGGGCAAGCTGAATTGTGAGAGGTGCTCTTCACAAATATAGCAGGGGAAGTTTTCTTAAGCTAAAAAGCAAGGGTTTCTCTAGCCGAAGAGGTACTTCAGGCATGTAATCGTCATTCACCACGGACAGAGCAGCATTACAGACTTGCACCTTGGCTTCTTTTTCGCTTTTTAGAGCCCTTTTAGAATGGCTCTGTCTCCAAGCCAACAGCTTAGCTGTCTAAAGTACATCTTCAGCTAAAGAAACCCTTGCCTTTTAGCCTGAACTTTTTAAGACTGTTGACTTGACTTCCTAGTGCTCTAAAGGATTACACTTTTAATGTTTGACTTGGGCATCTTATTAGCTTTACTCAGTCTAAACATTTAAAAATCAAGAACAAAAACTATTGTTAGCCAAGACAGACCGTTCGTATTTCCCTTCCCTCTCAGATAGCAAAACTGAACTCTCTACAAAGTTCTACAAAGTGCAGTTTTCTTCTGCTAGAAAACATCAGTCTGTTTCTGTTTCTGAAGTGAGCAGCTACCGAACTGTCCTTGCAGAATCCATAACACCAAGTAAGTAACCAAAGTTAGTAAGGAGTGCACTCTTGGAGCACAGGAGATACTCTGTTGAAAGGGGTGTCCTCTTCAGTAGCAGCGCAGTCCTCTTCATCAGCTGCTGTGAGGACTACTTGTGACATAAAAGTCTGTTTTGGTCTTTCAGACCGACATCTTTTGCACAGGGTACTTGATAGAAGGTAACTCTTCAGGTACTAGGAGTTCACAGCAACTTTGTTAGCTTTCTTTGTTTGCGCACTGTACCCCTGGTGTAGATATGGGAACATGATCTATAGAGCTGTCTGTAGCTGGCTGCCAGCTAATTGTCAGAGATGAAGAGGCCTTGATATCTTCAGGAGCACTGTTGTACCTGAGGGGAAGAGCCTGAGGGAGTCAAAGACCAGTAGTTCTGGTTGAATAGAATATTAGCTGATTTGAGGGAAGCCTACCCTCTAGATTTGTTTGAAAGATTTGCAGAACAGGGCAGAAGCTGGTGTCATGGCCTTGAGTTAAAATGTTCACTGGAATTGTCTAGACGATACCCTTTCCAAATTACCCGCTTTGCTCTGCACTTGTTAGGCCACAGCTGTGTTCAGTTTTGATCCGTGCTGCACACAAAAAGACGTTGATGAGCTGAAGAAGATCTGGAAGAGGACCACAAAGGTGATCAGGGGAATGAGAAGACTTCTGTATGAGGAAAAGCTGAGAGAGCTGAATATATTCAGCCTTGAAGAAGGCCTAGGGAAAATCTTATCATCATCTACCAGTATTTAAGGATTGACACTAAATATGATGAAAGCTCCCTTTTCACAAGGAGACTTATGGAAAAACAGCGACAATCAGTGCAAATTACTTTTGGGGACATTTTCATTGAACGCAAGAGGAGAATTTTCACAATGAGAGCAATCAACCTTTGTAATACTGTTCCCAGGGAAGTGATGGATTCCCCAACACTGGATACATATAAGATAGAGCTGGACAGGGTGCTGATCCATCTTGTGTAGAGTGTGCTTTTCCCAAGAAGGGTAGGATGAGATAATCCTTGAGGTCTCTTCCAGCCTGGTGTTTTATGGTTTCTGTACATGGCAAGGTGATGTCTGAGGTCCTGGTGCAGTGAGGCCCTTGTCAGCAAACATGTGGTACCACATTTGCTGATGTACATAGGTGTTGCCTTGGGTGGCATGCACAGAGGACCGAGTCTCCTCTACCTGATTCAGAGCAGATATTAGGATGTTATATGACTTCTGTTTGCTCAACATTGCTAGAAAGGGATGTGATGTGATGTGATGTGATGTGATGTGATGTGATGTGATGTGAT
>CM031878.1:49567135-49656373 GCA_018697195.1 Certhia americana | reverse complement strand
ATGTGATGTGATGTGATGTGATGTGATGTGATGTGATGTGATGTGATCCGATCCCCAGGGGTGTTCTTGGACACTACTTTTAATGCATGTTTAAAGCAAACACCACATTATTAGGTAACTGTGTCTTTAAGGACATGAAGTAACTAGAGATCCTCTTGTGATGTCTAGTTACAGTAGGAAGCTGTGTGGTGTGCAAACAGGATTGAAATTGAAATTTGAGATAGCAGGCTGATAGCAAACTCCTGAAGCTCTCATGGGCCATGGTGGAATGTTTCAACTAAATACGAAATGGTGAAGGACTTGCTGAAACTAGGCTAAATCTATCATGTTCCGACACCACTGGTTTAGTTCTGACCTAAAAAAAGTGATTGTTTTTTTATGTGTGTTTATTGGGGTTTTTTTCATTTTTGAGTTGGGCTTTTTCAATTTTTTTTTTTTTTTTTTTTTTTTTTTTAACTTTTTGTCTCTCCAAATGAAGCCTTAACTAGTATTGCATGGTATGTGGTAATTTTGAGGATACTTGATGCAGGGCTTTTCATAATTGCTACTAAAGCATCAATCTGGTTGCTTCTTTGTGAAACTGGAGTTGGTAAGTTGCCTGCTCTTGCAGACACAAAACCATTTATATTTTAGTAAGTCATTCTTAGAAAGACTAATTCCTGTGGTTGTTTTCAAACTGTAAGACTGTAGTATAACCTTAGTAAAGTTCTTTGTGGATATAGTACAAGCTAAGGGTAGCACCTTTGACTCTCTATTTTGAAAATACTCTGTCAATAAAATGTTTGCTGCTTGAGAAACTCTCTCAGGCAGTCCAGTGCTTTTCATGTAAATTGTCCTTTTCATAATTTTCTTCTTTTTTTAATGAAATCAACAACCAAACACTGCCCCCTCCCCCCGACTGATCTAAAATAAAGGCTTACTTTTTGCTCTAACACCAGAATATGACAGATTGCTTTAAAGGATTCTGAAGAGTCTTTGCAAGTGAAGAGGGAGCTGTAATATCTTCTGTGATGGTCTTCCTGTCTCTTAGTCAATACTGTTGTCTGCTGCTTGAGGATATCAGAAACTTTACATTAGCACTTGTCAGCTTTAATGCTTTCATTTATAATATCCTTTTCATAGTAGCAATAGGTCAACTGATGAATTGAATTTACTTAGTCAGGGTTATATTAATGGTTTCATGACTCTATCTTGCATGCCTCTAGCTTGTCCAAAAGTTGAATTTTGTCTTCCCCTGCCAGCTGGTGGAGAGCAAGTGCTGTTGGTTATTAAAAGCTACTCACTAAATGCTGTAAAATAGGACAAAGTAAATCTGGAAGTCTGACTTAGGGCTTAATTGGCACTGAAGATGTATCACTTTAGAGTTTCCTGTGGGCTGGGGGAAGGAACAAGTGGATCCCTTCAGAGCTCTCTTTTCTCTTGCCCATAGAATGTGTTGAAGAAGAGAGACCAAGTTCAAGCGGAGTATGAAGCAAAACTGGAAGCAGTAGCCTTGAAAAGAGAAGACCGTCCAAAGGTTAGCTCTTAAAATTGCTCTACAAAAACAGTTTGCACTTAATGCTACTTCCTGAAAAGAATGGAGATGCAGAACTTTGGCTTTTTTCTGTATCTGGTGGCTTATTTGCAGTACCAGCAGTTTCTGGCAGAACAGGAATTTGTTGTTGGCAAACTGGTGTGAAATAAAGACTGATGTATGAGTATTATTTAACTCATCTAGCAACTTCTGTACTATTGATTGTCTTGGTTTGAAAAACACAGTTGTCTGCTAAGGAAGACATGAAATGGAAATGTAAACCCTCTCCCTCCGAATTATTATAATTATGAAATGAAGGGGCTCTCAGGCAAAGACATGGGAAGAATAACAGTTCTTTATTAAGAAAATTAAGAACCCAATTAGGGTTAAAATGCAGTAGTAAGAAGAAAAAAAAAGCCACTGACAGAGTCAGAATACAACCTGACACCCTGTAGGTCAGAGTGTTAGCAACAGTTCAATTATATGGTAGCTGTAGTGCTCTTGGTGTGGCAGATGTGTCTCTATTGGAACAATGATCCTGTAGAAGGGTGTAGTTTTCCTCTGAAGGTCCAGCAGTGATAGATGGACCTGGTCTTCCTCTGAGAATCCAGTGGAAAGGCTGACTACAGTGTTCCAAATCTCAGATTATATCCAGGTAGGAATGCTTGGCTCCTCCCCCTGGGTGGAGCATCTCACAATGGGGTGATGTAATTTTTATCAATCATGTAGTGAGACTCAATGGCCCATTAACAGAAGGTATCTCCCTGGACAGATGGGAGGTAGAAGAGATAAAGAAAACTGCCTCACCTGGTTTTAACAGCTGGCCCATTAACAGAGGATTACCCCCCTTCCTGGAGTTATGAGGGATGGGTTATGGAAGAGATAAAGAACCTGCTGTACCTGGTTTCAACAGATGGTGATAGAATAAATACTTCTGGTTACATTTGCGTTGCAGCCTAAGACACTGATCTCTCACAGTCCAGAGCAGGTTGACTCCGTAACACTTCAACAACAGCTGGCAGTCAGTTGGATTGTTCAGTGACAATGCAGTGGTAGAGCAGTCCCTAGTGACTCAGCAGTATGCCAGTTAGCTGAGTTAAGGTCCTATCCCTGGCACTGTGGAACTGTATTGTTGCAGAACACTGCTTTTGGCTGTGGAAAACTCCTTATTTTGCCCTTTTTGCTACCTGTGTGATGCTGAACAGAGATGGCACGTGTCACTGGATGACAGGTTTTGGCTGTGCACCATGAAAAAGCAAAGTTGTGAACTAACATGCTTATGTTGCTGCCCACTTTTTCATGAAACAAACCACAAGAGCCTTTTCTGAAATCACTGCAGCTTTAACTGATGATAGCAACAGTTTGGTTGTTTGTTCCCTTCCTCTGCTTGGAGGGTTTTGGTTTTCCTTATATTTGTGTTAATAATTAATGGATGTCTTTCTGGTATTGTGACTGCTGTACAATAAGGTTCACTCTGCGGTAGGTTAACATAATATTTTGAGTCTAAGAAGCTGAAGAGGATGAGAGCATAGAAATGCAAAAGTGTTTTCTGATCTTTTGTCTGTAATGAACTCCAAATAGTGGTGTACTAGGTGCTTTGTGGTGCTCTTGTATTTGGGTCTACTGCCTGCCTCTCTGCTGCCTGGTGTGGTATGCACTCTACTTCCTCAGTGTAGCTTTGTATAAGCTAGTTCTAACAGTTGTATATCTAGGATGGAGGGGACTAAATCTGGCATATCCAGCAGACCAGTTTTTAGGCATTTGACTTACTAAGATCTTGATGCAGTGGAATTGATGAATTTTGCTAATCTTGCATCTGTTAAAAGGCCTTTGGAGCTCATATCTCAGTGGGATTATTGCGTAAAGTGTAGTATTTAAATCTTGAGAATTTTTTGAATCTTCAGGTCTTCTCTCCAGAGTATCAGCATATTTTTTGGCAACTCCTCTTACCCTTTTGTAATGTAAGTAGTTTGTGTCATTTACAAGATGAAGTTGAACAAACTGTGTAGAACTCCCTGTATGTTCACAAAATATTATCTCTGGGGTTTTCAGAATCTTTCCAGAGGATGTGTCATTATGTGTAAGAGTTGATAGCTCAGAGCTGTGCCTAGCAGCATGTATTACATTCACCAAGGTCTCCTGGCTATGACTTGCTGGAAACTAAGAGCAGGCAGAGGGGTCTTGTTGTGAAATGGCATTTTTCTTCCTTGTGACATTTGCTGATTTGGTAAAAATTATGTAAAAAGATCCCAAATAAAACCATAAGAGAACAAAGGCCATTGTTTAGATCTTGACATGAAACCCTATCACTACTTAATAATCTCTCACTGGAAGGCATTCTGGACCTCCTGTGCAAATACCCAGCCTGGCATCACAAAGCTAATCAGGCCACTAGATTGTTCTGGCAATGAGAACAGCATAGAGCTCAGTAGCCTATGAATGCAGAAGACTTGCAGGGCTACTGTGGCTCTCTGTCAGTAGGTACTGCTTGGAATGCTGAAGCTAACACCAAAAGCACGGTGGTGTGGTGTTTGCCTGTGGCATCATGGTGTTCGTGTGGAGTCTGCATCCTTTGAGTTTCTAACAAAAAAAGGCAGTGGTGAAATGCCTCTCACCCATTCCTGACCCATGCTGGAGCTGATTTTGCAGTAGTCTAACCAGCATGCTGAAGGATGGGTGTGGTTTCATTTTGGTGAGATGAAGTTTGCCTCTGATGATATGTTTTATTCTGTCTACCTCAAGGCTTTGAAGTGTGGTGATCTGTGGGAGCAGTAAATATGGAGTGCAGAACTTGAAGTAGAACGTGGGGGGAAAAAAGCCTTGTAACAGATAACTGTTTCCCAAGAACTAGGAAGGTACAAATATCTTTTGCAAAGATCAGTTGTCTAATTAATGCTGGATTTGTTTTGCTTTAGGACCATTTGCTGCTTGGTAATGATGATGTAGAGGAGTTTTAAAGTGGATGTGCTATCTGTAATTGACTGTACTAAGTTACAGATGTTAGGCAAGCTTAGGATTTTTAAATAACAGAACCAGCATGAAGAGAATTAGATGTGCATGCAGACCCTCTTATCATATATGTACAATTTTATGCTCAGTTCTTGCCTGCATATACATCTGTCATCAGTTGAAATTGACTCACTAAAATAGTCCTGGACCCTTTAAGAGTTTGTTGGAGTTTGAACCACTTTGGTTTTGTGGCTTGAAGTGTTTTTGAGCTATTAAGTAGCTGAGAGCAGGTATCAGTGAAGAAGTAGCAACTTCCCCCTGAGTCCAATCTACTTTCTTCCTGGTTCTTAGTTGTTAACTAATATTTAGTGTCTCCATTTGTAAAAACAGAGCATCAGCTTTGATGCTTCAGCTTAGGCCCAAATTTGATGATAAACACATAATATCTCTTTGCATTGAGTTTGCACACATATAAAGTGCTTAAAAGCTGTTAATTAACTTAAAATTTTGTCTTAACTACTGAGTTGCAAATTATGTTCTAGGAATCTGCAGTTTGTAAGGTAAGGCATTTGCACTCCCAAATGGGACTGCTGCATGTGCAAACACTACTTTCATGATGCCGCTGGAGACTTAGTTGGAGTTAGTTGTTGTTGTTTCTTTATGAGAGCATACATGACCCATCTTCTGACCACTGGGTTATCCCTGTAGCTCTGAACTCCTACAGCCCTCTCAGCCTGACTGGCCAGAGAACTTGCCGTGAGAAACCCCAGATTTTTTGTATAGCTTCATTGTGGTTTCAAATCCTGACAGAAGAAGCAGGAAGCTGGTGAGTGCTTAGATGCTAAGTTAATTGGATTGGGAAATCTTACATGGTTTTGCTTCCAAACCTCATAAATATTTCTGTTGATAGCCGAGCCTTTCCCACTAGGATACCAAAGTACTTACGATGCAAGGCATACATGCCTTGAAGGGAGCATCCCCTAAACCTTCCTGTCACTGGCTTGGTCATTCTTGTCTGCAGCCTGTGAGGGAACTTCATCTGGACTTGTAGCAGACTGAATTCTGTAGCCATAAGTATAGTGCTTGGACATGGCAGGGAGAAAAGTATCTACTGAACCTCCAGGCTTCCTGTAGAGTAAATTCAGTTGTGTGGATAAAGGGGAACTCAATTCCTGTGAGTATGAATAGCTCCTGCATCTCCAACAGGTTGGTTTATTGAAGAATAGATGTAAAACCTTCTTTGTGTACTAAAGTGATCAACCCTAATTCATGTCCTGGAAAAGAAACACAGTTGGTGTGTTTCTGTGTTTCTGACTAAATTGAATATCTTGCCAATTGAAAAATAGTAGCCCACCTCTTAACTTCATGTAGTTATCCATGAAAAGCTTCTTATGTAGTCTGTTCATGCTCTTCCTTCTTTCATACCTCTCAGAAAGGGAGTTTACTGAAGGTACCAAGTATGAGAGGAGCCACCACGAAGTTCTTCAGGTATTCTTCATTCTGTATTTTGCCTTTGTGCAAATCACAGCTTCCAGAGCAAAAGTTCACTTCTCACTTTGGTACCAGGATTCAGGAGTTTTCTCTTCTGAGCTCATGGGCTTAGTCGGCATGTCCTTACAGTATTCCTGTCTGTGTGGACCATGCAGCAACAAGAAGGGAAAAACTGGTGTTCAGCTTCCTTGCTTGAGGAAACACTTGTAAATTATTCCTGCGTTTGCCTGGTGGTATACATTATATTAGTTAAAACATAAGCAAAGAACACCAACGTAGTTGGTCTAAAGTGTATGTACCTTGGAGCCAGTGACTACTGTCAAAAATCCCTTGAAATCTCTACTTCATCTTGCAGTAGGCTGTCCTTCAAGATGTCATTTGTTGCTTTTGCATGGTTGTGTGTCTGTTATTTAGCCTAGAAGTCCATGAGCCCATCCCATGTCAATGATCATGAGTGTTTGGCAGTTAAATTTTGTTGAAGAAGCCTGTAAGGTTTAAAGTAGAAGCTAGAGAAACTAAGGACTTTATTAGAAACTTTATTCTGCAGCTGTCAATACTGAGGCATCTTACCCAGCTCTATTGATAAACCTAAAGGTTTGTTGTTAGATAGTTTGTTGTTATATACAGACTGTAAATTGGTGTAAATCGGGACATTCCTACTGCAGCTGTAAATGGGAATCAGGGAAGTTGGCTGTAGAGTCAAACTGCTCAGTTTGAGCTCTAGGAACTGAGCCAGCACTTACACCAAATGATTTTCCTGTGCCTTTAGCAAGCACTTCCACCATGCCTCTATATCAGGCATGAAGATGGACAAGCACAAGCACTCACCACCTCAAACAGCAAAGAACAAATTAAGCAATCTCCTATACTCTCTAGTTCAAAATCGTGGCTTTTTCCCTCCAGCCATAACTGAGTTGATTCAGAAGAATGACTGGATTGTGAACTTACCCTTTCTTCTAGTAGTTTTGCTCAGAAAGTTTGAGCTAATTCAGCAATCTAGCACTCTTAGTGACAATTTTAATCTTCATTTCTTTTGCTACAGGTACCCACAGATGTTGAGAAATGTCAAGACCGAGTAGAATGTTTCAATGCTGACCTGAAAGCAGATATGGAGAGATGGCAGAACAACAAAAGACAAGACTTTAGGCAGCTACTCATGGGGGTGGCAGATAAAAACATCCAATACTACGAGAAGGTATGTTTCACTGTTGGAGCACTGGCAGGAATAATAGTAGTGTATTTTCCTCTGAAGTGGTGATAAGTCTTCAGGAAATCTTCACACTGTCTTGAAAGCAAGAATATTAGACATCTGAAGCTGCTGTTTTCCAGAGTTGGAAGTAGTGGTCAAGTAAACTCTGAGAGACTAGTGGTCTTTTGCAAGTCAGCACTCTAACAGCATTTTATCATGCATGCTTGTCTGTTTTACACTTTTGAATTAAGCAAATAAGTGAGCAGTAGCAGTGGTGATGAAAAAACCCCCAGAATTGCACATTCTAGTATTACTGCCAAAGTAGAAAAATCTCTGGATTCTGCCTTTTATGAACAAAACTACATGAGTTAATGGATCTCCACAGACTCATATATAGATTACATCTGTTATGCATAAATTATTCTAATCCCTGTCCCTTTTTGCATTGCTCTGTGCCTTGGATACAAGTCTGAAAATAGCTAGCCTCTGCCCTTTTTCAGTTCGTGCATTTGTACCTTTGAGGTTTGGTGTTAGATTTTTTTATTTTTACTTAGAAGAACCTTGACATTTACCTGCATATACTTCCAATCTAATTTTCCTTTGTGCTAGAACAGTGCAGCCCAATGCAGTGGTTGATACCATAGGATCACAGAATGATTTGGAAGGGACCTCAGAGGTCATGTAGGTTTCAACCTCCTGCCAGACACACGGGTGCCTTTCATTAGAGTAGGTGGTTCAGAGCCCCATCCAGCATGAACCTAAAATAATTCCAGAGATGGAGCATTCACAGCTTCTCTAGACAAGCTGTCCCAGTGTTTTCTCATCCTAAAAGAATTCCTTCCTAATTGTCTAATTTAAACCTGCCCTCTTCCAGTTTAAAGCAGTTGTCCCTTGTCCTATCACCACAAGCCCTTGTAAAAAGTCCTCCTCCAGCTGTCTCATAAGCCACCTTTATATGTATTAGGCATATTAAGCACTCCTTAAACTACTAGGCTTATGCATTGCCTAGTAAACTATACTTCATCTTGTCTGTTGATTTTTACACATCGACTTCACAAGCTTCTTCATGTGCTAGGTTACTTCTCCATGTAATGTTAGTACGCAGTACCTTTTCTCCTTCCAACTTCCTTCACTCTGGTCTCTCAGTTCTAAGGCTGCTGTGGAGGGGGATATTAGAGACTTCACTGAACATCCAGCAGTGCCTCTGCAATTGACAGTTAGATCTGTACATCAGTTTTGCTTTTAGCAAGGCAGGTTTTTGGTAAGAAAGTGTCTAGTCACTTCAGAGTAGACAATTAAAAGTACTCTATTCATCTGCAGTATAATCAGCAAGGTTAGAAGGAAGATGTCTATCAACAACGACTTGTGGATATAAGAGCTGCTTATGAGTTTGCCCATTTCCAACATTTAATAATTTGGATTCTAGTCTGTATTTACCGAGTTTTACTTCTGGGCTCTGTGTGGTTGAGAGACTGTTAACAATACACAGTACAAGGACGATAGTAAGTGTATGTGCCTGGGAAAATTACTCCAAATCCTTGAGTGGCTTTCTAATAACCCAGAAGCTACACTCCACTTACAGTTTACTATACCAGGCACTACCAGGTTGTCATGTAGTGGAGTCAAGTCGCAGAGCCATACTGGAATACACCGTGTCTCAGAACTAACTTCCCTAAACGCATGTTTTCATTCAAATAAGTTTGCTGGATGTAGTCTGTAATAGCTGCCGTTGTGTCCAAATCAGCCTTCATCCACAGTCACGTCACAAAGATGTAAATTTCTACTCAAAACAGTTCATCTGCGTAGCTGAAAGCTGTGGTATTTTTCAGTTTAGAAAAATCTAGGTTAGTATTTGAAAATCCTGGATGTTCTGATGAATCTTAATGGCTTGGGCCAGCTGATGACTTTGGAAAACTTGAATTTGTTGAATTTGTTTGGAAGGTGCAGTTATTCTAACACTTCCTTGTTGTTTGACTTTCTGGGCTTTTTCCCCCCTTCTGTAATAATCTATAAAGTCCTAAATTCTCTGCAACTTGCATGCTGTTGGTCTGGAAGGTTGGTCAGAAGTTATATGAGCCAATATAAACTCACTTTTGTAAATCTTTCTTTCTTTCTTCAGTGCCTTACGGCGTGGGAGTCAATTATACCACTATTGCAAGACAAGCCAGAGACCAAATAAGAAGTACCTTCATGGACAGTCTAGCACTTCTATGCTCAGTACCACTAGTCATACTGGAACTGTATGGAGGACTCTTTTTGTTAAGTTAACTGAAATGACAGCTGCACTTAGTTTTTCAGAGTATCTGTTCCAGCCTATTTGAATTTCTTTTCCTCAATTTTTGTGTTTAAACTGGGTTATGTTTCATCTTTTTGAGTAATCTTGAATGGTTCCTTCTTCATCCTATGGAGTGATTGGGGTTCACAGTGAAAGTGCATGGGGATCTTGATGAAATTTACCTCTCTAGTCTGGAAGGAACTGATGAGTGGAACACTAAAAAGATGAAAATAAAACTCTACTGCAAGGTGCCAAATGACATCTCTATTACCATTCTGTTTCATTTGCTTAAAAAAAAAAAACCCAACAAAAAAACCCAATAATTATTTCTGATACAGTACTCTCTAACCAATCCTTATCCCTGTTTCCTTTTCTTTTTTTTTCTTTCTGAATGGACAAGGAGAGGCTGGGAAAGTGTATTTTCTGTTTTGCTACCACCTGTGTGCTGCCTCTGGGTGAAATGGTCTCTGTAGACCTTTCTGTCCAGGAGTTGGGCTGGTTCTAGGCAGACCATACCAACACCAGCCACAGATATCTGGTGTTGCAAGCATGAGCTGTGGTTTTTGTGAGTGTGGCATGCTGTTGGTTCATACTGAGTATCTTTGTTTACCTTGGTGATTATGAAGTAATGTCATTTGACTGAAGTGACTTGTGACTGACTTGGGGATCAAAACCAGCCTAGCTGTGGGAATGAGTTGTACTGTGGCCTTTCAAGGGCTGTGGGAATGGGGGAGGAGATATGAGTCTTTAATTTTTCCAAAGCTAGCTCTGGAAGTTGCATGGTGGAGATCTCTTGCACCATGCTTTTTATATGGGTTTTACTAGAGCCGCTTTAGGCTTGGTCACTTAAGCTGTAGTAAAAGTCGCTACCTGCTGTAGTAAAAGTAGAATTGCTTCTCTCCCCATACTTTCTTTGCAGCAGCCAAAAGCCAAAAGGTGTCAAATGCTTCCTTCCACCAAGCATTGGAGTGTGTGAAACTTGCCTTAAATGGGCTGGTGGGGGAATAGATGGGTATCCTGTTCGGTACACACAGTGTTCATACCTGTCTCTGCTGAACCACATGGCAAGTCTTCTAGGACTACTTTTTGTTACAGATCTATTTTCTTAGTAGTTTTTGTTGGCCTTCAGAATTGCAGCTGCTTCTGCAAGTCCCTTTTCTGTCCTTGCTCTTGCAGTCCACTCTCAATTAAATGTGTATTTGGTGTTGATAGCCTTAGGAATGCTGACGTGATTTAACCATCCTAGTGAGGGGCGTTGGGGCTCATATGAGTGTAATACTGGGATTTAGGGCAATAAATAACTCTGTGCTTACTGCTAAATTTGACTGATTATTTGTTCTCTGGCAACATTCTTGCAAAGAATGTGAGCAGTGATTAATTTTTAGCAACTTCTCTGTTCTCCTGTAACAAGCTACCTGGGTACTAATCTGATTTGGAATTTATTGCTTCATAAACACCAACTGAACATGCAGCCACCCTTCTCAGCATGGTGGCTTTATGGAACTCTCAAGATGAGTTATTGCAGCACTGTGGTAGCTGTCAGGTTAATGAGATGGTGTTCTGCATGAAAAAGTAAAATATAAGACATTTTAAGAAATCTTTCCTTTTTTGACTCAGCCTTCATTGACAACTCTGTGGTACTAAGCGAACTGTGTTTCTTGTCAGTTTGTCAATATGCACTTTTTGCTGTAAATGAGAGCTTGGTTTAAGTTACTGTTAGATTCAGAATCACAGACTCCTCTTGTTCAGGGGATGTACTTAAGGGGATCATCTTGAAGCAATCTAGAATAAGCACTTGCATACTATCTAACAGTCTGTCCTTCAGTGTTACAGTCTTCCCCATTTTCCACAAAGAAAGATTTTTTGAATTAGTTCATGTGGAGTAAATAGAATTTTGTAGTTGACTCAACAACATCACTGGGACTCAAGCAAAATATATTTTGAACTAGTATTTAGTCAGTCTTCCCACCATCTTATTAAAATAAATAGCACAAGATGAGTAGAAAGAATGGTGGTTTTTTCCTACAGGTAGTTTCATCTGATGCCTTACAACATTAAGGGACCTCTTCCTGCTTTGCTTTATGTCTGACTGAAGTGGGTGATGCTTCTGGGGATTTCAGCAACTAACATCACAGCTGTTCATGAGAAGCATAATGTATAGTGGAGAGTGAAGCGAACAAGTGAAGTTCAACTCAACATGTAACTGTTGTGGCTGGAGCTGCTGAAGATCAGGTTATTTTGTGTGATCTCGACCAAAACCACTTAAGCTTTCACAAGGGAAGTCAAACTTTGCATTTGAAGGAGAAGTCCTCTGCAAGAATTGCTGCAGTGTAATAAATGTGTGCATAGATGGGTCTTAGTTCCTACAGGCTGTGGTCTGTTCTTATGAAGAACTGTTCTAAATCACAAGGTGATTTAGAGGGAGAGGCTGTGAGTGAAGTGTGGGGAGGATCCTGACTGTGATGTTCGGGACAGCCATGCCAGTCAGGAAAACTACAAAAGCTGCAGGAAATTCCTGTAAGATGTGCAGAGTGACACTTGTATCACATAACTGCTGTTAGAGGGAGGTTGAGTCCGAAACTGAGTGAAACTCTTAAATGTTACCCGTATTTCTTATAGAATAAAAGTCTGTACTTTGGATGGTCTATGCTTCCATGAGAGAAATAGAAGATGTTGGTAAAGGAATAGTGCTGGAACTTCATCTTTTTGTAACTTGTTGAGTTTTAAGTCACTCAAGATGACTCTCTGCACGTGCACCAAAATGACACCAAAAGTAACTGGTGCCCTTTTTATGAGCCCATTTAACATGTGGTTCTTTAGCAGTCCTTAAATCAGCCCAGTTTTCCTCATAATCCATAGCCAGAGCAAGGCTCTCTCAGTGGATGCATAATTCACTGCTGCCCAGTTACTTATATATCTGTATAGTTTCTGTGGTGTTTGTTTCTTCTCTTAAGTGGCACCAGCACAATAAAGCAAGCACTGAGATCTCATTTCTGTGCTCAGTAATGGACCATGCATTGTTCATGTATACCTTTATCAGGTTCTAAATCTTGCAATAAACATAGATGTTAAAACATTGTGGCTTTTTCAGGTATGCATTGAAAAATGTATGTACATGTAGCCCTAAAGACACAACCAGTTTTGGTGTGAGTTGTATTAAAGAGTGAAGTATGATTCTTCAGTGAAATCTACTTGGATTTTACCGTTCTAAAACTTGTGCTAAGGATGTAGTGGAATAACTGATAGAAACAAAGCACGTGTGGTAGAGTGCTCTGTGGAGGTACTGTGCAGTAGCCTTGAAGCAGTGGTCTTCTGCATAGCCTGTTCATGACACATAATGCTTCAGGTGTCAGTCTTGCGGGTGTAAATTCTTTTGTACAAAGAGTTCTTTCCCAGATCATCAGGGACTCTTCATTATTTTAACAGGAGCCATGCTTTTGATAAAACTTGAACAATTTAACTGGATATCGTTACGATTATTGTTGCAGACTGCTGAAAATCCTTGTCCTGATAACCACTGAACAAAATTGTATGGACTAAATTAGCTCATTAGATGTTGTCATCTTAAATTCTGAAGGTAGAACATTCTTTCCTTGGGTATATTAATTTTGACTACAATAATACACAGGGAAAATGAGGACTTTTTTTTTAAGACAAGGAAATTGCTACTACTTGTTGGATTTTTTTTCCCTCTTGTGGTAAAACTGGGGATCACAGGAATAAACTTGCCTTTTGGCAGACTGATTGTGGCATGTAAAACTTTTTAGGAGTGCAGTTGGACCAATTTACAAAGTAAAACGGCAGTGCTTAATTTTGTGCTTAGCACTTGAGAGTCTTGCTGAAGTATCTGATGTGTAGAAGTACTTAGTAATGAACTGGACAAGTTTAAGATTGCATGCCTAAAGCACAGTAAATTTGCAGAAAATAATGAACTTTCCAAAGAGGTGTAAGTAGATCACCCTTATGCATGCTAAAACAAAGGCTAGTCAGTGTCCTAGACTACTTTGAAGGTCTTGGTATTCTATGCTTTGAAGCTAAACCATTTCCTTAACCCTGGTGCTGGGGTATGTATCCATACCTTCAGATCAAGCTGCAGCATTGGTCAGTGCAACGTTCCCACTGCACAAGGAGACAGGTTGCTGAGGGCCAGTCTTACAATGAGAGCCAAAGGGCTTTTGTCTAAACAAAAATAAAGAAGCACTGTCCTTGTTCTCACTTCTCTGTGCCTGCATCCCTTTGTCCGTCCCTAACTTGGAAAGTTGGGCCATGCAGGTGAAGGCAAGCTGGCTGTGAGCTTCACACACTGTGTTGAAAGTGTCAGTGATGGGGTCCAAAACAGTGCTGGTTCCAGACTCTTCTGCTTTCACTCTATAAACCCACTCACCGAACTAGAGTCACTGTTCATACCATTAAAATACAAAATTAAATCTGTGAGAAGACTTGCCTCTGTGTGAATTAGGTAGTAAACAATGTAAAAATGGGAAGGAGGCTTTTGTTTCCTGTACTTGGTCAAATCTGGCAGCTGTGCTCTTTGACTCGCAGGCTAGGAAATCTTGTCTTGCCTTCTGGTGCTGGCATGTTTCTATACTCTTTCATATATCTCTTTAAATATACTTTGTGCATTGTTTACTATGGGGCTAGTATTGATGGAGAAAAATGCTTTGAGGTAAAACTGTAATTCTCTGTTAGTGTGTACATTTTTTTAAAATGCACCATTTGTTTACCTCAATTAATTTAATGGAATGGACCAATAAATGTATTAAAAGATGACTCCTTTACTTAGAATAAAGTTTCATTTTATTGCAGTCTTCACTGGTGAAATTATGTGTGTGCTTATTTTGCTAATCAGCTCACTATCTTACGGTAGAAATAAATACCCTTCCCCTAAGATCTTCCACAGTTGATCTAACTAGAAATCATCTGACCTCTTGCTGCATTACTGCTAGTACTGAAAGTGAAGGAGCTGAGGAAAGATGTTAAAAAGAGAGAGAGAGAGGGAGCGAGGACAGGGTGACAGCAACTTCCTCAGAGCAAGGGATTGTGTAATGATGAACCAACTTCTGCTTGCTATACCCCTCACTCCAACTGAAGCTGCCTGATTTGCCTCCAGATTACTTCAGTTATTTAAGGGCCTTTAACTTCCCTTTACTTAGTCCAGGACCTTGGAAGCTGCTTAATCCTTCTTAGTTCAATTAGCACATAAGCAGACACATCCTTGTGAGGCATGCCAGACTTCTGACTCATGCATGTTTAGATTTATGTGACATCATCTCATGCTAGTTGCTGTATTGTATGGGGTTCCTTTCCATCCCAGATTAAAGCTGAGATAACACTGACTATTACATAGTATCAGTGTCCCTACACCTTGATAAATCCTGTAGGAGCTGTGCTGCACTTACCTATTCTTAATCTGCACATCATGGTGGTGTGGGCTGAAACACCAGCATTAGCTCTTGAGTCTTAGTCCTCTCATGAGCTCTGTTGAAGCACTGTCCAGGGACAGTGGGACAATCTCCCAGAAATCAGGGTCATGAACATCTCTTCAGGGGTGTTTTATTGTAGGGATTACTAAAGTTCTGTTAATAGTACGTATTTTTACAGTGGGATTTTTCTATTTAATGATCTTATAACATTAATTGGCTTCACTGATAACATCTGTAGGAGGTGGAGAGCCGGTGTGTCCTGCTGATAGTCCTGTACACATGGCATATGGCTTGCAGCCCTGTTTTCATCAGCCAAAGTCACAGAACTACCCTGAGATTTCTGAATGTACAGACAAGAGGAAACTAATGGAAAACTGATCCTCTACTTTCTACTTCCACTCTGAACGATGTGTTTAGAAATGCCATTTTAATTTCTAGCCTATGTTCTTCTCCCTCTGTAGTACTGCTAACCAGCCTAGCAATAAGCAGAATGCTCTGAGGACTGCCTAGTGTGCAATAGCCAGTGCACATACTCTGCAGGATGGGGTGTGTGCTGCAGAAATAACAAGGCAAACATATCTTCCTGGGTGAGCTTAGTGGCTGAGGGGTTGTGGCATGCTGTGAAGTCGAAATACAAATGCTATGTATCCTGTTGTGTTGGTAACTATAGGGACTAATGTTAACAACCAGAAGATGCCTCTGTTACTCCGTCAGAATCTCAAGGGAGCCAGTGGTTGACCGTTGTTTGATGGCCACAAAGCTGTAAAGAACAATAAAAATGCAGATAACAAAAATTAGCAAACTACCTTCTCAAACTGCAGTTTGCTCTTTCCACGTCTGTGTCTTAAACTTTGCCGGGGTGTCTGGCTGAGTGCTAATGGGATTCCTCTCAGTAATCTGCCAGCCTCTTGTGTACAGGCAATGACACTGGCACCATTTGTCATCCTTTAATAACACATGTTTGTACTGATAATGGTACTTCTGTTTGCAACCTGAATTAAAAAGCATTTGAGTAGCTAGCAGTGACCCCTGTTAAAGAGAGCGTTGCATATCTGGGGTTGCAAGTCTTTTGTGTCTGGAAGATCTGAGGAGGAAAGCAGAGCCAGGGGAATGATGAGTAGGAAGTACCCTTCCCCACACCAGTAGTCCTGAAGACACTGGTTGTCAAATGCATTCACAGGCCCAGAAAGCCTTTGGTGCTCCGGATAAAACAGAGGTGGTGGTAGAGGACCTTTGCTTAGTGTTGCTTTTTCTGCCTCTCTAAGTGGTGCCTCTGAAGTCAGTACACATAGTGCTTTTAGACTTTGTAATACTGTATTTTGTTTAAACTACAGCAGTCCTTGGCAAGAATTTTGCCTGGAATCAGTCATTAGCTTATCCAGTATGTTCCTTATATCTGAATGAAAATACTGTTGTTACATGGATTAAATACTGACATTGTCACAGTTCACTTCATACAGAAAGAATCTTGCTATTTCTAGTAATGCAACAAGCTGGAGAATCTTGAGGAGGCTCCAATGGACAAAGTGAGATTTGGAGGGAGATCCTTCAAAAATTCCATAAAAGTAGATGAAGAGGTTGTTTCAGCTTTGTCTCTTCAAATTAAGATGGTTTTGTGCTTAAAAGTTGTTCCTGAAATTGTACCTCTCAGTCACTCTGTGGTGGTACAGTTGGGCAAATTCAGTCGACCAGAAAAGTAACTTTTTCCTTCACTGTGGTAGTGGTTTCTCTTTGAAACATTTGAGGGACACTCAGATTATTCTTTTCTGTCACAATGGGTAAGTAACATATAATGGAATTATTTTTTTTTTAAAATTACTTTGTGTAGGGTTATTCCTTCATTTTACTTACTATTATTTTCACAGTATCAAACACTTACATTTGTGTGAATGCTTTGTCCCCTGGGATTATTAGCTGTTAAACTGCCAAATATTCTTCCTACAGCAATTCATGTTACATTAAACAAAAATAAGATCAAAAAAACCACTGGCTAGACATTGCAACTCATTTCTAAGGTTTTTTTTTGTTTTTTTGTTTTTTTGTTTTTTTTTTTTTTTTTTTTTTTTTTTTAAATTCGGTTGGTGGGGGATGTTATTTTCTTTTTAAAATTCTTTCCTATCTGTATTATATACTTTAGACCTAGAATCCGGAAGTACAGAGAAAATACAACATGTCCTTTTGAACAAAATCTTTCCTATTTCTTACCTTAAAGGGAGGAGACTCAGGCAGCCAACTAGAAAAGACAAAATGAAGCAGAAGCCGCTGTACCAGTCCAGTGTGTTTTGGTAGATCTTGTTGTAGGCTGTAGATGTCACTACTCCCGTGGTGACTAAAGACAGCTGCAGCAGGACAAACACCTTACCTGTAAGACAAGAACATAGTTTGTTGCTGGAGATTAACAAACCAGCTGTGGTACCTCCCTGACAAATCCAGGATCACAATTGTGTAGGCTTTTCTCCACTGGCACCAGATGGCATGAGCTTGTATCTGCTTCTGTTCTAGACCACATTAGATTATTATTCCTTTTTTTAGGTGTCAGACAAAAGATTCATCTGGAAAACTGTCTGCCTAAACAGTCTACATATAAAGGCAGCTGCTTGTAAGAGCAGCAATGAACTGGTCAGTAAGTGCTTCTTTTCCTAGAGGTAGAAAAATAGTCTAGAGCTGACATCTTCAGGACAGGACAAATTTTAGTCAGTGTCTGCTTCTGGCTTAAGCCAGAAAAGTGGTTCACAGGGCTGAAATTACAATAATGCCTGGAATGGGGACTCGTGTGTGATTTGTATGATATTTCATGTGGAATAAAGGCAGAAACTGAATTCTAGTTGAAACCACTCTTTACCGAAGGGTTTCTGTCATGGTAAATGGGTGAAAGGGAAGCAACCCATCTGCTGGGACTTGCAGACTGGGGGCGAGATCAGAGCTGTGTGCTGAGCTTGTTGCCCTTGTAACCTTCTGCAGCCACTCAGCCCTAGCAGCCACCAGCTAAGGAGATGAAACTGCAGCCAGAAGGCAAGTGCTGCTCTGCTGCAGGGTCCTACTTGAGGTCTGTACTGATGCCGTCATCACGTGCAGCCCGTATGGTTCAAGGTGGAGGTTAAAACTGTTTGATTTATAGTGATTAACTTGGGGTGTAAGCTGTGCTGTTTGTGGCAGGTAGATGGTTTTGCTATGGTGGATGTTGAGGGAGCACAAGCAGTAGGAATGAACTGGTGACAAAGCAGTGTCGTGTTCATATGGCAGAAACAAAAAGCATGTGAAGGATGCAGAGAAAACATATTTGAGAGGAGGTGTGAGCAGTTGCGGGCCTGTGCTGCTGTTTGAATGAATGGCCAGTCCTGTATCTTGTGTCTAAATCTAGCTCATTGGGGTAAAAACAATAGGCCTCAATATGCTGCAGTAAAATACATTTTACTAATTTTAATACATATTTTAGTGGAAAAGAATTCAAACTGCTGTTCCAAGAAGGGTCAATTTTTATGCAAAAGTTATTCTTTGTAGTTAAATCAGGCCTGACAGGAACAAACTCTCAAACACCTGAAGAAATGTATAGAGAGCATAACTAAAAAAAGATGAAAATAATCCATCCCAAAACTGGAATAATAGAAGCCAGATACAAATGGTGTGAGTATCACCGTGCTTCAACTCAATGTCCTGCTTCTCTTAGTTCTCCCTACAGTACTGTGCTTTGGAGCAGCACCTCAGCTATTTTCCCCACCTTTGAACTATGCACTGATTGTAATCTTTTGAAGTATGTGCAGAAAATTCTGTGGATAAATGATGATGCAACCAAGGACAGGAAGATTGGATGTGAGAATCTTGTCCAGCAAGTTTCTCTGCTTCTCCCTTCCTGTTTGTGGTATCGTCTGTTCTGGTATTATTACACAAATCACAGATTGCAGTAACAACTTACCTTTCTCTTAGTACTTTAGGCTGAATAAAGGGATTTCAGGGGGGTTTGATTGGTAAGGTAGCCAAAATACTCACCATAGGATGATCCTTCAACATGCTTGGATAACATGGACCTGATGGTTGGTAAGGGGATGAGGGCAAAGAGCATCACTGCCCGTGCTGTAATGCAATGAGTTTTGAGTTACCACCAGTGCCTGCTCTTTATGACCCAACACAACCATTGCTTTTGAAGATTACTTGCCTTTGGTTTGGGCAGGCACCTTACTTCATTTTTTCTCATTCCTGGAGTGCTAAAAAGAGGTGGGTCCTCACTTAATCCAAGGCAGATAAGCCACCTGTTGCTCCCATTAGCACAGGTACTTTGCCCAAACTAGACACGGTCTCTTGTTCTCAGCCAGACATCCCAGCATAGATGGGATCTTCACTCTCCTTTGAGATGATGATAATTTAAATCTTAACATGCAGAGAGAGCCAGCCCCCTGTGCTACACAGCTTGACAGGAACAGTACCCTTATAACACTACATCTGTCTTGTATCTTGGTACTTCTGTCTTGCAGTATTTTAGCCTGTCTCTAACTCTGAAAATTTATGGGGAGCTGGAATTACCTTCCTGTCAGCAGAACCAGCCACAGTGAAGACTTGGTGCATGTCTAGTGTACCAAGGTGTTTCTGCAATGTAGAGAATAAGCATTCTACACACTGCATATCAGCATGTCTTCAGGATGAAGATAAGCTGAATTATTAAGCAAGCTTTTTTTTTTTTTTAAACTTAATTTTTTTATCTTTTATTCCCCAGCTTGATAGGCTAAACAAACAAAATCTCTTAAAATTTTCACTCAGTGTTTGGCTTAGTACACAAATACAATATCCTATCATCTTTCCCTTTAGAACAACTTTGTTTAATTTTCAATTTCCTATAGGGACAGACAGAAAAATCACTTCAGGACATTAATCTCCAGTGTCTTTTCATTTTCAGAAGCAAAACCTTAAAGCCATGCAAGAGAAGATACTCTGTAAGATAGCTCTACCACGATGAATGCAGTTCTTGGATTTTGTTTTTTGTCATAAATTATCTCCCAAAAGGAAACTTGCCTTTTCTTTATCATGGAGTGCTGCCCCATCTATTGTTGCCTGTCGTTTAGTAATTTATGTACAGTGTGAGATTTGTAAACTACATTATTGTGATACTTTACCGCTCCTATGTTTCATTAAGTTTCCCATCAGCTGTAAGTGCCTTCATATGACAAAAATAAATCACATCTTAAGACGTTCACATCACAGGAAGTCTTTGCCAATATGCTTCTGTTGCAGCCTTTAGCCTTTCTGCAGAGGAAGCAAGTGCTTCTTATTGCTGCAGTGATGTGGTCCTATTAGTACAGGGAGACAGCAACAATTCCCAGTCTCCTGGAGTGTGAACATTGTTCTGCTCACATCTGGTCTGTGATCAACTGATGAATTGTCAATGGGCCTTAAATTTACCTTTAGCAGGAGTGTATGCCTCCTCAGGATATTGTAGAGTGCTGAGTACTTGTACTAGTATTGTAGTGTACTCTTAAGAGTACTAAAGGAGATATGGGGAAAGAGGAATAATAAGAATGCTTTCTTGCAAATTGCCCATGTGATGATCTGCCTAACTCCTTGCTTGCAAACTTGTCATGAAGCAAAGCATAAAGCTCTTCCAGTGATGTTGAAACACCCTTTTCAGTGTGTATTTGAGTGGCTGTTCAACTCACCAATGTAGAACAGGAATGTCCACTGCACAAAGGCCATGATGAGGATGCCAGCGCTGAATGATGCTACTCCAATCATGATCATGGTAATATCCCTCAGGTATCTGGAGAACACGAGTACCCCTAGGAAACTGGTAATGAAAATCACGTACCCAGCAGCATTGCCATGGCCAATCTCCACGGCATTCCAGCTTAAAGGTTCCTTCAGCAAGAACAGTGGGAGTACGTTCATTGCACCAACAACAGCAAGGTCATAGAGGATTGCTGCCACAAACAGTAGGATGATGATGAGTTTCGAGGGTGATACTGGAGTGGAGATGCTGCCCTCTGAACGTTGGGAACCCCCTGCTACTTCTGCTTCTGGTGGCTGACCACCTACCTCCTCTGCTTTCTTGGCTTTGGCTGGGCAGGAAGCTGCTGACTTGGGGACTGTGAGGACAAAAATGCTGTAGAGGAGACAGAAGGCATAGCAAGCAATGCTGCAGCACACCAGCACGGTGCCTTCTTGATAGTGGTCACTGAAGCCAACAAAGAGGTAGCCAGATGCCATGCTTCCCAGAAAGCCAGCGAGACCATACACCAGTTCAATAATGATGAGCCGCAGAGACCTCTTGCTTTCAGAGGACCCCAGGGATCCCAGAGCCATGATGCCTGCCCAAAGTGTGGTGAAGCCTCCTGTCAGCCCATTGAAGGCAGCAGCCCCATACATCACCTCCACTGGCCAACCCAGCAGAATCAGGAGGAGCAGGAGAGTTTTGGAGCCCAAATAACCAAGAAGAGGGAAGCAGATGGGGATCTTCCGATGTATCCTGTCCCCCAGTTTGGACAAGCCATAGGCTGACACCAGTGGGCTCAGGCCCAAAACTAGGTTGTAGATGATATAAAAATTAGATACGGCTTTCTGCTGAGCATCTTCCAAGACGTGGGAGGGAGCAGTGCTGTTAGTCTGGTTGTAGTAGTTCTTCACTACCAGCAGCAGCGCTGTGTCATAGAAGGCACTGGCTAATTGGGAACCCGCGACCAGTGGCTCAATCCACGTCCTCATTGCCATTATTCCCACCGTGCTGCTAGCCATCTCCTCTTCTTGGAGAGAGCTGCTTTCAGCAGTACATGAGGACACAGCACGTGAGGAAGCAGCTCCTCAGAAGCTCTGCTCTGGAGGAATATTTGAAAATAAGCAGCAAAAGGAAAAGCAAAAGGTCTGCTGGGCTGCACAGGACCGGAGAGTTGTGCAAGAGATGATCTGGCTGGCAGGATATTCGCAGCTCACCTGGCTATGTGTACACACGCCTGCACATCCCTGCGCTGCTCTGAGCTCTGGCTCACACATGGGAGGCTTTTGTACAGCCAGAGAACGCCCTGCACTTGACTGCCACTCTCCTCTTCCTGGTGTAGTTTCAACAGAGGTCAGATGACCTGGGGAATTTCTCTCTCACAGAGTAGGAAGTGAAAATGCCCTGATCAAGTAATTACTGTAATTTGGGGTGGTGGTTTGTTTTTTGTTTGTTGATTTTTGTGTGGCTTTTTCTCCTTTCAGTATCCTTCATGTATAAGATAATTCTCAGAATGGTTGTGGGGGCAGAGAATGGCTATGTGCCATTTTTATCAGGTAATTTGTGAATTCCCCTTTACTGCCAGATCATTTTTCTTTTTTCTACACAACTATGTCATTGTTTCTTTTGCTTTTACCTGCTTCTGTCTTCCCTGTTGCTGCATCATCCCCTTATGTCATTGTTGTTTCAATAATGCAGTCAGTAAATTACACCAAAAAGAAATTAAAGGGGAAAAAGATCTGGTTTTGTCAATCTGTCTCCTGTGGCTGCCACTCTGCTTGCTGCATCCTTTGGCTTTACAATGTGAGGTTTTGCAAGAGGAGGAGAGAAGTCCCAATTTATCCAAAGTCATCATTGACCCCTGTGTCCCTAATCAGCCAGCTCAGCAGCAGGTTGAGATGGGTGAGAGTCTCCAGCCCGAGCTCCTCAGGGAGATGGCTGTGCATCTCTGTAAGTGCTTACTTCCACAGACTCTCAAGCCTTGCAGCGTGAAGTCAGCTTCCAATTTTGCTGCTGCCTGAGGGGCAGGTAAAGCGACCCACTCAAGCAGGGCCCTGTGGGCATGGCACTGCTGCTAGCCAGAGGCACAAGAAGCTCTTGGACCAAGATATGGTGCAAGCAGGCTGCCAGCTCCAAGGACAATCCTTGCAGTCCCAGCTGCAGGAAGTACTTGGAGGATATTTGGCAGTCTCAAAAATGCTAACTTAAATGATAATGATCTCATTCTGTACTGGTTTAATGAATCATAACAAGCAGAGTAACAATCTGTTCTAGGAAGATTTACGGTCATTATTTGAAAAAATAAATTAATGATGAATTTGGGAAAAACAATGTTAAAACCTCCATCTGTTGGACTCTTTGTTGACTCAGGTGGCATTTACTCAATGCCACAACTCAAGAGTTTCTTCTTTTCACTCTGGTTGTGCAATGATTTTTGTCTTATACTTCAATTACAGGAAGAAAGATAAAGGATCTAACAGGGAAAGGAGTGGGAAACTGTCCACTAGGATGATTTGCTCTCATAAATTCCACCTTCATCAGAGAATTTTGTTTTTTTGTTGGACCAAAAGACTCTTAGCCAGCTCTAAATTATGTGTATTGCTCCAACAGTTGCCTTTTTTACTTCTCAGATTAGCTGTGAAAGGTGTCTTGTTTCTTCATCTTTTATTGAGGAGTGGGATGGTTTCTTTTCAGCAAACCCTGAAATATTTCCAGAGGGTGGAAATTCCAGACATCCTTACTGAAAATCCCAAAGCATTGGCCTGTGACCAGTTTAAGCAACATATGAAACCAAAGGAATTGCCACATTCTACTTCATCCAGGGAGTCTTGTATCTCCCACCAGAATTACAGGGAGAAATAAATTACTTGTCCCATTTAAGCTTTAGGGACATGGGATCTGGTAAAGGAATTCCTGGTAAAGGAATCAAATTGGAGTGCAGAGGTATGTTACAGTCACTGCACTTGAGACTGCAGATCTGCTCAACTCCTCATGAGGCATATTTTTCCTCCACACTTTGTTACATATACAGACTGCTTGGCTTGCTCAGCCAACACTGTTCAGGACTAGATTGCTAATGAACTGCACTAAATGTTAGTGATCTCATGAATTACATCTGTATTTCCAGGATATTCTGTGTGTTCACCCACATTAAATGTACTTTTTAGAAGTAGTTCTCATGGAAGAATATATTTCCATGTCATTAATTGCAAAACAGTAAGTGCTAAAGTAAGAGTTTAGCTCAGGCACCAAAATATTTACTACTGCAAAACAATTTTCACAAATCCCATATTCATTTGATGCCACAAAGTCTGTTATCTAGTAATTTTTCAGAGGCCCCTTATATTACTTACATTACTAATATTGACAGGGACATTTGCATCTGCTTTTAAATATGTTCATGCAGCCTAAGTATAGTGGAGCCTTAAGAGAGTGGCCCTTGACATTTAAGAAGAATGTACCTACAGAATCAGAGACTGTCTTAACAACAAAAGTACAGCTATGTATCCTGCTGGAGAAGTACACAGTTTTAAGGTATTTCTCTCTAGAGTGGTCTTGTCTGGAGGCCCACTAGAGGCAGGGTCAGCACATGTTCCACCAACTCTTCAACATTTGTCAGCCTGACCAAAGCAAAGGTGTTTTATATTTCTCTGTGGTGATGTTTTACATTCCTATGCAGTGTTGCTGTTTCTTTTGTCTCAAACCATTTATGGCAGTTCCATCACTTTTTCTTTCTGAACAGAGTTGCCATAGGTATTTCAGTATGCTGGGGAACCTAGGCTAGGCAAGTACCAGCATTCTGGAACTTGGTCTTCAGTATTCTTTGTCTGAAAGGGTCCTTTTGACATCCAGGACTGCAATCCAATGTGGGCAATTAAGTCCTCTTCATCTCTCTCCCCATAACCTGCTAATGGGATCTGTGATTTACAGTCCCTGTCTCGCAAGGCATTTTGCCTCCAAGGTGGTAAAACAGCTAACTCCTCTTCCTTCTGCACTCCTTGGTGTGCACAGATCATCCTCTCCACCGTAGCCTTGTGGCAGTGGTAAAATGGGGAAAACGGGGCTAGGAACTGTAAAGTGCCTAGGTCTGATCTTGGATGGAGCTGCATCCCCATTACAGCCCCAGAGGGAGGGAGAGCTGGTTGAAAACACTGGGGAGAACCAGCTGTTCTAGTGATGGCTGGTTTTCCTTTGGAAAATACTTCATCATAAATGACCAAAGCATTCTATAGTTTGCTTGGCTTCCTTGGTGGTTGTCATCTAATTATATATAGCCCCTGTCCTCACAAGGTGTGTGGTTCTGCTCGCAGGGAAGGGGAGATGGAGGGAGAATGGAGCTGTGTGGAAAGCCAGGCACACAGGGATGCGGCATTCTAGTCCAAGGCAGTTGTCTTGTTGGATCCAGAGCCACTGATGATTGAAGCTAATGCCTGAACAATGTAAAAAACCATCTAGCAGCCTTGTTTTGTGGCTCTGAGAAACAACAGCAAGGATGTTTGGGAACTCAGGGGACTGATGCCAGTGTCTGTGGCACAACAGCTGGCAAGTGCACCATTATTGTAATAAGATACAGTAAAAATACACCTGGAGGTGTCTCTGAGCCAGCAGTCTGGCATTTGGGAACTGCAGCACCACAAGGGTAGAGAGGTCTGCCAGCCCTCCTCTGGAAAAGGCTGGCACTCTCACTGTTTCCCCACCACTTTGAGAACAACGCGGGAGAGCAGCAAGGGGATGTGAATGGCAACACTGTCCAGTTTTCCTTCAGGATGGTCACTAGATGACCAAGCAGCACCAGACATGTACATTCCTTTGCTTTCACCACCAGTCATTGTGTTTTTCTCTATTTTTCTCCATTCAGAATTTTCTGCTTACCTTGTTGGAGTCTCCTGTGGGCCCATCCCTTGCTGAAAATAAAAACACGCCATCCTTTGACAGATGCTTTCTGCTGAGTTGGCTTTTTTCCCTTTAGCTCAAGGAATTTGGACAATTAATAGTCCTCACAGCTAATTGTATGCCTTAACCTTAATCTTCTCTATGGAAGCAGGGAAAAAAGCTTCTTGCAATACCTGGTGTCTGTCTGATCAGCTGGACCACAGAACAATTCCTGCTGCCGCTCTTGGATAAACCCCAGATAATCCCTGCACTAAATGAATTTTTGTGTGTGTGTGCACATCCTCCTTTTCATTTATATTCATGCCTTTTTTAAAATTGTTACCAAGGTATGTATGTGTTCGGAACAGAAGCACTGCAAATTTTGAGAGTGTGCAGGAGGCAATGGCCTTAAGAAATGGGATGAAATAAACTGTCCTAGCACTACAGCTTAAGCAATCCTATCTTACATAATAGTGGATAGTCTGAAAAAATTAAATAACTATAGCAAAAACATGATTATTAAAAATTTTCACTGTTGAATGAACTACAGTCATTAATGTATAAGAACTTGGTTCAAACCCACAGATTTCTCTTCCCTTCCTAAAAGTGCTCTCTGAAGCTATTTTGAAATAATTTTGCTGGTCTACTTCATATTTTTGTCTTTTGTTTAGGTCTGGAAAACTTTTTGACAATGGTGAATTGGTTCCAAGAAACCTACAAAAACATTTCAGTAATGTTTGCAAAAAAACATTAAGGGTGAATAAAAGCTCTGTAGAAACATAAATTTGACTTGGAATTTATAAGTTTGGAGAGGATCTGGGTGGTGTAAACATGAATTAGAGGAAGGTAACACACAGAACATATTGGAAAGAATAACATGGCAGAAAAAAGGAGGAGAAAGAAGTGAGGGGAAGAAAAAAGAAGAGGAGAGCAAAGGAAAGAGAAGCCCTGATTTTTCTGGTCTGATAGAACCTTTGCTAAATAACTCAGCCCTAGCCAGGTACAATTAGAGAGAATGTATATCTCTCCATAAGCCTGAGACTGCAAGAAGAGTAGCTCAAGAGAAGATTTCAGGACAGTAGAGAGAAAAGGGGTGAATCCACTTCATTTCATCACCATTCTGTCTGAGAGGTGGAGACCATCAAAAGCATCATAAATGCATAAAGATACAGGCTCTGCATTTCTGCTTTGTGCAAGGCATAGTGTTTTTTCTGGAGAGGAGGGAAGATAGATATTTCTTTAAATCTTCTGGAGACACCCTTGCTTGATAATCCATTCATTTTCACCTGACAGATCTCAAGCTAGCTCCTTGCCTGGTTAAGTTTCTGCTCTTCAGGCAGGTAAAGTTAATGGTGAAGCCATCACCTGCAGTAAGACCTCAGTGATAGCCCAGACATTCAGAACAGGCAGATGGTAACTCACTCCCTACAGCTTCTCTCTGTTTACTCTGCTGGGCTGGGTCCTGAGTACAGAAATTAGCTACGGTTTTAGTAATTTAGATTTTTAAATTTTCTGCACTGTTTTATGCAGAACATCCTGTCAAACACATTCAGTCATTTGTTAAAAAGAAAAGGTAAAAACCAAGAAATGGTGTTCACAACCTAAAAGCTGCAGATGCTGTGGCACACTCCAGTGAAATTTCTAAGCCTTAGCACCCTTTTTTGCACACAGCAGCTCTTCACGTGGGGTGTGTTTACTCAACCTCGGCAACTCAGAAATTAGAAACACGGGAATCTTAATAACAAGCTCTCCTTGATTACAGAGCATCATTTGATCCTTTGTGGGCCACTCACAAGCCCCTCAGCACAGGTGGTGGTGAATGCAGAGTCCACACACAGGTGGTTTTGGGCTACCAGGTTGCATGGCAGTGCCTATTACTGTCTCACTGCAAACAGACTCCAATGCCAGCTGAGGACTTCTGAACTACCTGTGCAACAAGGCACAGCAAATAATAGGGATAGCCCTGTTTATAACATGTGTTATAAACCACACCTTCTAATTATCCAGCTTGTTTCGAGCTGGCAGGGTGGAGAAGTCCCTGAGACAGAAGGGAAAGGCACCAGCATCCTCCGTGAGTGGCTGGGAGGCTATGCGAGAGATGTCCCTACTCATTTTGCTTCAGGGCATCATTGAAAAATGGCACCAATGGTGTAATCTTCAGACAAGAAAGCAGAATTGTGCCTGGGTGAGCAAGCTGCAGTCCTGGTGCTGGAGAAGCCTTACCTGGAAAACAGCAAGGGCTGTTGAGGCTTTCACCCCCAGTCAAAACACAAGGAAGATGTGTCTGGAGTTCCCCAGCCCACAGCTCTCCATCAAAGTGCTCCAGGAGATAGCTCCAGACTCTGGAGAAAACTCATGTAGACAGTGCATACTACTTTAGAGAATGCTAGCTAGCACTCTCCCCGGCAGCTAATGAATGAACAGCCTTGGTAGATTTTGTGTGTTCTTAGGGCTCTGGTACATGTATAAAAAGATATTGAAAAAGACATTTAAGCGACTTAAATACTGCACCTCTTCTCCTCCCCTTATAGGATCCTGTTGTTTCTGAAGGAAATTTTTGAGTTGAAGAGGGGTATTGGGTAAAGGGCTCTAGGAAAGCAAGAAAGTCCAAACAGCTTTCCAGCAATATCGCTGCTGCTAACTTTTTTTAGGCTGCATTTCTTAGTGTGTAATAAGCACATAAATATAAATGTACATATATACATAAACATAAATTTTAAACTGTGTGGCAAGACAGCAGCATTTACTGTTGTTTGCTATTTCCTCAATGTTTCATTCCAGCACTGTGGAGTATTCAAGGCTGAGCTAAAACTTTTCTTTAACGCCCCATTGTGTAGATGCTGAAATGCTCATACTAGTTGAGAGCAGCTCCTGCGTCTTCCCACTACAACCAGTTTTGGGCAATGGTTTCAAAGCTCCTGCTTAACTGCCTGTGGGCAATGGGGAGACGTCTCCCAGCCACTTCAACCATTTCAGCATGGTTTTGTACCTTGGTCACCATCCTAGAAAGGATGCCCATGAAAGGAGGACTGCCAGCTATACTCACCTCCTGAAAGGCTGCTAACAGCAGTCATTACAGGATCTGAGACTCTTGTTTGCTGGAAAAAGGACACAGCTGAGGGTCATATGGTATGCATGCTCTTCCCTCCAAAGGATCGTGCTGTTCTTGCTCTGCTGTAGATGAGTTTGCTTTGCTGCTGCAGGGCCAGGACCTTGTGTGGGTGATGTGGGATCACGCCTCTCAGTGCCACATGTGATGTACTTCCACACCATCACTTTCCAAGGGGAAGTAGCTGTTACCTTATGTTGGAGGTCACCTCCAAGATGCCAGTGAGAACTATTAGCAGCTATCAAGTCATGTCTGGCAATGAACTTTAAGACACCCTCTGCAAGGATACATAACTGGTGCAGCCTAAGGCAAAGCAGGAAGATGTGTGGAGAATAAAGTGAGCTCCTGACATTTTAAAACCACACTGATTTAATATTTCTATACAGGAAGGAAACAAGAGATTAAACAAGATTGGAAAAATAGAGCCCACTGGGGTACTGAAATGCTGTTTTGATCCTTTAGTGCTTGAGCATCTTTATAATAAATTCCTCAGAAACACCCAGCAAAGCTTAGAGAGACTATATTGACACATCTTTTAATTTATAAACTCTGAGTTCTCATGTCAATAAATGATGAAGCTCATGAACAATAATATCATTCAGCTATTTCCTGATTCCTGTCTGCTGAAGACTGACCCAGCAAAGAGTGGCCAAGAAGGACATCTGAGCTGAATCTTGTCCTGTACCACCACCATACAGACCTGGCAGCAGGTGAGACTTATGCTGTAACTGGTAAGAGGTTTTTTTGTGGTTTCCAGAGAGCTGGGGTAAATATGCTTTTTGCTGTGTACTTTCCACCCCTGCTGAAACATTGCCTGATCGTGCTTTCAGCTCGCTTCTGAAATGGCACCCCCCATGAAAAATTCCCATCAGCAAGATTTCCCCCTATTTATCTTTCTGTTTTCCACTGTTTCCACTCTGCCCTGACCGGCATTACTAATCCTCACCTTCTTTATATATCAGGTCCCACAATTTGAGATTAACTTTTTCTTTGAAAACTACCCTTGGCACCACATACAAGCTCAGTCTGCCTCCTGTTCAGCAGTTGTTTTCCTCAAACATAGCATTAAAGAAAAGCAGAAATGATGCCCTTTTGCATGAGTCATGCAACCAAAAGCAGATTTTTGTTTCACGTGTCTCTCCCTCAACACCCCTTCTGGTTTGTTCCACTAACATATCCACATAATTTTATACTACACTGGCACAAGCTCAGTCCATGAGCTGTTTGGTGCTAAGTAGCCCTCAAAGACCAAGGCCCTTAGAGGTATATAGGTATCTAAGTGATTTGGTACATTTGGATTTAGTCCATTTAATGTTTACCTCATGGTTCACAGTTTATCTGCCTTCCATGGGCTGGAAAATGGGATGATTTGGTAAAGAAGTATAAATCCAATAAAATACCTGAGGAAAGGGAACCAGCCTGGGAGGGAGTCTGTCTGGAAGCTGATGGGGCCTCACAGTGGTGCTTGGTGAGGAGGCTCAGTGTAGGCAAGGTGAGACACTTCTGTGCCCATAGAAACCATCTAGTTGGCTTACAAAAACCAGCCATGTTTTGGGTGTCAGTAGCATCGTGTGGAAACTAGAAGGGAACAGCAGAAAGCAAGGAGATGGCAGGGAGCAGGAAAGGGTAGTACTGTGAAAGCCTGGGTCCACCTTGGGCTGGTGCTGTACCCCAAAAACCATGCTCCTAGAAGCAAACAAGACTTCTCAGATAGTGAGCAAGTGTTCTTCTTTAGCATCTTCCTTCTTTCACTCCAATTAAATAGGGCTGAATACTTTCTGCCACCTCCATACAGTGCAGGAGTTACTAAGCTGTCCAGCAAGTCAACTCCCATTGCCTATCTGGAAACATCTCCTTTCTCCATGGAGATAATGCTTCATGAACACCTCTTTCCCCCTTTCTAATGACTGCAACACTTTAGAACACTGCAACATGGCTGCCAGCAACACTTTGGAAGTCTTATGTGAGTCCTATGAAGAACTGTTTCACCAAGGTTGTGTCATTAGCCATATTTTTTTGCTAATATTTTCCTGGTTTCTTTTGTTTCAGTTGCAGCTTGAGGACTTGATGCTCATTTTAATGTAAGGCCAAGAGAGTTCAGATTTCTCAGATACTACAAGAAGAAAAAGTACTTGTGGGGGTCATTTTGAGCATCCTGGCTCACCCTGACCCTGAGTCACAGTGACACACCAATGAGCATAGCATTGCCCTGGTCTGTCTGCTGCAGCTCAGTATGAAATCCTCCCCATTTTGTGGACCAGTTTCCAGCCTCCTGCTCCTGCCCCCTGCTCTGTATTTACCTTCTCAGCCAGCAACAGTCCCCATAACAAGAGTTCAGCACAGTAAGGCCCTTTGCCAAGTGTTCTGTGTGCCCAGCCATGGTTCTGCACCAAGCTGCCTGCCAAGGTAACACAGAGCCTGCAGCTGCTCCCAGCAGTGGCTTCCTGGCAGAGCTGGTGTGCCCCAGGAGCTCCTGTAGGAAGGGGCATGACCAGGGCACTGCATATGCATGCTAAGCACAGCAGCTTTTTCTGGGACTCCCACCCCAACTGTCTCCCCATGGGAGGCTTGTGAGATGTGCCATGGCTCTTCTCCTGATCCTCTGCTGGCTGCAGGAGGGCTTCCTGCATTACTGGCAGGGGAGCTACTTCAGTGAGCTCGGCACTGAACGGGCCCTGGGACTAGGGCATCACTCACCACGTCCCTCCCATGTACTGGCTGCCCCCAGGATCCGGCTTCCAGGGGCCGTCCTTGGAAATGCAGCTGTCACCACGGTCAGTGCAATCCCCCCTGCAGATGTCACTGCTGACACACAAATCCCCACCGCACAATGCTCACCATGCCGTTTGCAGTAATAGAGAATGTGACGAGGTAGCTTTGCACGTTTTGATTTTTCTTGCCACCGCTCCCACACCCTAGATTGGAACAAAGCCTGAATCATTTCCAGCTCCTGGTGGCATACCACTCTCAATTCACTGCAGAGCTGACACATGTCTGGAATGGAGTAGGAGCTCTCACACTGCTTGCCATGTTTAGTACTTACTGAAAAAAGCTCTCTTCCTAAAGACACCATTGATAAAGCAGTGGGTTACGATGCCAATTAATCAGTACTCAGCCAGAGCTAGCAGCATACTATGAGGTCTAGATGGCATTCTACTTATTTTTCTGCTGCTGCTTAGGTTGTTTGTTGTTCAGTATTTTGTTTGTTTTCCCCCTATGCTATTGCTGAAGTGACAGGGTAGACCTTGGCTCTGTCTTGAGCCATGTGAAACACTGGGATGCTTTCAGCCTTTAGCCTGGAAAGCAGTGGAGATCTGGACACTACTAGATGCTGCTAGTAGTTTCCTGCACTACACCCCTCAGTCAATTCAGCAACTAGAACATAACTAGAAGTATTTAGTGCTGAAGTTCTTGCTTGTACTTGTAGTTCTGGCCCAACCTAGCCCTGTCCTTCCACCCTGTCACATCTTACGGTGCTCTGACTTGGTGTCCTTATGCTGCAGATCCCTGTTTGTATGATTTTTTAAACTCCTGTGCCCATTCACAACTGAAAACACTGTATTGAATGTTCTCCGTCCTTTTAAAGCAGTTTTATCAAACCTGTCTCTGCAGAGGAGATCCTTAGCCTCTCCATTTGCTTTCCCATTGTGTTGGGGCCTCTTAAAACCACCTGAAACTAAATGAGGTGCAATATCTTCACTTTCTATGGGGCTATGCCAAAAATTGTTAATAAAATTCTTTTATAGTCCTTACCTACATTGTAAAAAAACACTCTAAAGTTTGGTACATGCTATTTCAGCTATGCAATGGGGTGACAGGGACTTTAAATGTCCTGAGTGTGTTATGAAACAGATAACAACAGCCGATAGCAGATAGCCGATAGCAGATAGCCGATAACCAACTCCCACCAAAATCATCTGCTGCTTCCCACAGAGGTTTGTAATTAAATACCTGACTATTCCCAGCACAGGGAGGGGCAGAGGCTGTCATGAACCTGGCTAGATCCCAACAAGTTGCTGTGGCCCTTCTGAAGTGCACCCGGTGCTCTAGCACCTCCCAGGTCTTGCAGGAAAAGCTGGCAGCAGCTTCCTCACAGGGATGAGGGACAGGATCTCCCCTGGTCCAGCTGACCATGAAGCGGGTGTAAAGGGCAATGGGCAAGCAGCTGGTTGCTGCAGCCAGGCATGTGATAAATGGACAACTGGCTGAAAGGGTGTGCTCTGCCATGCAGGACAGTGGGGTTCCTGCAGGGGTGGAGGAAGCAACAAAAGGAAGGTCATGAGATTCATCATAAAGCAGATTTGGCCTCCACAAACCCCCACAAGCATGATAGTGGAATAGAAGTATGCAGGGATGCTCTTGTTCCTGCAACTGACACCACCAAGTGGAGGGAGATCTCTCCCACCTCTAGACAAAGAGAGAGACACCAAGCCAAGAACCACAGGAAGAGACCAACTGACTGCCAAGGGAGGTGGGACACAGGCCACTCTCTTCCAGCCACATGCAGCTTTCAGGGGCAACACCTTCCTGCAATAATATGAAGAAACAGGCAGTTTTATAGAAACACAACACAGGTTTCTATTTTAATGAGAAAATAATTATATACTTGCATTGTAGGCCTCACAGTCACTATAAAACAGAAGCAGGATAACATTTAAGTGGTTAACATACAGAAAGCCAGGTATTGTTGAAACTGGTTGATAAGTCATGACAAAGATGCTGCCTTTTGATTGCCAAATATGTCAATACTACTCTATTTTCCCTCAGAAATGTCAGTACAGAGCAAGATGATGCCCAAATTGGCAGCTTTAAAACCAAATTGTTCAGAAAACCTGCACTGTAACCCAAACCAATTATAATCACAAATGCTAATGCTTAACTATTTCTCAATACACAGTTTCATTAAAACCAGTCTTTGCCACGGGAAAGGATCTGAGCGCTTCTTTTGTGGAGACAAAGTTAACTCTGCAATAGTGCTCTTTTGTTGCATTTGATATAGTCATATATAGATAGATATGTATTACTGCTGTATACTTATAAACACCTAAGCTTGGTAGCATGCAAATGAAATAACAGAGGCAAGTAAACTGCATCTCATTCTTGTTACCACAGCACTGAATGTGCTGCTGACTATAAGTGTCCATAATTTCTGGAAGAGAAAAACTGTGCTGGGTGAAAAGTCTGTCTGTCCTGGACTGAAATACTTTTGTGGGAGAGGCTGAAAGCAAATGCTGCTATCACAGAGAACAATGTACGAAAAGATGTCTTACGAGGGCTGATTATTGTCACTGGCTTCCAGTGAGAAAGCTGGGGGGAAAAACAGGCCTACAGACTAAAGAAAATAGAGATGCAAGTTCTTGGGAAGGCAGTCCAGGGCTGACCCAGCTTTCAGGAGCAAATACTGGGAGAAACTCTGATGACTGTCATTTAATGCAAGATCACCACACCACAGAGGCCATCTCCTATTTTCAGAAAATTCCTTTTTCCTAGTCTCTCTTTAGCTCTCCCCAAAGGCCAGGAATCTTCTAGACACAGGTGTGTGGAACTCACATCTGCAGCTATGTGACATATGGCTTCACTAGTGCTGCACTGGTGCTGGTGCTTTTCCTACCTACAGCTGTGTGGCAACAACCTGCCTTGAGATATGAATCACCCTTGATTACCATGCCTGGAAAACAGGTCCACTTCATCAGATACGTAATTCCTCCACAGGCATGGAGCCTCCCCATGGTGCCTTTCCTTGAGATAAACTCGCTGCCCTCATCACAGTGAACTCCTGGTTCAGCAGGCTTTCTTCACTTCAGTAGCACTTACGGAGAAAATACAAAGAACTGAGTCAATGGGTAGATATAAAGTTATTTACTACATTTCCCTGAAAATAAGTCTCAAAATTATAAGTGTCTATGGACAGAAATCACATGCTGGAGGAGCTGAAGGGTGGTGGTGAATAATTTGGTTGCAAGCTCTATGTTTGTTTAAGAAAAGCACCAGAAGTATGTTCACAGTATCGGTACTCATTTTAAATAAGCTCACTGTTTCAGGATAAAACATCATAGCAGGTCATGAAACCAAGGAAAGGCTTAGGGAGGACACAGTATCCTGACTGATGATTTTTAAAAAAGATGTTGAAATAATAATAATAATAATAATTGATTATAAAAAAGAAAGAATATTTTTTTTGAGAAAAATGATTCGGTGTTTTTTTTTTCCCATCACCTCCCAAACTTTTTGGTTTCTAGTCCAGAAATTATGGTTCCCAATTGTAAAATATTCCTATTGTATTGCTTGGTGATAAGAAAGAGAAAACCCGCTGCCTCTATACTACATACAAATACAAAGCACAAGAATAAATACCACATTTCTTTTCCTAATCGTCAGCTTACAAAACTGGTCAATACTTTGCAATTGTGACTCATGCAAATATCATGTTGGGTCAAATTTTAATATCACAAATACTGCATTAACTCAGTGCCTTATTTTTATATCCCCTTTCGGAAAAAAAAAAAAAAATAGCACTCACCCCTATAGCTGGTAAACAGCTGTGGAGAAAATAATCAGTACACGCACTGCCATACACTTTATGGTATGCCAGCCTCATGCACTCACCCACACACCCACACACTCACACACACACATCCACACTAATCCTTCACTGCTGATCCCAAGCCTAAGCAATAACTAAAGGCTCTATGGTTTGCTTGTAGCACTGAAAACACTGGCTGAACGGCTAAAATAATATTTTCTTCCCTTGTCTGCTCTTCCTTGCTTATTCATTTCAACTCATTATGCCCTTTAGCTTTTTTTGTTGCTTGGAAACATAAAGAATTCCACAAAGCACTCTACTTCAAACGCTTTTTAAGTTGTATAAATATAGTTGAAGACATAACTATCTTTCTTCTTTATTTCATACCTCTTCCTAGGCCAGAGTCTGGCTTAGTTCATTTATTGCCTCATTTAAAAATTAAATGTCCTTTATTTGTATCCCTTTCCCAATACCTTTCTACTTCAAATCATCCATCTTCAAAGATTTTACACGTATGCCATTCTTTCCCACCCCACCATCAAAAAATATTTGTCATCCGCTAAATACAGATTTTCTACTTAGAAATTTTGTTGCGTAAATATGCTCTGAGAACCTGGAGTTCAGGTGATATTGCAAGCATATAGGATCCTAAAGCTAAGGTAATCCATTTGGCTTAGCTCTCATCCCCATCTACTCCACTCCTAAATTGTGATGGCTTGTGTTTGTAACACAAGAACTGTTTGACTGAGTTTGCTGGATTGTACATTTGCAGTAACTGCCTCCCTGTTCGTTGGGTTTTTCTTGTTTTAAACAGATAAATTACTAAAAAGGGAAGCAGAACACTACCCCCCCTCAAAACAACCAACCAAATCCCAAACCCAACCCTTCAGTCTCCTCAAAGAAATAGAACAGAGGGCAGTATCTTTGTGGATAAGAGTATGCCGAATTAATGCTGATGGTCTTTGTGCAGCGGCTGTGGGAGGCGAAGGAACTGCAGGAGGCTCTTGCAGGAGCTGCTGGGTGGACCGTGGTCCTGAGGGCAAGCAGGGCTGTCAATTCAGTCAGTGAGAAATAAGAGTGTGAGCCCCGATGGCAGACTCCTCCACGAATCACTTCCTGCCACATGCCTGCAGCCTATCTGGTCTGTGGGCACAATCACCCTCTTGTGCCCACCCCCAAGGGCTCCCACCCCCTGCACCCTCTCCGCTGCATTATTTCAGAGGGGAGATGGAGGGAAGAAGAAGGGGCTGTTTTCTAGGTATGTTTTCCCTGTAGTTTTAGGATTGCCAGGAGCTGTATCATTTCTGTGTCTATGTGCATTGAGTTTCTTGTGTAATTAATAAATATTGGACTAAAATGCTGCTGCTTTCATGGTGGGTTTTAGTGTTTGCTTTTTTTTTTTTTCTTTCTTCCTTTCTCTGTTTTTGGTTCCGGCATGCCTGGTTGCTGTCTTCACACTGCAGCGTGGTTATTCATCCTCCTCTCTGTTGGCATAAATGCCAGCTTCCCAGCGCAACGCCAGAGCACTCTTCCTGCGGTTCACTCTGGTTGCCTCGAGGACCTGGTCAGGAGAGAAAAGGAAAGCACAGGATGTCATTCAGCTGGCCCTGCCCTGAGGGTGTCCCACACTGTGTGCCCAGGCAGGCAGAGACCAGCCAGGTGGGCAGGGACCAGCCATGCCTGCACTCCCCACAGGGTTCCAGTGCCACACCCTGTACAGAAAGGGAACACATGCGATGAAGCACTCGCTGATGTGAAAGTGGGGGGAGGGTACACAGGATCAAAGCCACACCACAGGAGGACAGAAATGACAGTTTTCTCGCAGCATCCAATTATCTGCAGGGGAGCCCCAGCTGACCTCTACCAGCCCAGCTGCAATTACCCTGTTGCAGGGTCTTGGCCCTCCCCCAGGACCAAGTTTAGTTTAGTTTCAAACTAAAACTGCACACCTTCAGTACCAGGAGCCGGCAACCACCCTGCAGGGTTGTACAGAGGCTGCTCTGGAGCTGCACATGAATCCCAGGAAGCAGAGAGCTGCCTATTTCAGCACATCACCCTCTCAGGCAGGACTAGGCAGCGCCTGTCCCCAGTCCCTGCCCCTGCCACTTCTCGTGGTCATTAGGTTGCAGCTACCATGCACTGGGATCCAAGTGCTCCTGCAGTGAAAAGTCACTCTACGCACATGCAAAAGGAGATTTACACAAGGAAGGCCTACAAAGCCTGGTACAAGATGGGCCTGATGCATTACATGTTACACACATCATACACATAGGTGCATGCACACACAGTGTATGTATTTGTACACATGCACACACACACAAGCAATTAACTGTAAGAAACAATTTTAACATGTTTTGAGAAAGTCAAAAAGAAAATGAGGCAACACCAAAAGGCATTATTGTGGCACATCTGAGGTACTCCTCAGCAAATAATGCATGGCTGTGGGTGTTTTCCACACAGCAGAGTGAGATACAAAGGGGTCTGGAGCCTTCTTATAGAAGCACATGACAATGTTATTTTCTGATCAACACTGAATAACAGCTCCATGATACAACTACAGAGCTGGCAATCTCAACTGCCCTCAGTGTGTTTTAATCATCCCTCCCAAAGAAGCAAACTTTTGAAGCTTTTTCATGTCAGTTAAAAAAAAAATTCCACAAGTACATGACTCTTCACTGAAGCAATGCTGGCCATCCCTCATCCCTAATGCTTCCTGCAAGCTGCTCTGCACACTCCCTGACTGTAGAAGAGTAGATGACCTTTTGTGTTATTCTTCTGTGAAAGAAGTCACATGCAGTGAGGACTTAAGCCTTGACCAGACTAAAAGTAAATAATTTAAGACTAAAGAAATTCTTCTTCCAGCTTGTGACACGCTATGGTAGGAAGAGTACACAGGTACTAGGCTCCTGTACAGGAAGTGTCAGAAAATCAGCTCTGAACTGCCAGCTGAAATTACAGGCCACCATAACTTCACTTATGGGAATGGGAACTCACTACTGCACTTATGCCATCTGTAACCTCTAGGCTGTCATCCAGGTGCTGAAGATAGGCTGGCGTTTTGCCAGCATGAGTATTTCATGAGTATTCCTTTGCCATCTTAGTTTCTTTTGACTATGACTATGAACAAGCCAAAGAACTGAAGAGAAAATCTGGCCAACAGAAATGAATTTTAACAAAAGCTCCATCCCATTTTCAGCAATGACCACAGCTATAAAGTTAGTCCTGGTCCACTAGAGTGATTTTGTTCTGAAATTTTGCCCAAAATCATGCCTCCTCTTTTTGCAGAGCAACCACCAGAAGAAGAGACAAGGGCTGAGTGTTTTTTGCTTTTCCTAGCAGAGGGCAAATGTGCTCATAAATCTAGCAATTTATTAAAAAAAAAGAACGAAAGAACAAAAGAAAGAACGAAAGAATGAAAGAACAAAAGAATGAAAGAAAGAACGAAAGAAAGAACGAAAGAATGAAAGAAAGAAAGGAAAAAAAAAATAGTCAGTAGGAAAAAATTGGTCTGAGACATCAGCCTGTAAGCTGTGTATTGGAATTACTTCTACTGCAGAATGCCTGAACCAAGAAAAGACAATCCAAACTCAACAATGGCAAAGCAAAACTGGGAGTGGGTACCAGTGCATCATTCAGCATAAATTTCAAACTACAACTGCTACTATGTTTTTAAATCAGGTCTGTGGAATTTGGCCTGCAAGAATATGCCAGCTCAAAATAAAATGGATTTTACACAGTTTAGAACAGTTTGAAATCAGCAGCTTCTCTGCTGGACATCACAGTATTGTGAGGGTGTCAGGTGATGGATTGCAACAGTTAGGACACTTAAACTTTGAAGATTCCTGCTTTGGATCAGTCAGCTCGTCTTAAAAAATGCCATCTTAAAAAATGGTAATGGAGTTTCTTCCATTTATCCCTGGTCTGCACACCTACCCCAAAGCTTGTCTGCTTCTACAAATGCTGCTGGCTCCCCAAGCAAAACTGTATCCAGATTCATGTCAGAGGAACCACGAGAGCATTTAATGTGGATTTGGACCTTGCAGGATAGCAAGTCTGGCTCAGTATTAACACTAAACGGTAGAGCATACAAACTAAAGATCTTTTTGAATAGTTATTCCAGAGTTATTCTTCTAATCTACTGAAAAGAGTGTTTGACCTAAAATAACCCTTGTTTTCACAAGGCTGTGACAGTTTTAGACCCGCTAGAGGAAACAGTGGCATAATTATAGCACGCAACTGGAATGACTGAGTGGGGAATTGGGACTCCTCAATGGAGCATTGAATTCATGACCCAGGAAGCTGCTTGCCTAAAAATAGCCAACTGCCTCCATTTTAAAATATAGTTGGCCATTATCAGGGCTGACTCTAAACCCATAATGAGCGCAGCATCCCCAGCCTCTCCACAGTAAGTCAAAAATGCTATCTCGATGTTTCACAAGCACCCTCCTTGACAGTGACCTGCATCAGCTGAGTGGTGCAGGCAGGGCCAGGCCTGGTGCTCAGGGTGTCCTAAGGCAGACACAGCCATAACTGCATGCAGCAGGACGATCATGAAGCCGATGCTTCACTTAAGCTTAGGCTTTTTCAGGCTGTGAACTATGCCCTAATGAAAAGGTCAGGGAAAAAAGCAGTGTTAAATAAAATGTCTTATTTGGCAGAGGTGATTTGAATACCAGCTGTAGCAGAAGAGGAAGAACTTGGAGAGCAGAAGTAGGTGTGAGGGAAAGAAAAAAGATATGTAGTGCTGTAAGAACTGCTCTTCACCTCTCGGCAGAAAATTTCTTTCTGGATCTTGTGATTGCAGCTCCAGGTCTCGTTAAGAATTTCAGAGGGCTCTTTCCTTGAAGATTTCATTTATTTTTTGAGGATTTTGGGGGGAAAAAAAGAATTTGAAACAGCTGCCACTGTCAGGTGTATGGATGACTTTTCTATCCATCCTAGATATGGAGACTCTCATGCTGAGTTTGCCTACATGAGATTTAACAAATTCAGTACACAGCTTACAGCTTTAATAATTGTTCTCTTACTTATATATATATATATATATATATATGCTTTAGCCCAAATAATATTTATCACAATCACTGAAATAGTGTTTTTTTTGAGTTGTCAGAACACTGACTGCTATATAGTACAAAACAATTCTTGTTGAACAGTACTGATGTGGAAGTGAAACAGTTTTACTGAGGTTTAATATTTAACTGATTCTTCCCATCTGAATATGGAAGAACTAAAATAAAAAAAAAAAAAAAAAAAAACAAAAACCAAAAAACCAGAAAACAGAAAAAGCAAAAGTTTGCCTGTCCAAAATCTGTGAGTATTATGTAGTAAAGCTGATGCAGAAAAGACATTCATGGGGCACAGTGAGCATGAAGAGATGGAAGTACAAATGCAGGGAACAGGCTGCCTGCTCCTGCAGATGTTAGTGTTCCTGCTCTGGAATGATAAACTAAATGCTTTAAATGAAACTGAAACTACTGAGAGAATATCTATTTCTCCAGCATGTAGGCATCTTTCTTACTGTACCTACTTAATGCTGTTTACTGAATACCCAGACTGTTAGTAAACATAGCCAGAAGCTGGGTATCTGATATTAAAATGTGTTTACTTGAAACAAGACAGTGGTAGTATTAAATTGCTGCTTCTCAGTATTAAAACGTGAACTGTGTACTGCATGCCATCAAATCAAGTATGTTCATCTTCTGTTTCGTAACACAAAAATTTTCAGCAGTAGCCTCCAATGTTGCATAAATGTTACCTTACTACAGTTATCTGCTACAGCATGATCGGTATTAAGGAAACTCAAGCTAATGTCCTGTACACTTGAATATATGTATAGCTGTAATGCCAAAAGCAGAAGGTTTTGAGGATAAAAATGTCCTAAGTAGAGGCATGCACATAGGTCTCTTTAAACAGCAGTGGGATGTGCTTTTAGTACAGGCTGCAGGAATTTGGGGGTGATGCAACACATCACCCTAATGAAGCAGCATTCAGTTCTGTGGCAGATGAACTTCAGCAGTTACTGTGCCTTGCTGGGGGGCTGTTTTCTGCTTTCCAGAGGGGAGGTGTCTGGATGACTGCATGAAAGCCCCTAATCCCAAGCCAGTGCAAGCCCAGCTGGGACAGCTACAGTGCCGCCAACAATGATTAAAACTGAGCCTGCACTAGAGTGCATTTCGGAAGGCTCTGGTGAACAGGAGACATAGTTGTGGAGTTAGTAGAGAGAATAGGGGCATATCATGCCTTGAGTCTTGAAACAACCTGCCTAGTTTCAGCTGAAGATTTCCACTGAGAATCACATTGTTTCTTTAGTCTGAGGTTGGATGCTGGGGAATAGCCAGAGAACATACTTTCATCTGCATGAGGAATTGATGTGTCCTACTGTCTTTTCAATTTCTAGCCCCTTTCCCATTCATACACATTCTTTTCCAGCTCCTTACTCTTTGTCTCATTACAATTACACAAGGTGGACACCTTTTTCCCAGCAGCAGACCATGGCCTGGGCCTGTAAAAACTACACCTGAACTTCTGCCCGTCACACAACATTAAACACTCTGATCACTACTTGCTGTTCACAAATCTTGACTTAGATTATTGTGCGGATAGTATGAAGGAGAAAATGCGCACAACCCGTGTTTAAAACCAGGATTCTGAAGGCATGCTGCTCTTATACTGATTTAACTATCTATAAATACACAAAGATCAATCACTGGCTTGCATCAGTATGAGAAAACCCACTCTAAATATTTAATGAATAGGAAATGGCATAGACTTGTCTTTGCTTTACTCTCCAGGTCAGAAAATGCTTATGTACTTGTCTTGAGGCAGCTGATGTTGTCAAATATATTATGGAATAGGAAAAAAATGGAAGGTTCAGGCTTTTTAAAAAGTGCTGATGTTGGACAAATGAGTATCAGTCATGTCCACAATCTGCAGAGAAAATTACAGGCATTTGAAATATACACATTACTGAGCACCTCATTCTTAACAAACATTGCAAAAGTGTAGCTAGTATCAACTACCTGCTCTTAAAATTACTGCCTTTGGCAAAGACAAGCTTTGTGGGGATAAGGACTTTGCCCATTACTACTTTGCTAAAATACAAGATGTCACTTGTAAATACCCTTTATTTGGCAGATTTGGGTTTATTCCACCCTGAGACAAACACTGATGCTAAGTTGTGGGACTGTGGTCAGTCATAACATCACAACAGAAAGGGACAAAGGTTCACAAAATAAAACAGACTGAGGCCATGCACTCAGATCTGACTCTTCCACAGATGAAAGGATGGTGTGCATGTTTTTTACAAAATACTAGAGATTTTGACAGGATTGAATACATTGTAATCAGAGACAAAGGAAAGCCATGGAAGTTTCACGCATCATCTGAAGATGCTTGGATCCCAGGTTTAGCTTTGCCAGCTAAATGGTAAGAGGGATTAGGGGGAAGTTCTCATTTCTCACCTCAGGAATGCTCCAGAGTCTCAGGCAACAGCTCCCATCCCTTTATTTACAACCCTTCCCATGGCAGAAATTGTAACTAGAATCCAAGGGTTAGAAAACCAGCCACACAAATATTTGCTGATGAGAGATATAAAGGAATACCACATACACACATTTTTTTATATGAAATGGCACTGGCACACACTATGAAAATGTCAACTGCAGCAATATGCACTTGGAATCACCATGCAAGAAGCAAAAATAAACAAGCACTTGAAAGTACCTCAGAAGTAACCTTGCTAGACAGTAATTTACAGGTGTACTGGTAGAAAGGGAAAAGACCAGCATTAGTACATTGAACAAGCATGTTATAACTAGGAAACAAGAACAAATTACAGAAATTCCAAGAACTGGCACATTCCAGAGTATAGCACTTCAAGCAACTTAGTGTCATAAAAAATAAAAAGGGAAGGTTAGCCATTTTGGTGTTATTTTAATGACGTTGCTTGGCCAGTCTCAGTCTTGTTTACCATCAGTGCTTGACCCATTTCCTTGCTGCTGCTTTTTCTCTTTCACTCATCTGCTGAAACTGGTACTGCAACACATCCTCTGGAAGAAACTGCCCCCCTTCCTGAGCAGCACAGCTCTTCCAAGATGCACTTGATTTGCCATCTCTTTCTGAAAGGCATAACCCACAAGCCTTGACCAGAGAGGGCACGCTGTAGCCACTAAAGCCACTGAAGCCACACATGAAACAGAAGGTGGTGATGCCTGAAGAAGAGACTAGAGGGTAAATGTCCTACTGAAACCACTTCTGTCTTTTTTTTTGTGTCTTATGCAGGGCAAAAGTGGATCTCTACACATCAGTACTGCTGGTGTGCTCAGCACAAGAGAGAGTTCCTGTGGACATGAAAACTTTCCACAAACCTCTCCATTCAGGAGACCACGGCTGCTGTGCCAGGCACTCTGACTGCTCCCAGTACTTGAAGAAGTCTCTGCTTCTCCTCACTCACAAAGAGCAATGCTGAGCCTCATTCAGCTCCCAGAACATAATACTCAAAAGTAGCAGCTGCTTGTCTAACTGTCAGACATGTTCCTGCTTCTTCTCTTAAATACATTTAATTGTATTTAATGTATTTTTAAAAATAGTGCAGTGATTTGTTACTTTGTTTCTTTAGTTACAGAAATCCTTTTTCCTGAGAACACCGTTTAAATGCTCTCTGCTAACGAATTAAAGTTATTTGTTTTTTAAATAATAGTTGCTTAGCCTGGACTGTAAAATATTCACTCAAACTGACAGTGGTACAAGTGTAGCACTTCTTATTTAAACTATTTTCCCTTGTCAATGGCAGAGTTGTTTACCAAAGGAGAGCAGAAAAAGCCAAGAAAAAGAAACAAAACACTCCTCCTGATCTTAGGAAGTTCTCCTGGGGTTCTGCGGGACACAAAGCTCTAACAGGGTTTTGGGTGGGCAGCAAAAAAAATCTTGTTTGCTTTACGTAGTGGGCTTACAGAAGAGGAGAGTGACAATAAACCTCAAAACTGTGGGACTTTGGTGTGCACTGGGACTTTGCAAATGCACTGAAGCCAGAAAAGAACCTATCCCAATGTTCTGGCACTGCATTTTTGGGCAGTCAGTGCCTGGGCTTTAGCAGCATTGGAGAGCTGAGATGGCACCTAGAGCTCAGCTGTGTGGTCAGACACTACCCAGACCACTGCCCAGCACTCTGGTCAGGACATCACTTCAAACTGTAGAGACCAGGCAACTGTTCCCAGTCTGCCTTCCCGGGAGCACATGTGCAGCTTTGCAAGCCCTGGAGGAACTGTGCTCAGGTAAATGAGCAGGATCTATGATTTCAGCCACAAGCCACCACTCCATGGGCTGGGCAGGTGACCTTCACCCTTCACAGGGGTAAAGAGCACAGAGTGAGTACAAGCTGAGTGCCACCCCATTAGCACAGCAGCTGCTCTAAAGTTTCCACCAGGTTGACAGTCTCAGTGTGGGACTCCAGTGCTGGTTTGGACAGTGTGCATTTTATACCCAACTTTTCTTTATGTTCCTTCAGCTTCTGCAGAAGTCATGAGAGCTGTTCTGCAAGCCTCTGAGCACTTTCAGGGAGAGATGCTCTGGGGAGATGCCAGGAAACAGCACTCACCAGAGCAGGTGGGGCCATCCTGTTTCACTGGGTATTTTGGGGAGGGAGAGGAAACCAGAGAGTGGCTCCTTCTTAAGATATGGCCCCAAGATGTCACTGCTGGAACAAGATATGCTCCTGTGCACAAGCTGGCTTTCTATCTGCTGTAGAAGTCTGATGGACAATGAAACCTTGTTTTTCAGTGGCTCCAACAGAATAAGGGACCAGTAAGTTTCTGGTGTGCACTGGAAATGAATCTATCTTTTTTTGGCATTTTTAGTTAGCCAACAAAAGTTCAACAGGACCCCTCCATAGTCCATTTCTTCTAATTTTTACTGCCTTTTGTTACTGTGCAATATTTACAAGCAGTGACTAAAAGTTGCCACACTAGTGCAGTATTCCTGTTACAAACCTTCGCTTAGATCTATACCCCTAATGAGAACCTGCCTTAAATTGACATTACTAGAATGCAGTTCGTTGGAGCATCCTTGGCAGTAGGGTCATTGTTCAGACGTCTTTGGAAAATGTCTGGAGGACTTTGGCTGCTTCAGCAAACACTGTGTCCATTCAAGGAGTCTGACATTAAACTTGTATCTTATTATCTTCAGCACTCACTGCACAGTAATAATGACTCTGAATAAGAAACAGCTCATGATCTCCTAGAAAAAGATTTTCTTGAATTTTGATACTTCCAGTTACAAAATCCGTAGCTCTTCTTATTAGTGTCTCTAATAAAAAACACCTTAACTCAGATAAACTCTTGTGTGGAAGGTAGACAACAAATCCAGCAACAACATACTGGCTGTTGAGGGATCCAAGTTAACTTCTGAGACACTCCCAGTCTAGTTCCACATCAGGTGGTTTTTGGGGAAGTTACCAACTTACAGTGAAGACTGAGCACACTTGGATTGGACTTTGGTCAGGGGGGTCTACAAATACAGGCGTGAATACATGCTTGATCCACAAATTTCAAAGTGTCACTGAAATAACCCATTGGAGGGTCTTGGTGATGCGTGAATGAACAGAATCTGCCAATTACAGGGCAGCTACCTACTGCTCTTATTCTTAGTTAACATAATAAACTAAAATGAAATGTAGGTGACACACTCTTCTTTTCCACTGACCTGCATCCCTCCATTTTGAACACCTGCCCCTTACAATGTGTTAAAATCCTTACCCACTTGCAAGGTGATCTGAGCAGATTCTAGTAAAATAATCTTTTCCAGTGTCTGCTGCAAGGTTCTTGCAAGTCATGGTCTCTATCACAGAGCAAAAAAGGGAGAAGGAGAACTGCACTTACCGCAGTGTCATCCATCCTTTCTCGTCTCTTCGTTTTGTGTGTTTCATAATCCTCCATGAGGGTCTGCATCAGGTTCTTGGGTCTCTGGGCTCCTGCAGACTCCTCGGGTGGAGGGTCCAGCTGTGAGGCAGGGCCTTCTGTGGTGGGAGATGGAGGAGGCTTGATTTTCTCTATCTTCCCTGCAATGACATGAAAAAGAATGACCCTTTCTAAACAGAGGAGTCACAAATTGTTTACCAAAGATGACAGCTGGAGAAACATTTTCATCAGATTTTGAATGAAGAAACAGTTTGGAATGAAGTCTATGAAACAATCTGGTAAATCAGGATGGTCATGGACTTTACGAAAAAACTCTCCCTCTTCCTGTAACCCGCTACACCAAAACACTACAAAATCTTTTTACAAAACCACCGTTTACAAAAGTACCTGATTGAATACCCCTGTTTCCTCCTACAGGATACATTTCTGAGATTTGGAAATGTTTGTAAGATTCTGGAAAACCGCAAGATGATTTTTTTGTCGCTCAGCCAATGTAACACACAAGGACCATGCACGAGACATCCAAAGAAGGCTAAACACAGCTGCCTTCTCTTTTTTCAGTGCTTTTTTACTCTGCTTTGTAAGCAAGAAAGACTTGGGGTTGATCCCCAGTGCTGGTCTTCCCTGCAGCAGTTTCCTGCAGGATGCACAGAAAGCTCCTGTGGCAGAGCAGGTTCAGGTCTCTGTCCTATAAAACCTTGGCTCAGATAGGGCCTTTGAGTTTCCTCCTGGTGGAAGGAAATCCAGAGAGAACTAATTTTTCTCTCTGGCTGAGCCCATTGCACCCGATGCAAGGTCACTGTTTTGAGCACAGTGACCCCAAAGGCAGGTAAAAGGCACACCAGAACAAGAGAGGGCTGCTATAAGCTGCAGAAGAGCTCACAGGTGGACAGCCCATGTTTCTTTTGGAAGGACAGCCTTCCTTTCTCATCACCAGGTTCACTTGGGGTGAACCACCCATCATGTCCTGCTGGGAAGAATGAGGCTGAGACAATGGCAGGTCATGGGAAGGATATGTGGGGGTTCTCAGATGTGACAGGAGAAAAATGCTGAACCAAAATTACATTTCCTTTTCCATGGGACCATCATCAACTCTTTGAAATAAGACACTCCAATGAATGTAAAAAAAATACCATAAACCCAGAAAAATACCCACTGCAAAGCCCTTAAAAATAAGTGAAATAATCAAAAGGATCATGCTGATTTTCAGAAAACTTGTTGAAACAAATGAAAACCCTAGCTGGTCCTTCAAAAAGCAACATGACAGTTGCAGCCACCAGAAAGCAGCCTTGAAATCTCCTGTAAGAATCAACAGGAGTTATGCTGAAAGAAGAACTGAGACAACACTGCAGAGGTATTTTTTTACAAGAACTCCCCTTGCCAGGCTTTTTTCATTTCTGATAAGTGTTGAAAAACCCAGCATGATTAATTTCTCATTACTTAATTTAAGGCTTATTTTAAGCTGGGCAGTGCAGTGATGAGGCTGGGAATCCACACTCTTTATATCACCCTACTAGAGACTGCAGGGGGAGTTTCTATGTGCCCAGGTTCTTCTCTGGGTTGCATCAGGACTTGCCCCACAGGTAAACAGTTGCTATGCCACCAAAGCAGAGGCCAACAGTAGGTCCTGAACTGCTTTACACTGAGCTTTACACTGCTCTGCAGGAGAGACTTGAAACTACTGTGACTCTGCCAGCTAGGCCCAGAATGTAAAAAAGTGTGGTGAAAATGAAGGGTCTGATTAAGGGGCAGATATCTTGCTGCATTACTTTGTTCTTACACTAGTAATTGCCTTGGATGGATGCACGTAAATGGAGGAAGAATCAGGCTTTTCAGATATCTGCCCGACCTGCACCTTCTCCAGGGGTACAGACACACCACAGGATGCACAAATCTACGGACAAGCCTAATGGTTGAAAAAAGATCCTTCCACTCCCCTTTGCCCAGAAAACAAATGCAAATTGTAGGTTTTGGGGACTTCCATTTAAGGAAGGGCATATTTTCAAGCAGGACTGTTTGTCCTAGATGGAAGGCCCATCAATTTTCATATTCACAGAAAAAAATTAATCTTGGAAAAGACCTTCAAAATCTTTGACTCCAAGTTTCTTATTGCATGTGTGTGTGTGTGTGTGTATATATATATATATATATATATATATATATATATATATACATACACACTATATGTATAGAATATATGTACATATATTATACATATGTGTAGTGATAAGACTACAGCATCCCAAATCTACATATACACATTTAATTTTTACTTAGAGATGCTGCTGACATTTTTTTAAGACATCTGCAGAGCAGAGAAGAATTTTCAAAATAAGACATTTCAGCAGGACAGATTGTTTTAGGAAACCAGTCTGTGCTGGAGTCAGGGGATTGCTGAAGTACATAAAAAAATTATCCCTCTAGTAATACAGAGCCTCGTTACCACACCAGGTGAAACATGGGTTTCTTTGCTCTTCTTGAGCTCCAGGTGAGCAATGCAAATACAAGCTAACAGAACCTCTCAAAGATTCTCTCACGTTATAGACATCCTCCACTAGGGAGGGAGTAACAACACAAAAGGCAATGAGCTGGGTTAGTATGCTGTTAAGGCACTCCTGGAAGTATTCTGGGGATGACTGATGAGCATGCCAGAGGAATCCTTGGAAAAAACTATTAACTTTCTTTTTTTCATACCAGTGCCTAAAAAGGGGTAAGGAAACAGCACCTTCTGTAAACATTTCTGCCCTAGTCTTTCTCAAAATTCTGATTTTAAAAGGGAGTTCATGCATATATTCTGATCCTTATTCTGTACATGCATACAAGATATTAAAAATTTTGCAACAACCACAAAATATCTTTCCCCAGAGTTTCTGTTTCTCTTCCCACCGTACAGAAAATATCCTCAGGCTATGGCAGACCCTGAGAAGCATACGAAACATAGGCCTTTATTAGAGAAAAATTGAAGTGGAAAATGGTTTTGAGGCTTAAGCTCCACAGCTGCCACTCAGGGTAAGAAAGCAGAGCGAAGAAAGAAAAGGACAGCACACACACATCCTTCCACAGATACCTAGTTTAGAGGTACCTGACTGCTTGCATCTCTAAGCTGCAACTTCCCCACTACGCTTACGCCACCCACTGAAATTCCCTCATTTAGTTCAGCATCTGAAGGCAACAGAAGAGGAGCACGGTGGGCAGATCTCTTTGATGCTTGTGCAAGTGTTTGAGTGCTTGCACATGAGCACAATGTGTCTTCTGTCTCACCTGGCAATACTTTAGTGACATGCACCAGAAAGACAGATGTGGCAGCTTCCCAAAGTATCTCTCAGGCATGGCTTCTTCTGCTAGGTACTCCCAATCCCTCATCATGAGACAGCAGATATTGGCAAAGGGTTTGGCTCCAGATGAAAAGCCTTCACTGAACCAAGACCTATCCTGTAATGATGTTCACACCTCCTTTTGAGGAACAGGATTACTCAGAACCAGGCACCATAGGAACTTAGATACAAGTCCTTCACAGTCAAAGTTAATTCTAATAAAAGGAGTAACAAAACCCATGGGAATTACATCACCATGCTTATGCTGGATTCCTCTCATGTCACACTCTCACCATCCTGCTCAAATAAACTACCAGACAGCCCCAAATGCTCTGCCCAGGAGAGATGCTGTACCACCTACACATTGTTGGAGGAAACTATGGTATTGCTGTGCAACTGCTTGCTCCATGCCAACTGCAGCAGGATCTGCAGCAAACAACACAAGAAACGTTCAGATTTATACAGGGCTTCACAAACATTTTGATCCATGGTGACTATCCATACACCAATACTCTGGCACTTTTTTGGTGTTACTTGAGTTTCCTCATGCAGGAAACCAAATTTTTGGGGAAAAATTCATACAGGTTCTTCATCTTCACCTTTCCAGGAGTGCCCTGGAGAAGGTCTCTATACATTCCACTGAAATTACTCTATCTCTCAATTCAGCGATCTGAGATTGCTTCAAAGCATCAACACAAATTTTAAGTAATTGTTAGCAGTATTACAGAATTACATTACTAAGAAACCTTTTGGATTGTGCTGGGTGATTGGCAGACAAACTATTACAATCAGTTTTATGAAAGCAGCATGTCAGGGTGAGTAAAGCCAGCATGTTTGTTATCTGAAGTAATTAATAACTACTGCACACATGTGCCTACATGAATTGTGTTCATCTGCCACATTTCAGTTAAATTACAGTGCAATTCACTGCAGCCCCGTTTCATGGTTTATCTTTCTGTTACCTATATAAGTATCCACCCGGTTCAAAGCAGTGAAGAGGAGCAGCAGTTATAAAGAATCAGGGAATAACAGGAGTCCTACTCTCTCCAGACCACCACCTAAAACCAGCTTGACTGTTAGGCCATTGCTAATTAAGTTTATTATTTTGCCTTCTCAAAAGAGTGAGTATGCACTTCTACACTTAAGGATTAGAAACAGATTTTTCAAATTTATATTTGATCCCTTAATCCCTTTGTGCTGAGGTATCCTGATGTTAATGCCAATTCTTTCTTTGGAAAAGGCAATTTGCTGACAGAAATACTTCTGTTTCTTCTTTATTACTATTATTATCATCAGTAGTAGAATTACTATTACTTTCCTTTGGGAACTAGATATTCATATTACAGTACCAGACATATTCTACAGCATATTCCTTACTGGGTTTCTTTTCTGTTCTGTATGTCACCTCTGCTCTTCTGTCTATCCTAGCACTCTTTGCCTCTGCTAAACTACATTTTGCCTTTTTACACATATATTGAAAAGAACCTGTAACTATTGAAAGGGAAGTCGCTGCAATCTTGCAAGGAATTACATGGTATTCCTCCACCCCATTTCTAAGGATGCCTGCAGGTATCAACGGCAATATGGCTGGCTAAAGGGACAGCCACGAAGAGATGAACTGAGGTTTACACACCTTCCAGTGCTAAGGGTGCTGAGCTGACATCCTGCAGCTGAGAGCTATGCTGAGCACATCTGCTGTTCAGAAAGCACCAAAAGTAGAAGAACTAAGAAGAACTTTGGCAATGTTCTTTGTGGTTTTTTTTGATCAATTATATTCTTAAGCACTGCCACATATTCATCTTTTCCTAGAAATTATTTCTCTGCGTTTTCACTGGCTGCAAATTGTAGTAGCTTGAGTCATAGGCTAAGAGATCCCAATTTTCTTTCTTGAACGTAACGGCAGTTGGACATTAAAAGGAAACTGTCTGGAATGATTCATTATAAACAGAAGTTTATAATTTTCTCTAGAATGTAATTTACAACAAACATTTTTACAGACACAAAGTAAATGCTTTGTTGTGTAGAGAAAGCAGAAGTACGCTGTTTTCCCAGAAGCTCTGTTGAAACAAGCATTAGTGTCAGCAGCCCATCCAGCATCACTTCTGAGTAAAATACAATCATTATCTGCCCCATTTTGAGCACTTTCAGCTACAAATGATGCTGGTTTTGAACAGTCATGAGTGCACCTTTATGGAACAAGTCCTCCCAACTGATGCCCTGTACCTCACATCTTGTCAGACATTTATCAGAACACCTCAGATTAGAGAGGATCCTTATGAAAAATGTTTTATTAGGAGTTATAACAACAGCACTTTGAAGAAAAACTGGTATTTGCGACATTTTTTTAAAAAATACACGTTAGGACCATTCTCCTTGCAGAAGAAACAAAGCTAAGCTTTTACTATTTATGTGTTCCATAAAACTCCAAGTTCACAATCATATTGAGTAATGGGCTAAATCTACATTTTATTCAAGCTTACCATGACTTTCAAAAGAAAAATTGTTATCACTGGCTTGTATTTACACCAGTGGAAATAAAGACAACATTAAAATACTCTTGGTAAAAATGAATACTTTTCCATGATCATCACTGTTAATAAACCTTATGGGCACTTGCAAACCATATTTAGTTATATGCCAAATAAAAATCATAACACAGAAATAAGCCTGGTGTGCATTTCTGGTTTTTTTTAATATGTATTTTTTCTGTATTAAATTTAGAAGGCATCAGTGTTCGACCTTATTTCTTGAGAAGGGGAAGGAGAAGAGAGATATGCTGTAACTGCTGTGAATGGCAGCAAAAGAACTCAGAAACTGATCAGTGAAGAGGACTTCAACTGAACCTACGGAACATTTTGCTTATGGTACCTGTTTAATTCAATAGTAGAATAATACCAGTTAAAATACATGGCAACTCATAGCTATGGATATCATTTTATAAGAGAAAACTCATTAAGATCAAGACCTCAAAACAGAAAGCAAAATGCACAGAAAAAAAGAAATCTGATTCATCTGACCTTAAAATCTGCACATCTCCACTACTTTTGCACTTCCTAATGACGTGCAAAAGAACGTGACGCCTATTAAGGAAGGCCTCAGATGTTTGTCTTTCAAATAGCCACACAGCTGTAAAAACTGCTGCTATGCTTCCTTGAGATGATCCTAAATTTCAGTGGGTGATCTGAGCACAGCGATGGACATGTCATGCCACAATGGCAGTGGGTAAATACAGAACAGGGTTTAGTAAGGATGATCAACATCTCTGCACTGTATTTGTGAAAACCAGAACCTTCTGCAGCTGAGCTCATGGTCAGAAAATTAAGCTGTCCCATGCAGTTTCCAGGCAGATGAAATCATCTGCCCTCCCACCCCTAGAAAAACAATGTTTACATTAAAAAACCACATAAAACTAAACCATACCTGACCCTTCAGTCACATTCTCTCTTCTGGTCTGACACTTTGGGCTCTTACCTGGTGCAGTTTTGTAAGACACAGTTCTGGTGGGCATGGGCGGTGCACTCTTTGTAACAGGGCTTGGTGCCATTTGCAGACCCTGCCGCTGTCTCTTCAGCTCTTCTTCTCGTTCCTGGGCAGCTCTGATCTCTTCTTCTATCATTGACAAAGTCCGCTGTTTCCTTGACCGTAACTTGAAAGGGCCCACAGTCACTTCAGGCTCCTGTGTGGCCAGAATGGAGGCAGTGCTCCGAAGCTCTGCTGCCTCTGAATACTTGCTGAAATAGCTGACTTCATGCCTGTTTTCCTCCACAAGGAATGGCTGGCTGGCTGAGTACATGGGTGACTGCTGCAAACTCTTCCCTTCCCTGAGTCCTGAGTCTTCCTCTTTTGAAGTCTTTGGTATGGTGTCCCTTTTTTCTTGAACTGGTGAAGACACCTGGGGTGGCTCAAACATTGGGTTCTCATGCTCCTTGGAGGCTAGAGCTGGCCCGGTGCTGGCTGGCTGCTCTTTGGCTGAGACCTCTTTCTCTGCTGGGCTTTCTCCTTCCTTTGGGTTTCCTTTATCTGCCTGCTCAGCTATGGCTTGTTGGATGGCGTTTTGAACCAGCAGGCCAGCGTGGTATTCCAGCTGGTCATCCACCAGCATGGAGTCTGCCAAGGCAGAAGAGGGTGAATCACAGCCTGGGTCACTGAAAGACTTGGAGATGCCTTCAGCTCTGCACTCTGCTGGAGTTTCAGCCTGTGGGGTTTGTGGCAGAGAGAAATCCGCCAGAGAACTTTCTTGCAGGGCGCTCATGGTCTCATTGGAGGCACCGCTGTCACTTATGTTATCCATGCTGAAGTCATTGGAAAGGGTCTCCAAGACGGTGGTATCCTGAGACCTGACAGACAAGTCATCCAAACCAGAGTCAAGCTCCTCTGGAGGTGAAGAGGCGCTGCCTGACTTTGGGAAGTGATCTAGAACGCCCTGTCCATCATCCTTTACCATTGTGAAGACCGCCCTGGCACTCATGAATTCTCCATCCTCTGCCCACAGTTTTGAGGCTGGTCCAGCTCTGGGGCTATCACTGCAAGGTAATTCTCTTGCTGTGTCAGCTGTGGTAGTCTGAGTGTTTTTGTCATCTTCTGAGCTACAGGAGACTTTCTGCGCTTTGACAACTGTGGCATTGCTGCCCTCAAGCTGTCCAGTTTGCCCACACACTGAAACAGGTCTTGTCACAGAGGACATCGGTCTGTCCACATATGGAGAATTGAGGCTTTTGTAGAAGGGTTTGATGGAGAACATTTTGGGTGTTCCTGACCGCCTTGGTGGGGCCTGACCCTGAGCTGGACCTGAATTCTCCATCAGCTGGAACTGCTTCCTGGCAGCTGAGAAGTCAATTTGCTCTGTGACAATATCTTCCTTCTTGATATTGACTGACTCTGGAGATACAAAGGAGCAGCTGACCTGTTTAGGGGATGTTGGTGCTGCACCTTGCTGCTGCTGCTGTCTCTCCTTGCGCTCCTTGTACTTCTTATGAGACTCCAGATGCTCTTCATCCAGTTGATCCTCCAGGGTCTTCTCCTGAGGAGGATTCCACCATTTGGCAGCAATGTTAGGGTTTTTCTTGACAGCCTGGCTTTTAATGAGTTCCCTTCTTTCTTTTTCAAGTTCCATCATTTCTTCTGATGGTCTCACTTTGCGGACTCTGTATTTGTCCTGCTCTTCCTCATCTTCAAAGAGCTTTGAGGGCTTTTTGTCTTCATGGAAGGCTCGCAGTTCAAACTTTGCCTCTTTCTTAAGGGTTGTAAGAGTAGTTTCTCCATCCTTAGAGGATCTTCTAGAACTGTTTGAAGAAGTGGGACTTCCTGGCACCTTCAGACTCTCCCTAGTGTCTTCCTTCAGTCCACCCAAGGAATGGCCATTAGATTTCAGGTTCTCATCTGTTATACTAGCTTCACATGGCTCAACCTCCAAGGATGCCTGCTTCTCTGCTATATTTTCTTCCCTTTCACTGGATACTGACTCTTTATTGACATTAGCAGATGCTCCCGAACCATCCATAATGGAGATTGCACTTGGTTCAGGGGAGGATGTCCCATTAAATGTACTGTCTGCAGCAGAATCACAACAATTTGCCTCCAGCACTTCATCTAGGTATCTGATCTCTTTAGCAACTTCACTGTCCAGAGATTCATGCCTGTCCCTTAGTCCATTTCGGCTGGAAGCAGGGGAAAAGAAGTGGGTTGGATTGTCTATGGGATGTGGTGAAGCCACTGTGGTGATGCTTTTATGTTCAGAAACTGGAACTTCAATTTCCATTTTCTCTTCCTTTGTAGCAAGCACAGTAGCTGGCTCCAAGAAATTGGCACAGTTTTGGTCTCTGTTTTTTTTTAACCTGATGTCATCCTCAGGGATTCTGGAAGATTTCTAAAATAAAAGAGAGGAAAATTATGAAGTCTTATAAAACGAACACCTAATTTTTGGCAGAGCAAATACTATCTGGACAACAAATCCTAGCACTTCTTAAAGTTGAGATTAAACTCAAGTTTAAGAGTAAATTGAGATTAAATCTCAAATTGAGATTTCCCTCAGAGCGTGGGAAAGCAAGGCAAGCCATTAACACAAAAAATAGGAAGTTACCTTACCATATGCTGGAAAAGTTATTAAAACAACAACAAACTTTCATTTAAGAATCTCCTGCTTGCTTACCATCCTCATTTTGCCATTATTTCATGCCTGTGTCTTGTCTATGACTAGAAATAAGCTTTGAATTTCTAAGTTAACAGTAACTTGGCTGTTTAGATTCTTTAAAGACTTTCATACATATTACACAACACCTATCATCTCGGTACTCTAAAAACTTTCAACACCTAAAGGAAATCTCATAATGCTTCCACTGATTAAAAGTATGCCTATGCTTTGCAGAAACAGATGCTGATGTGCTGAATGAGTTGGTGATTCACACCAAGCTAGGAAAAATTATGTGACAATGGTAGGGAATTCTCAGTGGCTGAATCCTGGTCATCAAACATGGAGCAGAATTACACAGTGCTGGAAAAACATGGGGTCTTTCTCCATCCCACACGGAAACATGCACACAATTGCACTTGGGAGACAGGAAGCATCTGCAACTCCCATCGCATGAAGACCACCACAAGGAGCATGACAGGGACCACAGTCATGGTATCCTCCCTCCCACTTCTTTGATCTGTAGTGCAGATGTACTGGATTCATGTTTCTCCCTGCCTCCGGTCACAAGGAGGTTATTGAAATAAATACTATTGAGGCTCATATGTAGGCAGATTTTACTGGTCAAGCAGCCTAACGAACTTACTGAGAGTAAAGTCTGAAGGAACTTCTGACTAAGTTGGTAACACATCAATTACTTCCTCAATAGTTCTATACTGCTAAAAGGCAAAACCAATCCAAAACACCAAAAACAAAGAAAACATTTTAAACACGGTTCTTCAAAGAGCACTTTCTAATTTCCTACATCATAAACCCCAAAAGTGATACATTATTCACTTTGACTCACCTTTTAAAACAGAAAAGATACTGGTATCTGAGGCCTCTGTCTTGCTTTCCATATGAGTTTCTATGTGTGAGGCATTGACTTTGAAAACAAATGGCATTGATCAAACCCCGTGAATTCAGTGGCTATTAACAAGACCACCATTGTCTGGTAGTCATCCCTGCCTTCTGTCCCTTGTCCAGCATGCTACTAATACACACTGCAGCAGAGGATGATCAACAAGGAGCACAATGACATTTAAAAGTGACCTGAACAATCACACTGTTGCTGGATTTATATAGGTAGTCAAATGCATTTGATACACCTTAAGAAATTACAGCAAATCACTCAGAAGAGCTCTTTCTAAAAACACTGAACAGCTTTCTGACTAATTATGTCGTTGTACACAGCTGAAGACAGTGCTGGCTTCTGCCATTAGATATTCTCTTCCTAATTGTGCTTAAACATTGGAAAAAAATCCTTAAAATCAAAAAGCCTGCTTTTTGCCTAAATATTTTATTTGACAAATTTCACATGTTTTAATTGCTTCACTTCTTCATTTTCTGTTAAACTTAGAAATATTCCAGCTGAACTTTACAGCAGTTCCTTTCTTAAAGCATGTATTTTTCATCATTTAAATATCTAAATGTGGCCAGTTTCTTCTTTAGTCCTGTCAATGATATATTCAAGAAATCAGATGCTCTGCAAGCAAATACAGAATAAGTATAAAAAGCTCTTACTTTTTCAAATAGGCATAGATGTAATGAAAGAATGATAGATAAAGATTTCTTTTAACTTGAAAAAGCAAGAATTGCTCTTGATTTGCTGGAAAAGCTCCATGTACATAACAGGTACTCAGGTGACAGGATTTAAGACTGCAGTACCTTTTTGATATTTGGGGTTACATCTTTTCCCTGCTTGACCTGCTGGTGCAAAAAGGAGTATGGTGGCACCTAGAGCAGTCTGTGCAAAGTGCAGGACTGATAGCTGTCCCCTTTCACACAAAACATTCAATTCAACATGCAATTATGCTCCTGCTAACATTTGCTTCTAATCTGGCAGATCAAAGCCACTAGCAACATAGGTAGGTAACTATGTCCTCCGTAGCTACAAAAACTTGAATGAACACAGAAAATAAGTTAATGAAAACGGCTCTCCTGCCACTGAAGCACATCTCCCTGCAGAGCCAAACCAGAGCCAAAGGGCCTCTTGTTCCTGTGCTTCTTGAACCTGAACACCATGGAGCTGGAAATACTGGATTGTGCCAGAGACTGCATTCACTAAAGCAGGTCTATTTACACCACTGCTCTATTATGTGTGAACCACTCCAGTTCACATCATGTTTTGATATTCAAGTTCGGTAAGAGAACCACTGGTGTAGTTTTTTGCCTGAATCTCATAGCAAGTAAGAGCCATCCTCTCACCATAGCTGAAATCCATAACTCAGAATTAAGGCACATGCATGTAACAGTATAATCAGGGTGTGCATTTGTGACAGCATGTAATTCTGCAAGTGTCTATGCAATTAGTGTGGGACATGTAATTATGTAGCAAAACAGACAATTATGCAGTAAAATCTAGGAGGAAACACTGCTTCTTATTGGAGGAGCCTTTCTGCGCTACGGATTAGTAACTGAGCATGAAGGATGACTCCCAGCATGGCAAAGAAGCCAGTGAGGATTGCTAGGAGAGGAAAAAACTGAGTTTAAAAGAATCAACCTTTTTCCCTCACGAAACATTCTGGCAGAATCTGAGGACAACTTTTTGAGGTCAGGGTAATTAAGATTATGCTCCAGACACTCCTGTGAGGAGCAGAAATCAACCTACTGATGAATTACTTGAAGAGAACCAAGATGGCTAAGGACAGAAATAGATGGCAAAACAAAGCTTTTCAAGATAGTCCAGGCCACAGTACCTGCCCAGGATAACTGACTGCATGTGGGAAAATGGCACATGTTGGGATGAGCCACCATGGGTCGGAGGAGGTTTGGAGGAGGGATGCAGTGGGACAGACAGAAACCCCATGCCTCAGCTGTTTGGTGGAAGGCAGAGAGCTTTCTAGGAGGCTGCTTCTGCTCCTCCTGGGTAAGCCTGTCCCAGCACCCTTTTATTTGCTGCCTACAGGGAGAAGGCTTTTTCCAAAGCCTGCATCATTACAAAGACTTGTGAGTGGGAAAAGGGCTGCATTCAAACCTAATTGTAGTCAGTCATACGGCATTCACAGTCATGCCTTTAAACTACTCATCTAGACCCAGATTTTCCAGAAGTTGCCGTTACATTTACACAATCTCTGAATGTGCATTCATTTCAGTCTAACTAAAGATGCAACAGGGCAATTAGTGTCACTTATACAATGCTGCTGCACTTTAGCAAACTACAGTTATTAGCAGCTTAGAAAATTATTAGCATATTTTCTCTTTGGCTGAATTCTTCATCTACAAAAGTGTAAGTGTTCAGGAAATCAGCTATTTTAGAAGGAAAAAATTGTGGGTGTGCTACTAGCAAGACCCAACAAATGTGCTGCCAGTGCCTTCCTTTGTTTGATGCAACAAAAAATGCCCATGGAAATAAGTAGGAGGCTATCCTTCTGAGTCATATCAACATTCTTCTGAAGCATGAGTGGCAGTGGGAAGGGAAAGGAAAGGATTAAACAACTAAAAAGTTTCAAGGTTTAAGAAAATCTTAAAGTTTCCTCATGAGGGCCTTCTACAATCACTCCAGCCAGGACAGCTTTTGTTGCTGTTGGTCTCTTGGGTTCGTTAGCATTGTCAACCTTCCACTTCTTCAGCTTTCACATTTTTTTTGGACACGTCCTGTATTTCACTTGCTCCTTCTCCCACAGCTTCAGTGCTAAACCAGTGTTTTGTTCAGCCCTTTCTACTCTTCTCTTCAAACTGACTATTGGGCCCACCATACCAAGCAGTTTTAGTAGTAAAACCTCATCTGCAGATGATTTACTGGCTAGTCCATACCTCCTTGCTGATGCCAGTCATCTCCTCCCTCTTCCTACTGTCTTGGCCTGCCTCTCTGATTGTCTTATTTGCAATTAAGAAGGAAACAAATGATGGATTTATTAGGAGATTGACTCTGGCAAACCTTCAAGAGAGCAGCTGCTTTTCATTCACCTCACCCTTTTGAAGAACACCATCACCACCTGCATAACAGATGGAGCTAGTCCCAAATACCACAGACACAAAAGTCAACTGAACTTCTGTGGTTCCAGACAGACACTCTGTCCAGAGACAAAACTCCTAGCCAGCAGAGGTATTGCTCCATGCTTGCTAGTGACAGGAAGTCTTTGCAGAACTCATTTTCTTTAGAAGGGTGGTAGGCCCTGAAGTGTTGCAGTTCTAAATGAACCAGAAAAGCTACAGTTGTCAAAGGTGACAGCATACATCCCTCACAGCTCATGTTCCCTACCACACAACAGGTGCTCAGCCAGGTGCCACCATCCCACCCCATCCCAGGTGGGAATGACAGCCCAAATCAGGGTGGCAGCCCCTGCCTCACAATGGCTCTTGCACTCCCTCTCTCCCTCAGCAGGGCCTCATGGGGCAGCTGCCAACCCATCCACCTCCAAAATTGTCACCCCACCCCACCCCCAACACTAAAGAAAGAATAATGTGCCAGTGGGAGCCTTTGCACAAAGCAGTCTGATGAAATGGGCCAAACATGTGTTTTGGAAACTTCCTGAGCCAAGAGAAAGCAGTAGCAGGAAAAAAATGTTCAAAAAGATCCTAGAAATGGGGGTGGGGTGGGGAAGGGGTGAAGATGCTGATGTGGAACTCAAATAAAGAAAGTGTTTCTATTAATATTACCTGCAGAAATTAAACATTTTGATTAAAAATCCCAAATCAAAACACAAAATCCCCCCAAATACAAACTCAAAGAGTTGTCTTCTTGCTCCCGTGCAAAAAGGTCTGCCTTTTTCATACAGTATTTTATACTGACATCTAAAGGTTTTAAAACTAGGGGAAGAGTTGTCAAAAAAATTTGTAAGTTTTCACCTAATGAAATAAAATTCAAGTTTCAGGAAAAAAAAAATCCTCAAACCCTCTTGCCAAATTTGGAATTAAGGCATGTCAGGCACACGTTGACACTACCTTGAACAGTTCCAGTCACAACCCTATTTGCACACACAAAGCAAGACCTGGCCCATTCCTCTGACAGTGTGTTACACAGTGTCTTCAATACAGTAAAAAAAACCAGTATCTGGTCACTAAAATGTGTTAGTGTTGAGTGTCACAATGACATTCCCTGCAAGCAGCTCTCTATTCTCTTCTGTGACTTTTCTGAGGTAGCCAGACAGAAAAATATTTTCTTTGTGAAATGCTGGTTTGTCTCATAAACACTTCCAAAATCACAAGAGTACAAAAATCACAAGTGTACAAATGCAACAAAAATCAGTTCAACTAGTTCCCCCTAAGAAGCAGTGAGGGGCTCTTTTGGAATACAGACAGTAATAAGAGATGTGGCGATATAGTGCCAAAGAAAGTGTTTACTCAGAGAGCTTCCTGTGTGACACTTTCCTCAGGGTATTCCTATTTTTCATGTTTTAGCAAAAAAGAAGTGATTGCATTCACTCAGAAAACAAGTGAAAGGCTTTGCAATATTCTTTTCATTCCATCTGAACCACAGGCTTCAAGTTCCCCATGTGATACACTATAAAGCTCTTTTATCAAATCGAACTCCAATCTTCTTTTCCTGCTGTAATAAATTAAAGAGGCATAAAAATGGCCCCAAGATTATGACTACTTTAATGATAAACATACATTGTGTGACAGCATATTTTAATGAAGATAACACTCACTTGATACTGTATTTTTCCATATATCCCTTTGTAGCTTCAGTAATTTTTGTGCCCTCAGTAACAAATAGGTGAATTTTTTTCCTGGGTAAGTCAGGATCCAAATTTGTAGCAAACCTTTCTATTTCCTACTAATTCCAGGGTACACAAATCAAAGAGATATTTTACTGATAGGAAACCAGCTGACCTTGTACATCAGTTATTTTCTCTTGCTTCCTAAACACAGATCTGGCTCCCTCAATGAAAAATTTGCAACCCTAATAACCATATCTTAACTAGTGCTACAGCAGCAAGAAAATCAAGTATCTCCCTTCTTTACTGCTTGTGCAACAGTTCTAAAAAAGCAAAAATAAAATGCTGAGTTCTTTTTATAAAATATTTTAATTTCTGCAAAGAATTGTAACTGCACAAAGCACCTGTATGGACAAAGTGATTTATACAGAAATTAATATTTGGGAATAAAAGTCTGCTAACTGATGAATGAAAAGAAATACCACCTCTGATAAAGAAAAATGCAGAGTTTATTAGAACATGATGGCTACACAACTGGTAGTATGGAAAGCAACATATATTCAAGTAGTGTAGATGCAGATGCTATTCTGTGTGGGGCTGGTTAGCTTTGCTATGAAAGCTCTGTTCAGTTTTACATAATCAAGATGTTAATCTGAAATTACAGGAAGCTGTGATTAAACTCTCATTAATAAAGGGCAGCACTGTTTGGTACTGCCACGCTCCACAGTCACACCCTATTTTCAATCAGTTGCACATAGGGAGAACCAAGAGCTTGAAGAACCCAAGAGATCAGTAAATTTGTGATGATTTCAGGTACCAGAACCTGCCGTCAAAAGGCCATTCTCCTGTTCCCTGCACAATTGGCTTATTGTAATGTAGGTCAGCCTGAAAGTACAACTGAATTAGAGCAGTAAATGCGTGCAAAGGAATGCATTTCATCCAGAAAAATGTGTTTTTATCATCACTCTCACCAGTTCAAATCCCACTTCTGATGCTCCTTTCTCTAGCAAAATTATTTCTATCTCAAATTAGAATGCACCAGTAAGTACTATTATTTCTCATTCTGTTTCACTCAGTTCCCTAGGACAGAAAGGACAACACACCCTATGTGCAGGCATGGGAAACAAACCAATGCCACCGAGGGACAGCACTGGACTCAAGGTCAATACAAACCAGGTTAGAATGTTAATAAAGCACACCACCACAGATGGTTAGTACTTTTAAACTTTGTTCCACATTTTTCCTAAGGCTTATTTTTCCATGACTTGTCTCTAAAATCTTCAGCTTTTGCTGAAACAAGATTGAATTCCAACAGCTGGGATATTTGATTTAAAGAAGTCGTGGTGCTAAGTCACTTAAATTGGTAAATATGATCTTGTGAAGCAGCCTCCAATGCTGCCTCAGGAAGCACAATGTCCTGGTGGAGAAATAAAGAGCATCCCATCCAGCTAATACATAAGGAACATGGCACAGCTAGAAAACTGTCCACACCTGGCAGGCAATTCAATGCATGACAAAATCCTTAAAGAACAGAAGGAGAATTTCTTCTTCACAACTGCAAGTCACAGATGAGGTCCTGTACCACTGCACTTATGGAGTCCACTTGGGTGGGCTCCCCACTCAGCTGGTGCTGGTGGAGCTGAGCTAAGGGCTTGGCTGTTTAGTAGAACTCTCACACTCAGCCTTTGGCTTGATGTTAAATGAAAGATGAGAAATCCCAGCTGAATAAGGTAAGAGAAATGTTCAGCTCAACAGAGAGCCTAATACTGATACTGAGTTGAGCAGAACCCGACTTCTGAAGGTATGCATGAAAAATCAGTTTCACAAAATGCTGCAGTGGAAATCAGCCCTGCACAAGTCAAGGATGGAACAATTGCATTGATAAAGCATGATCTAATCCCAGCGGGGAGGGGAAAGGATGCTAAACTAAGCCTTGCTCTTAATACTCTCTAACCCATCTAGATAATGTCAGCACAAGGAAAGAGTGACCTTTATGGTCGCTTGCATGAAAAAGAATAGAGACAAGGGGAGAATTCCTTAGTCTTTTCATCAGGGGCACAGGGTTCCTGTTCCATCTAAAGAATGAATCTACAACTCTCCTATGTAAATGAGAGATCTCGAGAAAAATACTGGCATGTTAATCATTTTGGTGAATAAGAAAGGGACCTCCTGAGGAAGGAATTTGTGTTAGGCAGGGGCAGGAGGAAGGCAGTAAATGGAGACAAAAGGTCATGCAGTTCACTTGTTCTCTGAACAGATATTATGGTTGCTAGGAAAACCTGCTTTAATAGATCTGAGGAACAGAGATAAACCTGCCTTAAATAAACAAATAGGCTTTCTGTGATGTATTAGTATTAAAGTCTTCTGAGGATACAGTCTTTCAGCAGCTGGTACAATACAGTAAATGTTTCATAAATGGCAGCCTAACCTGCATTTTCTGAAAAAAAGATATATAATCTCTATGCTGGAGTTCTTTTACCATTTACTTTCAAGGCCAGTAGAGTAGGAATTGAATGGTTTAACTGAAACAACCACCTACAAACCTTTGCTAATAAAGATTAAAATTTTTCACTTTCAATTCTCTGTTTCGCAAATGTTAACTGTTGGGGGTCATACTGCTTTTAACTATTTCCTAAAGCCTAATTAATACTTGCTGCACTTCTGAAAAGCATGGCTGTTCAATACCTATTGGAGTCTGACAGGACTACTGCCACAGAGGCTATGCTGGGCTAAAGCAACAAATTTTACTCTGAAATGTAAGGCCAAACATCTGTTTCTCTAACAGCTGAAGAAAGTTAAGAATTATGGTTGATGTTTTTTCTTTATCAGTAAGATTTGTTACAGCTGCTCTCATCCATTAGATTAAGACCCATCACAGCAAAATCTCCTTAAATGAAGGTATGCCTACGTAACTGTGTGGTGCACTGCGTCTCACCCAGTGGTAGCCTGCTCTGCTAGGAGCACAAAGAACAGGGCAATGTTTATTCACTGCAAGCAGTGAGTCTTGGGAAGGTTACAGTCTGAGGACTTAAGCTGGCTTAAGCACTCTATGGATTGCTTTCTTCCTATATTTCAAGGAAATGAAATTATTTTAAAGCTAGAGACCACTAAAACTCTCTGTTGAGAGCATGTGGTGGCTTAAAAAGTTCCCTATTTAGAATTAGCTCTACCCAAAATGTATTTTAGGCTGCTACCTCCAGACTCAGGCAAATGCCCATAACTGGAACATTATAAAAAGAAAACTGAAAGGACATGGAAAAAAAGGATACCGAGCCTTGTACTAGCTCAAAAATCACATTATGTAAGTGTAGAGGGGGGAAATATGATGGTTATCCAAGGATGTAACTGAAGTCTCTGCCATTAGTTGTGTTACACACAGGTGGGAAGAGAAGCCGCTTCCAAGACGAGTGGCACATCACCTCCCTGCCTGAGTCATGCTCTCCACTGTGTCACTGTGCCCAGGTTCTGTCAGGGAACTACCACACAAAAATGCTTTCGCTCCCAGTCCCTTTTTCCAGAAAGAGGACATGGAGAAAACAGCATTTGGAGATTTTAGCTTAAGATTTTTTGCAAGAACCAAAAACTTTGCAACTCTAGTGGAGTGCAATTCACAGGGTTCTCTATCTAAGGCCAGGGATATAATTTAATTTTCTGGATGGTGCACGAAGAAAAACCCCCCTTCAAAGATACACATCCACAAAATAAAACTCCCTATCATTAAATGATGAATCCAATGCAGACAGGATTTTGGACTTCGACACATCATTACAGTATCTGGCAAATAACCAATATTTAACAGAAAGGCAGACTACAGAGTCTACAAAACAGTTTTGCTAGTGAGAGGCCAAATTTGTACCGTCTGTAAGGAGGATGTTGCTAAATTCTCCACATGCCATAGCTGTCCCTAGGCTATAAATATGACATACTGGGTGCGTTTGGGGTTGTGAACAGTTAGCAACTTCATCTATGCTTTCCTCATAACAAAAACTAGGCATGTCAATCATCTCATTACCTCCTGCAGGAGAGTATTTCATTGAAAGTGAGACTAGCATAGGAGTTTTTTAAAAATTCCTGGTTTTGGAGAAGGTAGTTGAGAAATCACAGGGACATCTCCTTTCAGCACCTACCACTACCTCTGCCCCTGCTCCCCTCTCATCTTCCAAGCAAAAACTCATTACTCCTTCTTTTCCTGCTGAAAAGGCATTGATTAAAATTACCTACAGCACATCTGGACTACATTAGGATATTATTTGATTAAGATATTCATTGCTTGCTCTCTTGACACGTGGAGAATTAATATAATGGTGGAGGAAAAAACAGTATTAACTGAACTGGCTATTCCAGCTCAAACTGCTTTGCTTTAAAATTCCTTCAGATTGCCCAGACCCTCAGTTGTGGGCTCTTTTTTACCTAATTACAGAAAATGGAAATAAACAGAAGTTAATTCATTTGATATTGGCAAGATCACTAAAGCCAGCTAAACTGTTATATTAACAGTTGCTGTATTTCTCAGACAATTTGCTATTTGATAGGAAATGCTCGCTTGGAGCTATTTTAAATACACATAAAAAGGCTCAGCATTAAACAGCAAGCAGCACCTCACATTTCTGTAGAAACACAAGTTTGACACATTCCAGATGAAATTGATTTAGAGAGGGGGAAAGACCAGACCTTCTCAAAAGAGTATTGTTTACTAGCATATCACACAAGCAGTAGCTTGGTTTTCAGTATTTGAACTGTGTGAGACTTCAGCTATGGAGTCTGTGTACCTAAAAGCCAAAGCACAGGCTAGTAGGAGAGAGCAAGTCATCCTGGGTTCCACTTTCCCCTAAAATACCCATCCTCATTTCTCAGGAGTTACAGAATGTGCTGTCCTGGTGCATGCACAGAGGTATCAACTAAGTGCTACAGCACACATCAAATGCCATAAAATGCAGGAATGCTGTTGCTGCTAAATGTGACTGCTCACAATACTGTGCTTAATTTCCTCCAGTGTTAAACAACTAAAAGATGAAGCTGAACAGACACCCTGAAAGCATCTTTATGAACTGAAATCTGCTTTAGTGTCAAGAAGGGTAACACACTCAACTAGTGGGAAACATACCCCTTCAGAACAACTAAAAAGTCAGCCAGAAGACTTTGCAAGTGCTGTCTGAAGAATATAGACACTGAATGTTCTGTGTGGTTCCCCTAGTTACCCACATGCACAGGATATACAAAAGCATATTTTGTCCTTAGAACCAATATCCTCCTGTATTATGTCTACATAATAAATTTTACCACTGCTTGCAGTGAACAACCCAGCTACAGTGCAAAGCATTCCACAAGTATCACCCGGGAAAAATGGTGTTTTAAATACTTGTCCCAATACAGAAAGATAAAGACTAAATGTGATAGATAATGTGCAGCTAAGGTCAGAAACCTTAGCTTGCCCTTTGTGTTTCTCTGAACCCTGAAGCAAACCCCAAACATGCTGTTTTCCATAAAGGCCTTAGCTTTATTTGGCTTGTTAAATCAAATTCCTTCCCCAGCTCATTACAGTACTGTGATGTCACATGCTAAGGGAGACCTGGTTTAAAAAAAAAAAAATGCCCATACCCTCAGTCCATTCACACAGAGTCTCTTTTACAAGGAAAATGCCAGTTCACACTCCTTAGAAAGAGCATGACTTCAGTTATCCTGTAAGGGAGCCACCTCCTTAGAGATACTTTCAAAAGCACAGTGCTGAAAACAGACCTGTTTTCAGCTAGCATAAGCAGGAGTTTACTGTTGTAGAGTTTTTGTACTTAGGTTTGTTTGGGATTTTTTTTTTTTTTAATTTTTCCTGGTTTTTTTTTTTTTGTTTGTTTGTTTGTTTCTAGTCAATTTTGTTGTTGTTGTTTTCTTCTTTTTTTTTTTTTTTCCTGTTTTTTCCTTTGGGTTTTGCTTTGATGTTTTGGTTGGATTTTTTTGGCGGGAGGTTGGAAGGGGGCTGGCCGGGAGAGCCACAACCCAACAACACAGCATGTGGCTGGCTTTATTAAGAAGCAGCAATTACATGAAGGGATGCTGTGAGACATAACTCCAAGTGGTAATTAGCAGTAATTTTTACCTATCAGGAAACAAAAAAAGGCTTGACTATATTCTCACCACAGGAGAGGCTGAAATGTTAACTGAAGTGCTTAGGCACTTTTGGTAAGCTGTTTCAGAAGACTCAGGCCAGGGTAGGGGTGCACAGCTTGTACAGAAAGCACCAACCACATAGAAAACAACTGGATACAAGCAGCAAAAAACCCCCCACATCCCCAAAACACAAACAAACAAGAAAACCACCCAACCACAACCCACCCATGAAAACAAACAAACAAACAAACAAACAAACAAACACCCCATGTAAATTTAGAAGGGTGATGGAGAAAATAGCAGCACGTTTTCTACAGCACAGTTCCTGTTCATTACTGCTGCTTGTGGGCTAGTGACATTTGAGTACCCTTGGATTAAGTTTCCTGGAGGCTTTACAGTTTAAGGCAAAAACATGAGCTGTGCTCACCAGATATCCCCTGCAAAGGCTCTCTGGACTTTGGGTTAAAATGGCTTTAATTTAGTGTCACACACGATTCTACAAATGATACAGCTCAGGCAAATTTTACCCACCTGAGGAATTACATAATACATTGACTTGCTTTCTTACTCCGTCTAAGGCATTAGCAAAGAGAAAGCACAGCCATTCTTTACCAGAAATTATGAAAGTGACATTTTTGACAGGAGAACTGTTAAAGGCAGTGGTAGCTGCTCACTTCACCAGATGCTCCATAACTTGCCTGAGCGACATTAAACGAGGCAAGCCAAGCCTCTACATTTTTAAATGGCAAGAAAATGGTAGGCAAGGAACTCTTTGTCACTTGTCAAATGAATCTATGAAAAGAGAATGTAAATAAAGTTCTCACAAGAAAAAAAAAAAAAGGGCATTCAACATCTGTGTGCTAATCTAAGAGCAGCTTTGGTGAGCCTAAAGTGACAGGAAATACTGTGTACCTTCATGTAACACTTTCCATACTGTCTGCACAGTAGAGGGGTAGATATATGAATACACAGTTACGGATTTTACAATTTTATTAGTTATCTCATTCCCTTGGATCATCTCAGAATTTTACACTATGAAGAGGGATAGATAAGTGTCCCATGGAGAAATACTCTAGTTAAATAAACTGCAAACAGATTTAAAATGCAATTTCTGTAGCTGATTACTGATTCAATACAAAGTTTAGATAACCTTGCCTCATCTCTGGTCACTGAAGGAGCGGAAGGTCACAAGATATTTATCTTCTGTACTCTCCCTGACACCAGGCCTCTAAAGCCCCACATGCCTGGGAGGTCACTGGAGGACAGAGCTGTAACAGGAGCACTACCCAGGTGTGAAGGAGATGGAGCTCAAGACCCTTGTTTGATACAGACTCATGGGAATTGTCCATTTGACATGCAAATGCTCAGTTTTCACTGAACCCTAATGGAGTTACACTATGCAATTTTTTTTGGTTTTGTTTTAAATGACTTGTTTCTCATACTAACTAGTTTTGGAAAATACATTGGTATGTTGCAAGAATGAATGGCTAATGGCAATGACACATGTTCAGTATAGCAGCATAGCTTACTAGCAAAGTCAGCAGATACACCCTGATAAACACTTTTCTGCTATACCTGTGCTCAGATAAACCAACAACCTTTTTCCCCTCAGGAATTCAAACTCACCATTGCCATCGACTTCTTGTAAGTTGGGTGTTTTCTTATTTTTTGTTGTTTGGGGGTCTTTTCTGCCTGAAAGCATCAGTCCCACCCAAAAGAACCCAAAGTTTATTTTAAAAAAAGAAATGAAAATTGTAGTGTTCTTGGTTGAAACAAAAAAAAAAAAATGAACAGAAACTTTATACAGCTGAATGATCAAGAAACAAATAAAAATTAAGAAATCTAACTCAAAGTGGTCCAAGAATACTTAAAAATGAATCCTTTTAACTTAAAAATGATTCCTTTTAACTTCAGAATGATTCTTTTTAACTTCCTGAAGTGCAAAGATTCTTGACATATCTGAATTTTTAACCAACTCTTCTGCATGACTATAAGACATATACCTCTGAGTCCCTTACACTGTGCCATACTGACATGAAGTAAGTCTAAAAAGATTGAAATGTTTTTCTCTCGTAAAGAGTCTGTCTCAGTATCAGAGATCCACTGAACAATCAGCAAATATTATCTTCTAGAGACATTAAGGGCAAGATTACAAAAGATGGAGTGCTGGCCTCAGTATCTGAGATAAAAAGGACCCTCACAAAATGATTTACCTGCTTCAGACCCTAATCTAAATTTGCAGCACAAATGCACATTAAAACCTAGGATTCTGGCCTTCACATCTAAATCCATGTGTATGAAATGTTACTGTTAACAGGCAGCTCCTATTTTTTTCTGCAGATCTGAGGATCCTGTGGCCTGCAGCAGTACGGCAGTGATCTGCAGTGTTATATCTCCTGATTAAGTAGTAACAAAATTACAGCATTCACAATCCCTTTCAGCTACCTCAGGCCACAGGTGCTTCCCTATCAGCCCAAACACCTTCCCACGCCGGAGGTAACTGCATGACTTGAAACACAGGGTCATAGCTACAACCTTGTAAAGGGCTAATTCTGCTCTTTTAACACACAGAAAAGGGAAAAAAAAAGAAAGAGGAAAAAAAAAAAAAAGGAGGGGAGAAAGAAGGGAAAAAAGGAAGCGTTCCTCTTCATGTAAGTTTACACAAGCTTAACATAAACCAAACAAATACTCTTGCACATCCCTTACCTGATTTTCTGAGTCTGTTGGACTAGTACAGCACCCTTAAATATTAAATACAAGATGTGCAATTGCAGAAGAAAAAACAAGCATCAGAACTCTTCCCTTACCCCCTTCTGTATCAACAATCTTTTCATGACACATATCAACATATATCAACAATCTTTTCACTTCCTTCCATTGGAGGAATTATTCCTCCTTCTAATACTCTGTGTTTCCTCTATTATTCATCTCCTCAGCAAAGTTGCCTTCATGTGAAGGAAGGTCTGAAGGGCCCAGAGCCACCACTTCTGTGTGTTATTTTTAAACTATAATCTCCACAGACATTTCTATCTGGGACTGTAAAATGAAGAGTGTTCCAGAAGGCTGGCTGCTTGAAGCAAAACTGGTGCTTAAGCATACAACTGCTAGAGTTTACTCAATGTCCTAAGGATCTCCTTCTCATTTTTAATACCTCCTATAGAAGTCTATCTTTACCGAACCTGTGGAGGATTAAATGTGGGTGGTGAACATCAGAGGGCACCCTGTGCATGGAATCTGAGTAAAACAACAAAGATACAGGGCATACGGTAAGATTTTTCATGCCAGCCTGTCACTTGCTGGTTCGGTGCTTTTTCACTTTAAAGTGAATTGCTCCATTCCTCAAACTTCTTTCCAGGTAAAACATTTCTGACCTCACTGCATGGTACCAGCAGGATGAAAAGATGCAGGGAGCACATCTCATGAGAGGGGAGGCAGCTTTCTGAGCAGGTGCCCATCCACCTGTGATACCAGTCCGATCATGCTTGCTCACAAGCTAATTTTCAATTTTTGGCAAAGGCAGCTCATAGCAGCAAGGGAAGGCAGTTTGACAGAATTCCTTTCTGCAACAAATACTTTTAAAATATGAATAGTTTTCTTGGACATTTCCTCATGTTTAAGGGGCTATTTGAAAACAAGCAATTACAAAGAATTTAATCTGATGAGCAATCTTAATTGTTCTTCCTCCTCCTTCTGAGAAAATCACACGCTTTAAACCCCAAGGCCAGTTTTATTTATTTTATGAGTACAAATTGGCTCTGTCAGTTTAATTTCCCCTGGTGCTGTAACCAGGCCTCCTGTTTTAACAAAGAAGAACAGCATGAGACAACCCATATGAGACAGAAATAAAGCAAGTTTCTGAGATAATGCAGAATGGACAACACGTTCACACCTCAAACCTCTCCTTTCCAGAGAGAAATCCCCACCTGAAACTCGCACTTCAGACAAAGTCCTGACTGCTGCTGTAGCAGCAGGAGAATAACTGCTCAGCATGAATTACCCAAGGACGGCCACCAAAATAAATTGGAAAATGTCACACTAAACCTTGATGGAGGGAGCACAGGGCTCTTACATTTCACTAGTGCTTTGCATTTTGCAGTGAGGAGGTGCAATGCGGTTTGTTTTTTGCTGCCCAGTTTTACAGGGGAAAGGGGTCCAGTGCCAGGCTTTGATGCTGCTTACTGTCAGGGCCGTGTCTTCTTAAAACATTAAAAGACTACAGCTCTCTTCGGTAAAAAATGCCTACAAGCATGTACTTGTACTTACATGAATGTCTATGCTGGCTGCTGGGTTAGGTAACATAAGAAGGAAACCTTTAATGCTGGTGAAAACTTAAGAGTTTATGTTCAACTCAACCCAAGGAATACCTGGAGGCCCTCTGCTGCTGCCATTTAGGTTGGAATGCATTTCCAGTGCTAAAGCTGGTCTTCATTCATATTTCCATGCTGAACAGGTAAAGTTTCTTAAATTATGTGTTCACACTTGACTGCTCTGGAAACTGGGGCTTTGGGGGCATTCTCCATTCAGAATAAAGTGGCAGATGGCATGTTTACTAACCCCAGCACAACAAACATAAAATACCTTGTCAAAATTACCCAGGATGAAGTAATAAATGCCAATCAGCTGAGAATGCTATATGTCATGAAAAGATGAGGGTTGGAAAAATAAGTAAGAAAAGTCATACAGCATCCCACTTACTTCTTTTCCTCAGATACTGACAGCTAATATTCAACTGTCAGTATCTGAGGAAAAGAAGTAAGGAACTGTCAGCTGTTCATCTCCTTACCTGCTCTCGCATACAAACATGGAATCTGGAATGAAAAATTACTTGGGTTTGCTGCAAGGCACTTAGAGGGGAAAGAACTTCTCATTTCTTCTCCACTTTTTCAGCACCTCTCAAATCACTCTTACCCACACACTTTTGTTGTGGGTACTGAGGTGGGTGAAAACTCCGCAGCCTGTGACATCACATGTGACCACTGCCAACACCCAGTGTGATTCCTGTGGCTGTGTACTACAGTCACTTCACAGCAAACTCCTCCACTCTCCTGAAGTTTAAAAGTCTAAAGTTTATTTAAGCATCTCTCACTGGAGAGTATGCAAGCAGATGAGCGCCTCCTTAGTGTTCAAGGCAAGATAACCCAAGCTGGCCTGAACTCACAATGTGAGTAGGAAGCCAGTCTGCCCCGTTGAAAGCCATCTTTAGCTGCTCTGTGTTCCGTGTGTGGACACAGTAGGGGTAACTCAGCAGTCCTCTACCAGCTGCTGGATGGGAATGGTCCTGTGCAGGCCCTTGCCTATTGCTAAACACAATGTAATTTGAAGAAGCTTCTTCTGGAATGATTTTAAATGTTGTTAGCACTTCAGATGACCTGTCATCCTACATGCTGAGGCTGTTTCTCAGGCAAACACAAAAGACAAGGAAAAATACCCCAAACCAGTCCACAGCCACCCCAGCTAAAACAAGCAATTTATTGTGGTAGCAAGGAACCTGTGCACAGTGTTTGTTTTCATTTGTGTAGATAAGGTGGCTAGAAACAAAGATCCTCAGGAATTTTGAAAAAGCTGATAGAAAAATGTTTGTTTTGAAACAGAATGAAGTGTTTAGGTAACACCCAAACTCCCAGTCTTGCAAGCTGGAGTTATGCTTGTTAATTTCTATTAATTCAGCCAAAATCTAAAGCTTTTTAATTCTGGTGCTGTCTTGCAAAGTTAGATGTCCTGCACTGGCGGAACAGAGAGGAATGTTCAGAGTTATGGGAAGCATAATTTCTTTAGTAGAGTCAAACTTTTTCCCACATGGTGTTCTTCCAGATGCAGAGTTGCTGTAGCTTTGAATAGACACAGTACTTTTACTAAACACATAGACCGAAAATCAGACAGAAGAGATCTCAACAGTCTAGAAAAAAACCCAAACACTTGTTTGCAAAAACAGCACCCACTGCTGTCACCTACATAAATGAGACCAGTAAGAAGCACAGGACAGGCTATCAACATAAATTAATTATGACCAGTTAGTTACAAACCAAGATTAACACCATGAAATGTCAAATATACCCAAGCTTAGAAAAGATGTGTGCATTTCAAGCTGCATTTTATGCTCCTTTTTCTGTTATTACTCAGCTGTTATTTCTTCTACTCTTAATATTGGCAAATTGGACAAAACACACCCAACTTTGTTCTACAACATTTCATTTGTTTCATAAATAAGGTAGGGTTTGTTTTTTTTTTTTCTCAATAGGGTAGCTCTCTTTATGTCACAACAACAGTAGCAGCAACTTTATGTCAAGGAAAAGACCGCTCCAGAGTCTTTTCCCCTGATTTCCCTCTCTCTCACCCCAAACCTCACTCCTGCCCTTCACCATCATCCAGCACCAGCAGAGCATTCAGAAGAAATCCTGCATAGCACCATGACGATGCTGACTGGACAACTGATGTTATGTTTCTCCTGTGACAGGCAGCAACTTATGAGGCTAAACTTCATCAGAGCTTTGCATTTTCCTTGAAGAACTGCTGAACACAGCTTAGGAGGTGCAAGCAGGCCATTTTCTGGTCTAAAAACACAGCTTAAGCCCATTTCATAAAAACCTTCAAGAAATCCATATTCTTGCTCTCCTATGACTCCAGAAAGATGTGGGAAAAGCAAACACAAGGAAGATGTCTACTGCTCACAGCTTAAGTCTTAGACATATATCTATTGCCAAGACAAAATTATGGCATCCAACAGGATTCCACACAAACAAAGATAAGAACTGTGATGCTTAATCAAATGAGCAACAACATTTCAGGAAATGTTAAGGCAACTCTAACTACAGAAGAAACACAAGCATGCATTCCCTGATTACAGTAATTTTTGAGCATTTAGAGGCAATTACTTAAATTTTTCTACTAGTGTCTCACTGATAAGCTTGTGTCAAGGCACTGGTTTATCTTCCAAGTCATTATAAATTTCCTCCAATACTCCCTGCTGTAACACTAAGCTTCAGTGTATTGATGGCAATGTGCAAAGAAGTGAAGATACAATTGCAGCATAATATCCTACATAAATTCAGCACTGAACCTTAGCTTATTCTTAAAGTAAATAATTGAAGAATTAATAATAATTAATTTCTCTCTGAGTAAGCAAAATGTGATACAACAACATTAATTTCTTTGAAGTTCAGGATCCCCCTGAAATTTCACTACTTTCTAAGACGTAAGACTCAACTATAAAGCTAAACAACCTGAGAGAACAGGAATGAGCTTGCTGACAGTAAACGCACTGAAACAAGCACCATGTTCCACTATAAGCATACTCCTCCTGATGCAATAATATTTTCTTATTTAAAAAATGCTGTGTTGGAAACATCTGAACTGTCTTTCACATTTTGAAGTGAGAGGTGAAGAAGAATGCTGAAGGAGATTTACCACAGTGAGGCAGAAAACCCTCATAAATATAAGATATTCCCAAAAAGCACAACTTGTAGGACAAGGCAGTTGCCCAAGGTCACAAAAATGGGAGAAAATGTAAGACACTCTGAAAGTCAACACATGTGCATACAGGTTTGCACTTACTTAATCTTGAAGTCTGTCTGAGACTGTGAAACTCACAGGCACTTTAAAGGATATAGCAATTTGAATAAAAGATGTATAACACCAAAATCTTGTTAAAGAGAGGGCTACAGATATTTCACTTGTGTGATAACTGTTAATGCATAAATATGTGGAAGAGCCTACTTTTATTGCTAAGAACGTTACATGATTTCTTAATGAAACAATTTTAATTTTTTAAAAAATTATCCCACTGCAAATTTATTTCTCCTCATTTAAGAACTGATGGTAAAGAGCTCTCTGTAAATCTGTGACATGAGGCCTCCCATCATGTCTGTCACTTAAGAGGAATTTCCTCTTGGCCAGCCTTGAGTATCACAGATGCTCCATGAGGGAAATCTGCCAGAGGCCTTCTTTGCTCCATCACTACTGAGAGACAAACAGCAGCTGCTGCCTCTTGGAGACTGGAGAACTTGGATTACCTATGTTAACTTGTGTGTCTGAGACGTCTCTTTTTAATTTTTTTTCCCTGAATGTTTTCTCTGCCTTCTATTGATCATTGGTATTCTTCAAGCTTTCTCTTCAGTGCCAGCTGTTTCTCTTCTTCTTCTGGCTTCCTTCTATCCACCACCTACTTGCATCTTGATAAAAAAGGTCATGCTAAATTCATCAAGTGACATTTCTTCCACGTAGCATCTTGTATAGCAACATCCTGTGGTTTGAGCCCACTCATCCTGCCTCTGCCCAAGCTGCCTTCCACTCAGGTTTGGTGTATGGATCCCACTCGGAATATAATGCTGAAACACAGCTCATCAACTGCCCAGCAGTTCTCCTGCCTGGCCTTTACAGATCAGTCTCTCACTCTAGTCAAACATCAGCACTGAGGCATTTGTTTTTAATTCTCTCCTCCTATTACAATAATAGCAACAATAAAATCAACCCATAATGATTTCCTGGGTTCAAATCAATTGCTCAGCAATTTAGGGATCTAACAATGACAAGAATGCAGGGTTTTGGAAAGTAATTGTAAATGTTGTTCTAGCCTGTGTCCCCTGTCTACAGCTGCCTGTAGGAGCAGTGAGAGACTCTCTGCTGCAGCATACACTTGGGAATTGCTGTAGTCAAAATTGCATGTAGAATGAGCTTGTCCCTTCCTCTTTCTAGTATACATATTATCTATCTATCTATCTATCTATCTATCTATCTATCTATCTATCTATCTCTAGAGGGAAGTCTACATAGTTACAAGTCTAGAGGGAAACAGACAGGAAGCAGTTTCCACTGTGGTAACTCTGTGGTGCCAGAGGATGGCTTTATGCTGAACATTACCTCTTGCTTCTATGCACATAACACTACATGCTCATCTCATGGCAAAGTCTAAGCCAAGGAAAGGCTGCCCAGCTCAAAGTGTCTTCCCAGCCTATACTCCTGTATGAAAAGCTGCACAGAGGCAGCTGGCAAAACATGGGATGGTACTGCAATTTCATATATTAAAGGATGCAGTCTGGAAAGTGCAGGCAAGAAGAAATCCATACAGCCATTCTGTTGTTCTTTTACAGGGATGATGGGCAGAATTAAGTAATTGCCTCTAAATGCTAGAAAATTGCCTATTTCTACACCCACCACACAAATACCTCTAACCACACTGTAAGCACCTAGGTGTTTCACAACACCCCAGGAAATTGCCTTAATTCACAGAGTATTCTCAATTAGCATTTTAAAAAATATTTTTTGTAGCTTATCACCCTCCTAGTCCATTTTACAAAACCGTGGACATTCAGCCATTAAGGCAGTTATCAAACTGGGACAACCTAAAACTGGGGAAATACTTGAAAAAATAAGAAGCATTAAGCAAATGTCAAATATTTGACTCATAGCAAGACTTGTGAATTAGATGCCAGGGCATTAATGCCTTAGTATGATACTGTACCCAAGATGCTGTAAAGGCTCTGAGATTTTACTTGGCACCTGCTGGAGAATGCTTCTGCAACAACACCTCCTCTCTCTCTAGTGTAGTTGTACTTTCCTGCAATATATAGCATAAACTGGCCCAAAATGTGACACAAAACTGTAATATGGTTCAGGAGGAAAGATGGATTAGCTTCAACCTCTGGGAGGAAGAGCTGGATTACCACTCTATGAATTACTTGTGGAGCATTACCAACTCAAAGGTAGCCACCAACATGGGAAACCATCTGACTGTTACTCTAGCATGAAATTCTGACAAATTTGTCCATTTTGAAACCTCCTCCCTAACAGACAACCTTTCTTCATACAACCATAGGGAGGTCAAGGATTTTGTCAATAAATGTCAGTAAAAAAAAGTGTGAGCCTTGTGAAAAATTTCTTATGACAGCTGTCCTTTGTCCACCAAACTAAAGAGTCACTCTGCAATCAGTCCTTTTTTGGGTTTTGTACTGATCCTTCTTCCTTCCATCTGAACAGACACCCTTAGAAAGAGCAACATGTAACCATGGAGTACCCCAAGGACACTATGAGCCTTTCCAGGATCACAGCATTAGACGATATATCAGCTTCACTTTTATTTCTAACTGTCGCTTCTTTGAATGACTGGGTGGTAAACAGGGCTTTAGCTTGCTGGAAACAGTTAACATCAAGATTTATCTTGCATTATTAATACATACTGTAAAAGGACTAGAACTGTAATTACTTATAGGCTGAATGTCTAAGGTTTGGAGTACAAGATATTTGTTTGGTGTTTGCCTGGCTCTGGTCTGAACAGGATTCTCTGGTCATACAGCAGATTTGGGGCAAACCTTGGCTGTTTACTTTCTCAGGAGCAGTCAAAGGGCCTGGGGAATGGATTGCAGCTCAGCTGAAGCAGCCACACGTACCTGCAGCTTCCCACTAAAATCTCCTTCCCCTTGCTGTAGGGTCCTAAAAAATGCTTAAGCACCTGTCTAACTTTATTGCCCCCAATGGGCTTCTCTGGTTTTAATACAGGAGAGCTTAGAAACTCAGGATGCTGGGAAAAATTTCAAGCTGATTTTCACACAACAAAAACATCCCAGCAATCCCTGCCTGCCCCATATTCCCTCTCCCCACCCAGACTGAGATGTTCGTTTGGTGGTTTCTTTTTCTGACTGACAGGCTAACAAGAACTTGGTGTTCAAAAAAGAACTTTTATGGGGAAGACAAAAATGTATTTTTTGTTTCTTTTTACGTACTTTGTAACTCACAAAGTGACAGACAGGAGAGTTTTGTGAGGTGAATACCATTTATCAAAACTGACACATTCAAAATGAGACAGGGACTTAAATTAGTTATTGTAACTAGGAAAAGAAATACAACAACTAGTCTCAAAACTGATTTGTATTCCTTATGAGGACCTAAAGCTGGCAGTACTCATCATGTGAGAACTCTGACCTATAAATAATCTTCGCTTAGAACAAATGAACATTTTTGCATAATGCATTACAGTTTTCTGGCAGAACAAAAAATAACACCAGACCAAAACCATGTCTTGTTTTTTTTAAAAAAAACCCAAGCCAGTAAAGCTGACCTCCAAAAAAGGAAATGTCTAATCTACAAGTGCAAGTATCCAAGCATGTCTCCAACCCTTCTCATTCCGTTTAATAAGAGAGGAAACCAGGCCACCAGAAGTTTACAGACTAATGCAATTACAGGGTGGCTCAATAAGCACTGATTTGTCTGTTCTCTGTGACATGCAAGATAAAGCTATGCTAACAGGTCTGGCTTTCCTTCCACAAAGCTGAATACTCACAAATCAATCACAATGGATGTTTTTCAGGAGGGAAATAGCAATCAGTTGTTCGTAAGTGTATGAATGACCACTTCTTATAGCTATTTTTAAGATCCATTAACTAAATAATTGGATTTACCTATAAATAACAAATGTATTTTCATCAGATAGCATTTAACATTTCTTACATCACAGGTGAAAAAAAAAAATCCTCTTAGCAGTTTTAAAAGGCAAATAAAATTAAACCCATAATCACAGCACCACTTCAGAGTCACTATGAACTTTGAAAATTCCGTGAATACAAGGATACAAGTGTACAATTAAAAAGTCACTTGCTGCAAGAAAAGCCACTTGAAGAAAAAACAAGTTGTTTTGCTATTTGCAAGTGGGATGAACGTGGGAATCGGCCTCTCTTCTGGAATGGTGAGCTGCAGTTTGCACATGGACAACAGCAGAGATCTGGAATAGCTCCAGATGTACTGAAAGCAGAGCTCATTTGTTTTTAGGAATCACAAACACTACAGGCCTTTAAAAGAAAAATGCTGGAATCTTTATGCTTAAAGTGAAAGTCCCAGAACTGGTTCCTGACACCTGTTTCTAGGACAGACAGATCTAGATGTTACTGATGTGTATACATTCAGATATGAATGCTAATTTCAAATATTCAACAAATGGCAAATTTGGGGTTGTCAGTGTCCAACCAAGAGGAAAATAAAATATACACTAGAAGGCAAATCCAACCATTAACTTAACATCCAGTGCTTAAGAATCTCAGATTCTGAAAAGAAAGGAGTAAAATACTACTTAATTTTCATCAGAACCTATATAGGAAAGTTACCAAGACTACTTCAAGAGTTTGCTGATTGCTGAATTTAAAACACCCATGCCACAGTCCAACAGCTGACATATCTCCTAACCAAGGACCATCACTATTCACATTGTTGGCTACATGGGAAAATACCCAGCTTGCAAAAGGATAATTCAATTTGACCCAGGCAGGACCTGAGCAGAACCTCTGTGTTGTTCTATGAGGACATGGAAAAGCTCTTGTTTTTCTATCCAGAAATGCCCTCCATAGTATGCTGGTATTCTGCTCAGTGGAAGCCAGCATGCTTTGCTACACTTTCTAACTTTGTACTCTGTACAGACATGCATACAGCAGTATTTTGCATTATGTCAGCTGATAATTTCGGGAAACACGTGTGGACGGAGCCCTTGCTGAGTAAGTTAACTAAGCAGAAATTACCCAAGGAAACAAATGCCTTCAGTTAAGGAATTGTGAACATCTCAGCAACTAAGTAACAACATGGCTAATGTGCTTATCAGTGTGCTAGCACTGACATCTCTTCTTACCAATTAGCCTCTTGAAAGGGATAAAGAAAGATCATAGCTTTCTGAGATGATTCGACAACCAACTATTACAGAAGCACTGCCCAAACCTGCAGCATAATTAAGGGCATGTCTTCAAAGCAGAGCTCACCCAGACTCACACCTCTGTGTGGCATCCCCCATCACCACTCTGGTTTGCACACAGACACCTCATTACTGCGTCTGGGAGAAGCACCCTTCTGGCCTAGTAACACAGGCTGGAATCCACATGGATCCTGGGCTTATCTTGGAACTTCTGTGAGTGGCTGCCAGTACTCCTCATCCAATCCTGAGTCCACTTGTCAATACATATGCCAATTTTGTAGTGGAAATAGTAACATAAGTACAGCCCTTAACTATGCTGAAACTGTGAAAAGAACTCTCAACCAAGGCACTTCACCTTGACCAATTCATCAGGAAATCTGATTAATGCTCAGAAGGTCTCAGCACAGCTCAGATGGGGACCTCAATGTCCTAGACAATATCCTTGTTTTAAAACAGCAGTAACAAGCTAGTCACAGCCTCCCATGAGAGCCTAGCAAAGAGGTGGACACATGAAGGCAGGCTGCAATATCAGGTGACAAGATGAAAGCAGTGTGAATGAAAAGTGGAGGTCATGCACATGCCATCAACATTACTCTTCTCAGCCACAGGTGTGTGCAGGCATCACAAGGGTAAGACTTGAAGGAAGAGAACAGCAAGGTTTTTTAGATAGTTAAGACAGACTGTAATTAAAGCCGTAAACCAGAACTTCTTCCAACCTCCCAGGTTATGCAAGGTAAAAAACAAACAAGAAACCTCCCAATCACTCTGCAGTCTTCACATAAAGCCTATCCCTCAGAGGAGGAAGGAGCACAAGACATTTCTGATTGCACTGGGGAGTGTTCATGGAGACCATGAGTAAAATAACACCTATTTTCTACCAGGAATATCTTAGCAATGATTTTAATTTATGAACGGAACAATCTATTAAGGGCTGTGATTAATGCTCCCTTATAGGACATGTGGAATCAAAACTGGATGTTTTTCCAAAAGATAAGCTGTAATCCAAACAAAAATCAGTTTGGGGAAATCCACTAGTCTGTGTCACGATACCAGTCATAATGGGATCACAGCTTTAACCTTATAACCCATGAATTTAGTGAGTCATGAATATCAACAGTACTGTTCCTTCCTCCAGTGAAGTGTCTGACTATTGCCTAGATAGCTGGATGCCTAGATGTGGGTGGGTTATGATTAATGACATATTTACTGTGACTTTGCTCAAGAACTTTTTTCCCTGATGATTTCCATGACTTGGACAAGTTCTTTTTCCTGGAGTTATGATACAAAATTGACTTCAGCAAAAGCTCAGTGTTTTTGTAGTGTATCCATGTATGCTTTCCCTGCACAAAATGAGCAAAGATATTCTAATGGGAACTGAAGACAAGTTTTAATTATTTAGAATTTGTACCAAAATGGCCCAGAATAAATTTATGAATACATAATCAGAATCTTTAATTTACTGCCAGAAAACAGCAATGCAGGTACACAGCTGCTCAAATTAGAAGGAGCTGAAAGTCTTTCTCACTGAATGAGGACAATGAACATGGTGGACAGCTCAAAACAGACTAAGACACTTCTGCTGGACAGCTTCTGCTTACAGGTCAGGCTGTCTGGTGGTAACATCACTCCTTTCCCTTTATCTCATGCCTTTCTTCAGCAATCTCCAGTCTCTCAGTCATATGAAAAACAAAAGGGCAGTGATAGCAGACCTGTGCTCCACTGGGTCAACATTAAAAGACTGAAAACTAAGAAGGGAAAAAGAAGTTGAAGATAACTGGAAACGTTTTTGAAAGCCAGAAGGGCATCACGTAGGAAAAGAAACAACAACCTAGAAGTGGTTTAAGTGTAGTGTGCAGCAGAGTGACTAGCAATAACAAAGACGAAATGACCCAGGTTACTGTAATAATGTGCACAAACTGGTATTGCCGGCACTTGATGGAACTAAAGCTCCCTAATTGTACAGCAATAAAAATAATCCCATTTGTTCAGATGTCATTATTAAAGTCCCAGGAAGCCAAGAATTACCAGCACAAAAATGTGGCTATATAGCCCTTTTTATTTTCCTCATGTTTTTAAGTTCTTAGCAGTGAGTCTGACTTTTTTCCAAGCTTTTCTCTGGTACCAGGAAAAGCTGCAATCTTTTCTTTACTTTTGAAAATTCTTTTAGATCATTAGATAGTTACCCTTTAAAAATTCTTCATGATCCTTCAGTCACATGAACTCTGTTTTTCAGCAAAATGTTCATCTTCCAACACTCCAAATCATAAAATGGAAGTATAGAGAGAACGGAACCACTTCTGTGTAAGGAAGTACTATCTAGCCATGGTGGGCATTTGTGTCTCATTCTTCTGTTTACCTTATAGGACTCTGAGGGTCCTATAGGACCCTGTGCTAGAACCTGTTATGATGAGAGGAGGACAGGCAGTATATGACCCAGGTCTGTGCAACTGGAGTCATCTACTGCTGCGGCATTATGTTAAGTGCAAGTCAGCTCCCTGCAGAAAGCTTTTTTATTTACTTGCTATCAAGACAAATTACCAGTCTGAAAACACCACTTCAGTTGTAAGACAAGAGGATTGTTTTTCACTGTCAATGCTATTTGCCTGGGAACACAGGTTCTTGTAAGGACTGGCGAGTTATGTTAGATACCATGTTCAAGGTTCTCCTGCCTGAAAAGTGTCAGGAAATTGTATCAGCTCTTTAGTCTGAAGAGAAGCAGCCATGAGTTGATTCATCTGAATCACTGGAGACATACTGAGAAAACCTTTGGTTAAGTATACAAAAATGTGTTCACTTTCAGTACCATAGTTAACATGTGGTAGTTGGAATTTGGGAACCACCAGCTAGAAATGTATTATTTGCATGTAATAATAATGAACATTTCCTCCAAATCTTGCCTTTACCACATCACATGATAAAATATGAAGATCTAGAGATGCTAGAACTAACAGATGTATGTGTAAAAGAAAAGCACCACCCAGCCCAAATCCACTTCAACAATTTTAAAAGATCACATCTACCTTGACTGTTAAGGTACTTGATTAGTGCAAATGTACAAATAGTCTTCAACAGTTCAGTAAAAATAAGAATGCCAAGCTCAACCGAGCAATTGCAGAACTCTGATGATTTGCAGCCTTTATTTATTTCTCATAAGGCTTATGATGTCATTTAGTCACACACCTGGAAAGATGGTGACTCTGCTTTAGGGAATTTATGTTCCCGCAGTTCCTCCTTACATCCTAAGGGCTTTGCACAAATTACAGTTTTTTAAATGAGCAGCATTCATTAAAACAAATTACCAGTACTGCTGAACTGCCTGAATGTGCCCCTAATGAGCCTCAGAGCAGTTTTGCTGTCTACCAGGAGACTGGAGGTGGCCCTGCCTTTTCACTAATCATACCTCTGCTAACTCCAAAGCCCCCAGCAATAATGTTTTGGTAAAACTTCTCCATTTTTGGCATCACTTAAATAGCACCTTCAAACCACTGTCACATTATCTTGCTACACCCAACCCTGCACTAGTCCAAATCAATGAAACTTTTGCTGTGGACTTCAGCAGAAGCAGGCTGTAAGCCTGAATGCTGACCACATGCAAAGTGGACTGGACATTCTTCCAAGTATGAAATGCTAAATGGTGACTTTGGCTGGGCCTAAGAGGGAAAAAATACTTCAGCCTTCCTCCAGCAAGGTCAACAGCATGCTTTCATCAGCTGTCTAATTAATATGATTTAATAAATATTAATGTACAACAGTGCCTGCATAGGCAAAAGGTAACGTGAAACTTATCACTGGCTTGACTAGATTAACTCACTGCAACAGAGAAATGCAAATAAGTAACAAATCCAAATATTTGTATTAAACTGTACTGTTTATTTTAAGCACATAGAGGGCAGATTTGTGCAAGGACAAGGGACAGCTTTCACACTGTTGCCACACTTGAAGTTTTAAACCATTCTAGCACTACCCAGAGAAAATCCTGTGGAATTCAGACTTTCTGAGCACAGTTCTACATGACACTTCCCAGCCTGATCCTGGATAGTAGTCCATGCATATATGTAATGAATGGCTGATCTGCAGAAAGCAGGCTGTGACTTCACAGCCTGGCACAGTCACAACAGGCATTACTTTATCCATATAGGGATGCAGTATCACTTCTTTGGCAGAAGCCATCTCTGGCTGATTTTGAGTAAGCAATTATAAAAAGAAAGCTCAGAGTATCACTGAGAGTACCACTTATTTCAATGAAGTGGCCATCCTCCTGAGGAATTGCAATACACATATTCCTATCTGAGCTGCTATCACAATCACAACATTGCACTGCAAGGACAGTAAATGTATTTAATCTTTTAACCTTTTTGATAGCAAGTGCACACTTGATTTCATTTGACATGAGTGTTCCCCAGGCACCCTATTTAATTTTTGGCTTAGGCAATACCATGAGCTGAAGCTCAGAGATTGAACTGCAGCCAATGCTGGCAGCTGGCATTCTGCTTTCTGACACCTTAATGCATTTGGATAGAAACATCCAAAATTTATTATCATTGCTGTAGTACTTGAACAGCTCTGTACAGCTTAGAATTCAATGCCATGCCTTCAGGGACCCATGGACACATGGTCAAATTTTCTTTTCATCTATAGCTTCTGGTAATATATTGGGTGTCCCAGATATGCTGTAACTTATGACTGTGGCGCTGTCTATGGTAAAAGAGAAACAGGGCAAAAAAAGCACTTCATGGACTTTCTGAGGATTTTTATTTTTCAGTAATGCTTGATAAAGACGCCGGGGGAAAGGAAGGGAGAGATTTCTACAGAAATCGTGGTTAAATAACTGATAATTGTGAAAGCCATGCACTGAAGACTCATAGTTATCTAGAAGTCAGCTTTTATGATACAGTAAGTAATAGTGGAGAAACTAGTCTCTGCCAAAAGAGACACCAGCTGGGAACCTGCTGCAGGGGGAAAAATTGCAGAAATATCAGCTTTTTGGAAGCCCTGGGCCACCCTTTTTACAGCACAAAATCCCATCTCCATCCCAAAGAAGATTACATAATGGCTGATAAGCGATCTATACAATCTGTATAGTTGGATCCTTTAAGATAAAAGGATTAGAAAGGGAACAGTCAAAATGGACTTAGCAACAACAAGTGCAAACTGTCCTCATATAGAAAACATATGTGTACATAGGTGTTGCTCATTCTGTTTTTAAGTATATACTTTCTAGAGAGGCTGATTAAAAAAAAATCAATCTTCAAAAATCATAAAAGCTAGTTAGATACAAGTCTGGCTAGATGTAAGAATAAAATGGTGTAAATAACTTTCTAATTTTGATTTGCCTCTTTCAAGAAGGAAGACAGAAAAACAGATCAGGAGACATAAGTCAGAAACCATAATTTCCAGTATTTGTTGCAACTTCTGAACCTATAAACCTATTTTCAAAGTTTAAAGGTCTTTCTGCATTTAGCACTTTTGGAAAGAAAACCCATGCCAAGTATTTCAAGAGTTGCGATAAAATCAGAAGAGCTGAGGAAATGCAATAGGTATTTTTGAATTGCAAACTAACTCTTTCATATTAAATGCCATCAGAGACTAGTAGACTGGTTTCATGGAAAATAATACTGCCATGTACTGCGAGAATAGGTGTACAAATAAGGACAGCCAAACTAATTTAAGGTTACACTTTTCAGATGTCCATCTTGACCACAGTTGTCCTACTGCTACACTTAATGGTACTTTCATGAATCCTCAAGACTAAAGGTTTTTAAAAAAATCCAGTTTAGAAGACAACTAACAATTATTAATCAACTAGACTGACTTAGAACCAGAAGTTCTGGATTTCATTCTCCTATCTGCTGCTGACTTGCTTCATGACCTTGAATAAAACACTCAGTTTATCCAGACTGCAATCCTACCTTAACATGCGTCTCCTAAGACTGCTATGATGTTTCATTAATTAATCCATCTCTACAACTTTTCAAAAGCTTTAGGACGGAAGGGCCTATAAGAATTAAAATTAATAACAATGTTTACCTACATAGAAGTAAACAGTGATGTATGTTTGAAGTATGTATATAAATGCAGACACAGAAAAACACACACAGCATGTTTTCACAGAACTTCTGACTTGCTCCCTCAAGTTACATCAATTTGGAAATACGCAGTGAAGGAATGAACAAGACACATCCCTACAGATCCTTGATTTTCTGTGTAAGTAGCTCTAACACTGCCTCCCCTTCACAGCACATTCATATGATTACAAATTATGATAGTTTAACAATATTATGAAAATAAATCATTCTTACCCTCAAACCCTGTTCCATGGACAAGCAGAGGACCTGCCAGGGTGCTGTGTACCTGAACATGTTTGGCCCCTTTTGAAGACAGACAAATTGCAAAAGGCACACAAGTCTCTCAGGTCTTCCTGTTGCTCTGCATCTGAGGAATGCTTAAATGAAGAGGAATCTTTCAGATGTACTCTTCAAGGGCCACTCCAGCAGACTCTAAGACAGTGTTACAGCCATTCCACTTGCACCCCGAGGAACTGAATAACTAATTCAATAAGAGGCTTTTTTCCTTGGGAAGAGCTTAGCTCAAACTCAATTAGCATAAATAGGATGATAACCTTTGAACCTCCTACTCCTCTCTTGATGGAAGGGATGGTGGACAGCATGTCATGGCAGGATTGCTCCTTCTCGTGCAAATCTTGGGTTTGTTTGTATTTCCATTGCAGGCATTCAAGGCTACTTCACAAGTCCAGAAGCAGCTATCAGAGACAATCTGTAGCTTTGCCTTCTTTATTTTTGCTATTATCTTTTAGCCTGACTGAAAGGAAATCCCTCTTCCTCCTATCAGGAGGGACTCTATCCTGTCCCTGTCTCTGGCATCCTGACCCCTACTTTGCAATCACCACTACAATAAATAATAAACTCACACAGAATCACTCTATGATTGCTCTCATGTTACAATCACCACATTAAATAAAATCACCACCCTAAATGAGACTGAAAGGTTTTCTCCAAAATACCTCAATGTGAGGTCTTTGAAACTCTGGAGATAAGATATACTGCAGCCTTGCTTGTGGATTATATTTTTTTTCAGTTAAGAGAACAAGGCCTATTCTCAAAGACATTTAAGTAGTAAAAAGCAAAGCTCAGTTATTTTCTACTTTTATATTATTTCAGTGATGAATCAGAAAGGCACTTGTGAACACTGCTCCTGCCCAGAAAACAATGGGATGCTGTCCACATACCAGTGCCACATTAGCTTTTCTTTTAAGGCAGTTGTTGTAAGCACAAACCGTCACAGATGCAAGTCCACATAAACAGATCAAGCAACTAGGTTATCCTGGTTTCTTTCTTTAGCTTCAAGAGAGGAAGAAGAAGTAATTTTAGATTTATATTAACTCAAATCTGACTCAGTGAACCTCAATATTTTATCTCCAGTACTTGTACTGCAGCAATGTCACCCAAATAAATTACAAGGGTGCAGGAAGAGCTGTGCAAGAATTGTCTCCATAACTATTTCTAACAGAGAACTGAGGCTGTGTACAGCATTGCTCCCTCCTCAGCTCATGTGGAGAAAGTACTCATAATAAGAGTTCTATGAGTCCTACTGGAGCACAAAAACCAGCAGAAGCACTCCATACTTGACAGTTTTGTTAAGAAAATGTACCTCGTAAGTATTTTGTCTTTCTTGACAGTGAAGGGACAGACAGCCTGGAAAAACACCAAGAGACTACTAAGTACTGATGTCACAACATACTGGGCAAACAACAGACACACCTGAGGTCTGGGCCAACACGGATTACAGGAGAATTTAGGATAAAACACAAGTTAGAGGAAGTGCTGCCTTCTGCTAAAGTAAAATTAAGTTACTTCAGTATGGCCAGGGGCAGGACTGTGGATTTTGGTGAGAAATGGTCGTGCTACACATCCTTTGAACCTTCCCATGGCCAGATTTGTAAACAAATGATGTGGCAAAGAAATGAGACTGTCTGCAGGCACCTTCCATCTTGTACCTTCTTAGTAACTTTTTTCTTCTCTTGTTAAGGGCTGTGTGCCTTGCTCATTATTCATACGATGCAGTTTATTTACATCACAGTATTTAACTCTAAATTCCACAGTACTTAAAATCTAAAGTTAGATGAAAATATAGATACAGAATGGACCAACTTAGTACCAAGATATAATCATGCAGACTATATGATAAACTATGTCGGAAACCTAGGAGATCCTAAGGAAAATACTAATGACAAAATGTTTTGCCTTAATATAGAAAATTCAACAAGCTTCCTAAAAAGAAAACCTCTGACCTTTGATTTTTGTAGTGGAAGAACTGAATGCTCCTGAACAGCTCAGAAACTAGCCAGCTGAAAATATTGTGATATATCAGCCATATTTAGAACAGTTAATTAACTGTGAACAACAAATTGAAGTTGCTTTTACATATTTTGCATTAAGAAGACTTCATGCAAGCAATCAATTAAAAATGCATAATATGAACTTTTATGACCTTACACCCATACAAATATAATTAGCTTATTTTCTGCAAAAGTAAGCTATCTTTCCCCCCTTTCATTCTAGGCTTTTCCCCTTTTCTTTTTAATTAGGAAAACACAAACCAAAATAAAACAGGACTTCTAAAACATCTTCAGCCCACAGCCAATTTTAAATGAGATCACAGAGCCGCTGATGCTAATACAAACATTCGCATATGAAGATCAGAAAGTCAATGCAATTGTTGACTTCAGGGAGAAACAGTGAACAAACAGACACACTAAAAGGGAAGCCACAGAAATATGACTGTGCCATCCAAGCCGGGCCTATTGACAGAGAATACATGCTAATGAATGCCCACTGTGTCTGAAAGCCCATCATTCTTCCCCTTCACCAAAAATCATTAACAGCAGGGGAGAGCTTTCCAAGGCTCGGAAGGTACTTCCGAAACACTCACAGTGTTTCTCTCCATCGGCTTGCTGTCAGAAGAGTTAGTGTTGAAATCTTCTTGGAAAAGGTAGGCAGGATTTACAGCAGCAATGCAAAATGCTGTCGGTTCTTGGAGGAGAATGCAAAGCACGTACAGATAAATAGCACGCCCACATTCTGTGGTTTTTGTTTCTCAAGCCAGGGTCATTCAACTTCCTGTGAGACTCTGACAGCACAGGATTTACTAGCGCTGCCCTTCTACTCCTCCTCCTTTTATTTCCCAATAAATACAAGCCTTAGGATAAGGTTAAAAACTTATTCAAGCCTGATGAAGCCAGAAAAGTTGTTTGTCTTCCGTTTGTCCATGACTAAGGAAGATGAGACACTGAATCAAAGAGATAAAACCTACTGCTGTGAAAAATGCATGTGTATAAAATAAAACACTGCAACTTATGAAATCAAAGCCAATCCCAAATTTTAAATGAGATCACAGAGCCGCTGATGCTAATACAA
>CM031878.1:49499176-49567035 GCA_018697195.1 Certhia americana | reverse complement strand
CTAATCGACTTTCTTCCGATGTTTTTGTGCCTTGAAAAAAATCATTTAATCTCAGTGTCTTTTATCAGAAAGGTGTCTATAGCCCATTTTGAGTTGTATGCAAAGAGTGTGCTTTCGAGGATATCTGCTAATTTATCACCTGCTTTGAAGACTTCAGAACTAATCTTTCACATAACATCAGTGAATGAGGCAAATATACATATTGTATCTTTTTCTTTTGGCATCCAAAGAACCCAAAAAGAAAAGGCACTCAAGATTTTCAATTTTCTTTTTCCATTTTACTGCCATTAAAATGGTTCATTGCATTGTCCTGGTCCCTCAGTGCCCCACTGAAATGCAACAACTCATGCAGTAGAGTGTATTGCAGATACAGTTCCAGAGTGTGAGGATGACCTCTGCTTCCCTTCCTCTGCTCACCATGTCTAACATTTGACACAGGGGAATTTGAAATTTTCTGAAATGCCTTTGTTTTGTCCATGCTATATGTATGTACAGACACAGTAGTGGTGTAAGAAATAAGGCATCACTCTGGTCTGTTATTCCCTTACAAAAGGAAGGGAACAATTCATACCTGTCCCACAGAACATGGCTGGCAAAAGACACTCACATAGGAGACAGAGGTTCTCTCAGTCTTGGCCATGAGCACCCAAAGACTTTAAATAATCACAAGTTTTGACAATTGCAAAATACATGGTTTGATCTGAAATTTGGGGAAAAGTACTCAGCATAATTCTGCTGAGTATCCATCTGTAATTACTGAATGTCATGAGCACTTTGTTGCAGAAACAAAAACTGCAGAATTGAACATGAAATACCAAGAATTCACCCTGGTGAACTCCTTCTGAAGGCGTGACAAGTATTTATAGTATGCAGTACTCCTATACTGTTGCTCTTCCATTCCTAGAGCAAGAATTCTCCTACTGATACAAAACCTTCATTTTTCATTCCTGCCTCCAGGCTGGAAAGGAGTAAGATTGAAATTTCAAAACAGTCAGTCTCTAAATCTCCTCAATTAAATTTATCATTTCGTTCATCTTACCTTTTCTGTTGCACAACATTTCATAATCCCCATTTTATATGTGACAGAAAAGAGCAGATTCAAAGCTATCTTTATCATCAGATTATATATGCAAGATGTCAGATAGTGCACCAAAAACATGTAGTATCAGCAACATGAGAAGCCTGTCTTTTCCAATCATGGATCTCAAAGGCTAAGCAAATTTTCATACACAAATGGAGAAGCTTGAAAAAAAGTAAGAAAGTTTTGTCCAGACCCTGTATGTGAAGCCTGGAGAATTCAAAGCTAGAAAACATCCTTTGCAGAAGAAAGTCAAGTTATTACAGTTGTTTTTTTTGTTTGTTTGTTTGGGTTTTTTTTGTTTTTTTCAGTCAGTGTAATAAAATAAATTGTTTCTTCCTATGTAACACATCTCCATTGTTTTCTGGTAAACCTCTATGGATACAACACATTACTATTATTACTATTGCTACTATTATTCACTGTCCACCTTCCTTACAAAAAAGTGCCATCTCTGGAAAAGCAAGAAAGTGTAGTAATTAGACCATCAGCTAGTATTAGGTGCTCCAAGGACTAATAACATAAGGAGTACTTCAATAAGAGCATATGCATGGAGTTGCCCAGTACTAATTAATTTTCTCAATACTTAGAAAAACTTGTTTTATCACAAGAAAAAAAAAATTGGAGTATTTTAAAGTGAAAATGTGAAGGTGACTATGGGTTGGACTGTTTAGAAAGATTAATTCAGATAAACAGAATGGAGCACATTTTTCGACCTTCTGTTTGAAAGGAAAAGCAGTAAGAAAGGGAGTAAGAAAAGGTATTTTGTCCAAATGCTCAGCAGGTACACATGAATGTTACTCTTAACTGCATTTTTCAGAAGGAATGCATGAAATCATGACGGCTAAGATCTTAACAGTTGCTGATTCTAAAACTTCCTTTGAATACATCAGTTTGTGCACTGCGAACAACTAATGATGGTACTGAGGCATGATCAATGAGGTTTTCACATTGTACAGAAATTACTTGGCTTGGTGAAGATATGTAACAGCTCCCTAACATGTTATCAAACAAATCCTGCCACCAAAAACACAGGAAGAAGACATTATGCAATCTCCAGCTTAGCTCCAGGTTCTCCAACTGCTAAGGCACGGCTCACAACACAAGGAATTTAAGTGGGTATCTGGCTGTAGAGTGCAAGGAGCTTTAGACTTCGCTCATTCACTGGTAATCACACAGCTCTCCCTAAGCAGGAAATCACTGATTCTCACTTCATATTCTCTTCAAGACAGATACAACTGCTTGGTGATCACGTTTTAACCTCTGAGAGACCAAAAGCCAAACATTTTTATAAATGGGAAGGATGACAAAAATACTGGAAGTACAGAAGAGGAAACTCTCTTAAAACAACCAATGTAAAAGAAACAACAGGAACAGAAGACAGGAGTGAAATTTATGTACATTGTCTGTCCTGGAAAATACTGAGTGACTGTAACAGTTCTCAGCTTTTCTAGGGTGCCCCTGTCTATCGAATATGCCAAGTGTATCCTTGGGCTTTCTACAAAAGGAATGATGCACTAATCATGGAACTGCAATTCCTGTGGTTTAGCAGAAAATATCATTTAGGTGATAACAGTTGGGATCATGTGTAAGTTACCATGGAAAACCAGGCTTTTCATTAGCCTAACAGCACTTGAAAGGTGCTGGCACTGTGGTTTTGATACTGACACAAGGACAGCAGGCAGCTGCAGTCACACAGCAGTGGCAAGTCAGGCCAAAGGAGTTAGTGTTATCCTGCTCACCTCTGCCCTGGCTATGCTGGGTTTCATTGTCTGTCTGATGATATGGCTGAAGTAATTTACTGAGTAATCTCAGTAAAAAGAAAGGAGAGAGTGATTTGTATCTAAATTCAGATTCCAACTGAACAAACACACACATTACACAGGATAAACTGACACTGCAGTAGCCTAATCATCATACTTACCTTGGGTGGTCAGCTAGCAAGCCACCAGCTTGGCATTCCTCCTCCTAATCCTGTGAAATTTGTTCACCTCACAGTTTGAAGCAATGTTTGTGTGCAGTTCAAATCCACAAATGTGCTTTCCATTTGCAGTATTTTAGGCCCCACTGCAAAACTGCTTCAGAAACTTAAACAAATCCACGTTATGAAATGGACTGACAGAAGAACGAAACAAGATTTCTTGTGTCATCTGTCCCAACACCTATTATGGCAGGAAAGCATGGCAGTTTATCATCGTCATGAAATTATTCAAACTCTTTCTTGAAAAAAAAAACCAAAGAAAATTTGTCCCCACTGTTGCCATGGCAGTGTTAGTCTGATCCTCAGGGGCTGGGTTCTAGTTTCTAGTCTACATCTAATATCTAGTTAATCTGTTTTAGGTTTTTTTCCAGTACTGACCATTTGATTTAGTAACCTACTGCCCTTCTTGTTCTTTCCCTCCCTGACGCATATATAAACTTTTAATATATACCAGTCTGGAACTTTGTAGACTAAACCAGGAAAGCTCCTCTAATCTCAAATTGTATGTCAGGCTTTTATCTCTCAGCTGCCCATGTAAACACTGCAGTGTCAAGTCATGCCCCTATCCCTTTTGGAAATGCCCTCACTGACAAGTAACCATAGCTAAAGAGGGAAGAAATCCTCTTTGTATTGCCCCATAAGGAAAGTCAGCCGTCAGGGAAACCCCTGGATCCATAAGGAAGGTATTTATATAAAAAGCATATGAGCAAAAACCAGGTGCATGGCACAGGAGGTGCTGGCAATTGGTGAAAGTGCAGGAGATGCTCACGACTGTACTCTCATCCGACAGGATTATAGCAATTAAAAGAAGACAATAGCTGCAAGCAGATGGGCATTTCAAATACAAACGTTTTTCTCCAAAACTGGTAGCAGCAGCAACAGCTGTGCTGAAATGGCAATGAGTCAGTGCAGCAAGAAACGCAGAAAGTATGTCGTCCTTCATGCACTGTCTTACACCTGCTCCTCTCAGACAACCCGACACAATTTCTTACCCTCTAATTGTCTTCCAAGCTCAACCGACACTGAGCTAATGAGTGAATGATTAAGCACCAGCCCATGCTACTCTATGCCCTGGATACAATTACCAAAGTTACAGTGCCAAGCTAAACACTTGCAGCTCATTTCCTCCACATGAAATGGCATCAGAAGGGAAAAACGAAACCGAGGATGCTCACGCAACCACTTTGTTTTACACGAGAGAAAGTTTCAGCAACTCGGTGGGGAACTCAGGGAGAAAATCTCTTCTCCCTTCACACCATGCTCTAACTCCTCGTGTTGGAGCAGTCAGCACAACAGCCATAAAATCCGTCACCTCTCAGACTGTTAGTTCCAGGACACTGCCCTGCCACAAGTAATTTCAGAATGCAACAAATAATTCTCAGAAATATAGGTCCAAGCCTCCCTGAATGGCATGCCACATCCCTCACCTTGCTGCAGGCCCCAGCCCCTGCCACCCCCTGGCCCTACCGGCTCCATCCATCCTTGCACCTCATTCCCTGCTGTGCACTGGTCCCCCTGCCAGCACCTCTTCTGTGCACCTGAGCATGGTGGGGCACTGCTGACACTATCTGCAGGCATTCAGAGGCTCTCTGCCCAACTGATTTCAAGGCTGTACAGCTTTTTGAAGGTTTAACAGAGGTTATCCCTGCAGGAGTATGCGGATCTCTGTGCTGCAGAACAGCACCTATGGGCACAAACTCTTCGCAGCTACGGCTGCAAAACTGAGCATGGAGGAAAACTTCTGCTGTTCTTTGTTCACTCAAGTCTCAACCTCTCTCCTAAAACTTCTCATAAAGCCTACATCTAGGTCTCACACAAACCATCTTTGTACTACAATGGGAAGAGGGAAAATGGAAATAATAAGTCCCAACTAGAGAGCCCCCAGCAGCTCCAGTCACATGAAAATGTTCCTGTTCACTAGGTTGTCTGAGAAAGTTCACCAGCCATATGGCATGGGTTTATCATATATTTTATGTTACATTCTCTTTTATCCATAGGAGTAATACCTTACGTATTTGTGCCAAATAAGGTGTTGCATGACAAAATCATTGGACAAAAAGCTGCCACTTGTAACATTAGCGAGAAATCTAATTTGGGTAAATCTGGTGGTGAGGACCAGCTTCACTCAATACAAAATTTTAGGAACTTGCAGTGTATTAGCCTCATCCCTCCTAAGTCCTGCAGAGCTTCTTCCCACCTTGTTTTATTGCTAATCTGTATCTTTTACTGCCTAGGTCTCTCCTTCCAGTGGTGAACTCCCACAGCTAATGGTCTGTGCCCTGCTCAGGTCTTTGGAAGACAATCTGTGACTCCAAAGGACATATTCAGGCACTGTATCCTCAGATGAAGAACACTGCAGAGCCACTGGTGGAGGAAGAACAAAGATCCAATAACTCACCCCATGACAGGGCTGCACATAGAAACACATCTCAAGAAGAAGAGATATGGTGACACCACCATGATTCTGGTATCTTGGTTTTCACAAAAGTAAAAAGCAGCCAGAGAAACACCAATATAATTCCAGCCGTGTCAAATTCTTAACATTTCAATTAATAAATATTCCATTTACTTTGGTCAAATATCTCTCCATGTGTGTCAGGTATTTCATGGAGAATTCTGATGAATGCTCAGCATTACCTTAGTCTGCTCTAGTTATTCTTTCAATTTTAAAATCTCAGCAGCTACAACAGCCTTCCATCATGTGCAGAGCACTCAGCTGTCCCAGGGCATGCTCTTTTTCTCTTAATTCTCCAAACAATGTTTCTTTTCTTCTCCCTTCTAGCCTTAATCCCCCTAAAAAGGGTGAAAATTTGCAACAGGATTTGTACAAATCCCCTCATTTTCTGTTAATTAATTAGTTATAATAAAGCAACATTTAAATATAAGCTATGAAAAGTTACTGCACTGCCTCCTGAACTCGTCTTACACTGAAAGCTTTCTACTAGAGGTCCTTCTCTGACAGTAGTATGGACATGGACATCTGTGCAGAGTCCCCCATCTGCTGACAGACGCTGTGAGACCGTCGTCGCGCTAACTTCACCCACTTCAGCGTTTCCAACATGCAGCACAATCTGAATTTTCCTTGTGGCGACTGAGGTCTTCCCTTCCTGGTGTAACTGTGCTTAATGAGTGCCTGCCCAGACCAGGCAGAGGCCGAGCTTGGCCCAGATTTTTCCTTATGTCAGATGTCGCTGCTGCAGGGCACAATTAGGGGAAATAACCTTTGGGAGAGGAGGGGGAGGCAGAAGACTGCTTCGGTGCATATGCAGATGTCTTTGAGTGCTCAAAGCAGACACACACACACACACACACAGATACACACGCAGATACACACAGACACACACAGAGATACACACATACACACACAGACAGATACACACACACACACAGATACACACGCAGATACACACAGACACACAGAGAGATACACACATACACACACAGACAGATACACACACACACACACACACACACACACACACACACACACACACACAGATACACTCACAAACACACTCCCACAGATACACACACACACACCCACACACTCACACACAGATACACTCACACACACACACACAGATACAGACACACACATGCGCGTATTTGGCTCTATTGAGGTACAAGAATATATAAGTGGGTTTCCGGTGAGCTATTAACAGTAATTTCATGTTGCTGCACACAATGTCACTTTGCCCCTGCCAGGATGGATAAAGGCTGCTATTGTGCAAGAATCCCATTTAAGATATGGAGCATTTTCAAGGATGAAAGCACTCCAGTCATTGCAACCGCCTAGAAACACAGCAGTGGGACTAATTCCCTGACTAATGCCATACTATGATGCCTTTCTGGAATCACTAGTTACATGCTGTTTTTTTGCCCACACTGATTAGCCACCACTCACTAAGATGAAACACCTGCTACTGGAATTGAACACAAAGCCATATGGTTATTGCACCAGCTCCTCCATCCATCTGGCTGGGTGGGCTGTATGGATTTGAGGAGAGGCTACGCATTACACAGCCACGAATGCTTCTTTGGCTTAAGACACTGAGACCAATTTCATAAAGGTCTGTTATGTCTTGAAATGTCTTAAGAGTACATATGAACAGTGAAAAGAGCTGAAAAATGAGTCTGAAAACCCAGAATCAGCTCAAGATACTGCTTCTGTCCATTCGATAGTTTTGGGCTGAGGTGTGATGCTGTTTGCAGACTTGCAGCTACCATTCACATTGAGGGGCATAACACAATGAGAATGAAGATGTGCTAGGTTAAAGCCATTTAGACAGAGAGACTGATCTTACCTATCTTTCACAGACAACCACCTACACGCAGGTAAGATTCAAACTTGACGATGCTATATAGGAAGCTAACCCTCGTGCTTGGAGAACATTTCACTTCAAGGTATTTTTTAAGGTGCAAGAATAAACAAATACTAATGTATCGATCCATGAAAATCAAGAGACCTGCAGATGATCATTCAGCTACACTCATTTGAAACCAAACATATGCATTTTAAAATCTGGTAGCTAATACCATAATCACTGAGCACAGATAAAGAATGAGGTAAACATGAGTTTTTCAATGTAGTTTTCAATTGAAAAGTTGCAAAGAAGATAAAAAGTAAATTCACTGATTTATCCTCCTTAATCTTAAATGCAGCTTTGGAGTTTTGTGAATTGCTCCTACATACCTTCAATCTAGATCAGACATTTCTGTCCTGCTGCAGAGGAAGAGGGTGCTGCGTGCTCCTGCTGTTTTCAAGGAAAGCAAAACACCTACAGTTGCTACCTCGTTAATTTACAAAATACGGCTAAGGACAGGTCAGAGCCAAAGCTGTGTGGAAGGAGATGTTTCACTAACTGCAGCACCTTCGGATGTAACCAGCCAGAGTGCTGGCTGTGAGCGGCAGCCCACCTCTTAGGAGTCAAAAGCGACATTTAAAAGGAAACCCTGACGCTCTTTGATTAGCATTGTTTAAGAGAGCCTTGTTAAGCCAGAAAGGAAGCGGACATTCGGTTTCTAAGGAGCACCACCAAACAAAATACCATCTAAACAAGATAAATGTAGCAGCCTGAGCAAGTTTCTCGGCATGTAACTCCACCTAGGAATTTCTCTTGCGAAATCGCTCTCTCTCCGGTGCTTCCAGAGCCACCTACTGCGGCATACCCAGCTTGGGGGGCACGCTTTCACTTCTACAGGGATCATGTGAATGAGTTTTGTGGAGGTATGTGCAAATCTGTGCTCCGATAAAGCCTGCACTCCGGGCTCCTACACACAGATGGTGCCAGCGCCAGACCCTGCAAACCTGGACAGGAGAGTGTGACCTTGGAGGGAGAAAGCCTCTCCCTCCATGGGGCTCACCCGAAGAGCCCTTCCCACCCCGCGGAGCTCCACGGGCACTGCTCCGGAGTGCTGGGTGGAACGCAGGGATAGCCCAGCGCGGAGGTGTGCAAAGCCCACCCAAAGGCCATCCTGAAGGCACAACAACACTTCCACGCCCTCTTTCACTGCTGCTCCCTGCCTGGAAGTCACAGGCTTTCCTCCACATTCCCTTAGACACTGCTTCCAGTAAGGTGTTCTTCATACGGGGCATGTCTTGTCAGTAGTGCTACACATGTGGCCTGGGAAAAATGAAACATTTTTTCCTGCTTAACAATTCTCTGGTGAAGCAGATTCTTTGAAATGAGGTTTGACACCTAAGTCAGGTTACCCCGACAGCCTGTGAACACAACAGCAAGCAGCAGGGAACCACTGCAACTTTAGAGACATGACCTGACTGTCACCATACTGTCTCACCATATTAAGTTTGGAAAACATCTCTAAGACCATTGGGTTCCAATCGTTAAACCAACACTACCAAGTGCACCACTAAACCACGTGCTTAAGTGCTATTTTCCAGCTTTTGATGTTTCTTCAATGGCTTCTCTCTCATTTTAAGAAACAAGCCCTTTCTGAGGGACCATCCAACCACATTTTATGTACGCCAAAAGCCTCAGACAGAAATTTTGCCCAAAGTACAAATAGAAATATTTATATTTCCATCTGTGTTTATTATTTAAGAGTTGTGCCTTGTTTTTAATGGTGCTTTTACTCCTGCGCTTTTAGTAACAAGGGCAGCAAATGAAATTTAAGATAAGTGCAAGGCTTCTTTGTGTAGTTAATTAAAACACGTTTCTATTACAGTCAGGCAATAACACATCTGGGTCCAAATGGTGCTGGTGAGAAAAAGCAAGAAATGAAGTATATGAAACAAAGTCTCTGTTTGAACTTCTCTTGGAGCATTTTTCCATGGCTGTCATTGAAACTAACTTTTGTCCTTATTTCTAATAGGTTAAGCATGGAAATTTTCCTGGGAAGAAAGATTGACAGAATGGCTCCTTAAGCGGCTTTCTCTTAGGTTAATATATTATATTACTCCAGGGTAGAACAATTTCAAGGGAATGTGGATGTGGTGGTGACACCTTTCTTTGCATCCCTCTGGAGGTCCCAATTAAAGAATGAAAGCAAAGGGAAGAAGCTCAAATCTGAGCAAGTACCACAGTTGTGTAAGTCAAAAGGGAACAGATATAGCAACTTCCCTTCAGAGATGAAGGAAGATACTGAGTACTCTAAAAGTGTACGAGCAGGAAAACAGGGAGCAAGACTAATTAAGATACAGCATTCGTAACATTCAGTTTTAACATCAAATTTATTTGGTACGTAGCTGTCACTAAGGCATTAAATAACACTTGACAACTGGAGAGAAGCATTTGCCATTGTGCAATTAAAGTTAACACCAAACAGAAAATGGGGAACATATTCTACTTTATGTTTTTTTTGTCTGAACTGTACCTATTTGTGAGTTCTGTAAGTTTTCCTAACTGACATTTCAGAGAATCCTCGTTCTTCATGGATGCCTGAGTGTGGACAGGGCTCAAGAGACTTCAGTGAGCTGCTGCAAACGCTGAGCACATCCACACTCAGAGTCCAAGGGACTGGAAAAAAGAGGACATATTGTTCACAGAGCAGGCTCAGCAGACAAAGTCAATGCCTTTAACATGGTTCATTCATTGGGGAGAGTGGGGCAGGATATGTTTTGATCACATCGTTTTCTGTACGGTGGCTAATGAGCTGTACGTAAATAATGGCAGTCTCCTGTGCAGCTGCTCTGTGGTTAAGGATGGCCTTGGGGCATCATGCTTCAAAGGGCAGAGACTCGTGTGAAATGCTTTACAAGCACCTCAGCCACCTGTTTAGGAGGGGCAGTAACTCCTTCAAATTGTGAAGTACGGACACATAAGTCCTCCAATTCCTCCTATTTATCACATCGTTGTTAACTTCACAAGTTGCTTATCAGGATGGGCAGCACTTCACACACTCTCACAATGGAATGATAAAGAGTATTACCACTCCATGTTGAGAATAAGAACGTCTTTTAGTAAGTCAAAAAGGATGCTATTCTATTTTACTTTAAAGGACAATCACCAAAGAAATACTAACACAAGGGGAGGACTGGCTATTTGCACTGCATGAAGGTGTGGGACTCTGTCCTGTGTTTACAGACAGAAGCTGGAGGTGCTGGAAGGCAAGTTCCATTGCGAGCAAGCACAGGGATTTGTCTTAATTTAAGCAGGAATGTCTGGGTGTATCTGATGTGACAGAGACCCATTTGAGGGAGAAACCCGAAACGTGTGTCCCAGGACTCCCAACCAAGCCTGCAGATAGTCTGTCAGCCCCTCCCCATTTTTCTCATTCCTTGACGCTCTCCCAGTCGCGACTATTAATCCCTCCAATTTCACTGGCCTTTTGTGATTGCTTAGGCAGAGAGCTCCCAGACATAAGGGATGCTGTGTGCTGTATCTCAGAACCACTACGAGAACAATTCTTTTCAAAAGCACCAATATCGGTCAGTTTTGCCCAATCGATGACTCAGAGTTTATCTCATTAAAACCGGGAGCAGAACTTAATGTGATGTCAGTGGGCACAAAGCAAAGGCACTGCTGAGATGTGCATCATTTTTGCTAAGCCCTCAGCCCATTTTATACAGAAGAAACAGGCAAAGACAATACGAATTCCTGAGCATCTGTGGCACTCCTGGGCAACGTCCACACCGTGTTTTTTCCATATGAAATGAATACCTGAAGCAAGATTCTAAAAGTCATGCCTGAAGATCAGTAAGAAAATGCAGGCGTGGATCCAAGCAGCAGTCCTGTCTCCCCTTGCCTACAAACTTCCAGAGGTCAAGTCCTGGGGGATACTTGTTTGTTAATGTTGTTAAAGGTCAGGACAAAGGTCCATCCATGTTAATCAGCAGCACAAATGGTTTGCTGTCTAGGTTTGTCGTTCCTCCCCACACATCTTCATGCTAAACTAAGCTGTTTTCCCCAAAGTGAACCTTCCCTAAATCCACAGGCATACGACTGACCTGTGTGACTGCCTCTGAGATCCAGAGAAAGTGGGGAAACATTTTTAAGCGTGATTAAAGTATTTTAATACATTAAAAAAGCAATGTTATTCCCCACAAGGACTGTCCTTACTGACAAATGTTCTACTATTCTCTGCTTTCGTCCTGTATTTTACCTTTGGCATGCTCTATGATTCCTTTAACTCAATTAAAGAATTCAATAGGTGTACTGATAGTTATATCAATCAAAAAGGACATTTTTCACGTGTTTTTAAGGAAAAAGCATATGTTGGTTTTCGTTTAAAAAAGTATATATTCTATGGAATAATTGGTATGAAAACAGAAGGAAACATTCTTGAAAAATTACACAAAGTACTATTAGAAAGAAGTTCTTCATTAAAAGAGCAACTGCATAAACACCCGTGACTTTGTTTATATAACTCATTCATGAGCACAGTACAAAATCTAGGAAAAGGATGAATCTTCTTGAGACTTCTTAGTTTGAAGACACAGAACAGTAAGACTAAAATAACGTGACTCTACAGAAAAAAACATGCATATTACCAGATATGGTTAGGATTTTGAATCAGTTAAGAAGCCTAAATAACAAGGTTTACACTTGCTCACAAACTCACAGATGTGCTAGGAAAATAATTTTCCCATGTGGTTTTCTTCTCTTGGATCATAACAATATAATATGTAGATTGAAGAAAACTTCATCTAATTTTCTCTGCCCCACTTCCAATCCTTATCTTGGGAACACTGCCTTAGGAAAAGCAGGTAACTCTCAGTCCAAAAACGACAGGAGAGATCTTCTGCCTGTCCTTGAAGTGCACTGCTGATCTTTCCTGCCTGTTCGAGTGTTATCATCCTTTCTTTTTCAAGATGAAACTGACAGTGGCATAAAACAACTGTCTGACTCTTTTTCCCTTTTCACTTATTTTCCTTTTTGTTCATTTTACAATTTCTGTCTGCCTTAGACCATTCACTTTGATGATGGTGTGTCTGCTTCAAGGATAATAGCACTTGGAACTGCAAGGGAAGCAGAAGTGGGACTGAAGTACAGCACTACCTCTCAGTGAATGGACGGAGACAGTAACAGTCTAAATATTTTAAGTATCAGAAAAACATTCACAAGAATGGACAGATCTATTTTCCTCATCATGTTTCCCTTTCTTTGGAGGTCCTTTCAACATGGTAAAGGTAACCAAGAAGTCTCTGAAAGTTCCATGATGTTATTTAAGCATCTTCAATAAGTGATTTTATTATTTTTTTCTGGTAGACTTGCATTCAAATACTTTACCTGGAGGGATGTGAACTATCTTTTAACACGCTTTTAAATCTTGCCTAACAAGAGGCATATCCTCTTCTCCTGACCAGGAGCTCAGCTGTTACTTGTACTAGCAGATATGCAGATACTTATAAATAACTCTTTCTTGTAAGATGATGTGATGAGGAAAGCATTTGCTCCCTGATTTTCTGTGCAATTATTTTCTAGGGAAAAGTGCTTTTGTAAATGTGTAAATGAATCACAATCTTCAAACCCAAAAACAGAACAAAGTGAGATGAAAGGCTGGCTGTGATCTGGCTGCCTTGTCTGAAATCTTCTCTAAAGAAGGCCATCCTCTATTAATTAAAATCCTGATAATTTTGATAGGCTTTTTTTTTTTTTTTTTTTTTTTTTTTTTTTTTTTTTTTTTTTTTTTGTCTCACTTAGCTTCTTCCAGAGTTACATATGCTAGAGTAAAAAAAAAAAAGTATATCTATATCTCCATATCTGTATCTCCATCTACACACACATAGGCAATGAGAAGGAACCTAAAGATGCTCACAGAACAAATTCCAAAGGATTAAAAGGTTGCATCAAGCCATCTAGAGAAACTTCCACTTCTTCATTGCTTGAGCCCTCTGACAATAACATGAAGTATTTTTACAGTTTGTAATATTTTAATGTCTGATTGGCAGCATTTTTCTTGCCTGTCTGATCTTCACAAGATACAGGAAGATGAGCTAAAACTTATACTCTAAATATGGAAAACCTATGTTTAACCTTGTGCTACCCAGCTTCAGCTAACTTCTTTTTGGATGGAGCACTGCCAGCAAGTTGGCCTCTTCATGGACCTGTCCAGTGCACCTGGAATCTATTCCAGTACAAGTCTTTCTGAAAGAAGCATCCAGAGGAGGCCCAGTGTACCATTCCCAATCTATAAAAAGCATTATTCCCATCAGCCCATCAGGTCTCCTTGTAGATGACTGAATTTGCTTGAGAGATTACAAATACAGAGCTTGATGTGTCTCGCACTGCTTAAGGTATTATCTTGGCATGAATCTCAGTTGTGGTAATTCTTTTTGTGTCCTCTTAGACCCTGTCAGCACTTTATCTATATTACAGTGCTTCTCACACATTGAGCAATTCTCCAATGAGCTACCATAGTCCAAATCCTCTTCACTTTAAAAGCTCCTGTAAATTTCCAACAATTCCTGCCATAATAGTTCCTTACTTTGCCAAAGCAATGAGCAACCAAAATCCACTTCTACAATGGTGTTTTTAAGCAAAGATACGTGTCTCTGGTGTTTCTGCTTGTCCTGTGTGACCCTTTAGTGTTGGTAAACACATGGCATGGTTTTAACACACATTCTCTAGTGTTCTGCATGGGATGCAGCTGCAGCATACCTATGCACCACACAACCAATACAAAATATAACCTTCAGCTTCAGCTGGTCCTGAGCCCTACTCACTTACCAGCCCGGAACAGTATCCATCACAAAGCACGTGCTTTGGCATGCAAAGGAAACACATATTTACCACTACAAAAAAGGACATCTAAATTTTTGTTATGTGGCAGGGTATGATCATTTTGTGACCAACAAACAGCAAGCTGCTTGTTTTAATCAGTTTTTCTTTCCTCTTCTCTTTATATTGTTACATGTGACATATTTTGGACATATATCAGGGCACATGAAAGGCACCAGAAACATCTCCTATCACCTAACTTGAAAGACTGAAGGGGCAGGCATGCATAGAGAAGCATGCATATCTTCCATTTTGTTTTATGATCAGTGTGCCTTAAAATGTGTGACAGGGAAAGGGGCTGTGGTCCCTCTGGATGACAGGGTGAAAATTGCTACAGCCATTCCCTGCTTGAAGGTGGTGGGGGTGGGGTGCTGCTTCCAAAGGAGGCATCACAAACCACTCTCCTTAATCCACCCGTGCTTAAGGGTGCAATCTGGACTACTCTCCCCAGAGAACCAGAAACATTCAAGCCCTCCCTATTCAATCCACTTGACCTGCTGTAACCCTCCTCTTTTGCAGAAAAGGTCATCTGTAGGTTCTGTAGACCAGCTGCTCTAACTGTTGATGGCATTTAGTCAACCCTGAATTTGTAAAGAATTAAGGGCCCTTTTGAAACGGTTCTATTCCCCTGGAAGCAGACACCATGAAAGCACTGCTCTTGGTCTGCCATGAGCAGGTGTTTGTTGAAAACAAATCAAAGGCAAAAGCTTGATTCTTGCACAAATCCAACAGTTTGCTCCAATGGACTTAAAAACCCTTCTGTAAAACAAAATTCAGCAAGCCATTCCTGCAGGCAATTAAGTGCTGCCTAAGGAGACACTTTCATAGAAGCAGTTTTTGAGTGACGTAAGAATACAAAAATATTGAACATTATGATACACTTTAAAATTCATAGGTGTACATCTAGTGCAATAATCAGGTCATAAATCTTGGGGGCACACAGACAGCAACTAAGAAAACATGTTCCACATAAAGAGTCCAAACTCACCTTGTGCAGCAAAGTGCAGGAGGTTTTGTCTTTAAGGTCACCTCTGTGAGAAGTTATCCATTCTACTTAGAAGTATGTTGTATGTTCCTAACCAGAAATAAAATCTGCAAGACACATGCTTTAAGCATGCCTTAAATCAGAGGAATCTTTGTGTGCATCAGGCCTACTTCATTCAACACCCCTAAATCAACTGTGTGTAAATGTCAGTGGTCTGTATGGCCAAGTTGAAGCCTCCAAACCTAAAGGACACTAATAGGAGCTGAGAATGTTATATGCAAAAGCAGAGCATAAACCAGAAGGTGTAAAAGTAATTTTATGGAATAAAATCAGGTTTATAATATTAAACATATGCAACCAAATGATTAATCAAAAACCCAAAGGCAAAACATTTTATCTTGACCTATTTTTGTTCTCAAATGTTTCAAGAACTGTTTCTGCCTGTATCTTTCAGTCAATTTAGAGGTCTCAGCCATATGCCATAGCTCTGGGTCTCCTACCTCAAATAACAATACAAAATGTGCATGATAGGACTTGTGCTGCCAGTACCCCAACAGCAATACACAGCTCAAAATGGTGCGTAATGCCATGCTCTATTTAACAATGCGTTCCCCTGACTTCAGTAAGACAGAGGTAATGAGCAGGAGTTATCTTGGAGGTCTGTATCATTGCCTAACATGATGATAACATTCTGCTGCTGAATTTTGCTTGTAAGCACGCCAAAAATCCTCCGTGCATGTTCACTGTTTGTCCTATGTGACAAGCTGCCCTCAGTTCATATATCCTTGAATCAAGAGCATGGTTTGTTTTTATCTGTTTGAGGGACACTTACAACCAGAGGAGAAACAAGTATTTCACTAAAAGAACGCAAACAAGGTTAAAAATACTTCATGTGCACAAACACATGAAAAGTTCAAGTCTGCTTTTGTTTCAGCCTGTGGTCAATGGCTTTGCAGTGTTTTTCCTGCTCCAGTTTTACAGTCCCTAAGAGTCTCCCCATGTTATGCTGAAGGCGCTTCAAGAGCTGAAGGGCAGACACAGATTAGTTATCTCGGGGCCCTCGAATATATGAGATGCCAAACCAATCTCTTCTAAACCTGGCACAAAAAGGCTGTGCATCACATTTCTTGGGGTCTCCCACTGCGGAAGGGGCTCTCTGGGGCTGAAGTGGGAATGACCATGCTGTGTTCCACTCTCTGCAAGCACCAAGAAACATCAGCAAGGTCATATATAGTCTGCTATAGCATGAAGTTAATCAGCCGCATTGGTCAGTGACTTTTCTTGCTTGGGTCAGATTCTGCAGCAGATGACTCTGGATTAATTACAGCAATACATAATTACAACAGCATGCCAAGCTGGCCAAAAGTAAACTATCTGCTTCAGTGTCTCTTCTGTATCTGTATATGAGTTTTCTCTGAACACCAACCAGGCCATTAACCACAGCAAAGATGATAAAAGCACACAAAGGATTTCCATCAGTGCAAGTGCCTAAACACACTTAGATGCAAGTCTCTCTTGCTTGATTAGTAAGAACAGGTTTGCAGGAAAATGAGGCACGGCGCAGCAATGACTGATTTTCTCCTTCCATAAAGGAAAGAATTTGGTTTTTAATCACTGTCTGGCATTTTGGTTAAGGAGGCATAGGGAATTTAGATTGGTAATATGGTTATCAGCAGGGGGAATAGTCATAGTAATAATAGATATGAAACACCTTCAATCTTACTGTTCTCCAACCCACCAAAGACACCTAGTTAATAAGTTTTTAATTTTGGTTTTGCCATTGAATGAGAAATGGAAATACACAAAAGAAAATTTGATTTTACTTTCACAAATACTCATAGATGAGATTTTCATTTTTTAAATTCAAAACTTAAGTATCTCATCTTTCTTCCTTCCTAACCAAGTTCTTGAAGTTGATGAGGTTCAGACAGACTTCTTTTTACTTACTTCACTATCAAAGTAATTTACAAATACTTGAGATTTCTGACTGGGATGCTGCTATACAAGCAGATCAGATTGTGAATCACTGTCCTTAACTTTGCCGGAGTTGAAGTAAAAAAAGGCAACTGAGATAAATATTTCTTGATTTATTTAATCTGTAGCTAGTAAAATAACAATGTTCCAGAAAACATGCTGGTTTTAAGTCCTAACTTTATTAAAAACAAACAAACAACCAAAAAAAAAAAAAAAAAGATGGCAAGCTGTGCAGGAAGAGAGCAAACTGTTTTGTGTTTTCACAATACAAAATACATTTCTTTGAGCTTCACAAAAACATAATATAATTTCCTTTGATAGGTTTTATCTTGCATTTTCCCATATATGTAAGCTGATTTTCCCCCTTTTATCTAATAAAACTTTTTTTTTTTTTAAGCTTAGAATAGTATTCTTTCTGGGAACTGGAGCTGAACAAGGTACACAAGTGGCATACAGCATCATAAAGGCACATGGTAATAACAACAAAATATCTAGAGAAAGTCAACAGGTGATATTGTGGTTGCTGTGGAGTTGATGCAGTATCTGCCATTAACTGATGATTAATTAGAGTGCATGCCTTGCCTAGTGTTTCTGTTGGTCTCCAGGGCTATGCAGCAGGGCAGAGACAAGGGCCAGTAAGCAGGGAAGCTGGGAAGGTTCCTCCAGCTCTACACTCACCTATTTCTTCCCTCTCTTCCTCTTTAAAATGGAGTGATGATATTTTTTTTGGGGGGAGGGGGGGTGGAGGAAGAGAGGGGAAAAAACCCACATGTTATTTTCCTTTCCAAACCTACTTTCTAAGCACTCAGTCCTGAAGCTCACATGAACAGACAATACAAGTCCTGGGACTGGAACAAGAGGTTCAGGCCTGACACAGGTTTGCCTTTAGTCTGGGTCTGAGAAGACGTCCTAGCATTTAAGTTCTCCTAAACAGCAAAGATAATTAGCTTTAATTTTACTTTCTTCCTTCATCAATGGCAATAGTACAATCCTCACAATATTTATTTGCCTTTATCTTCTCTCATAAAAGGCACATCAATATAGTAAAGGCCTCTCAATCTCAGACATTTTTAGAGCAGAACTGTGCCTTGCTGATAATCCTCAAATCTATTTTCTTGCAGCACTGTTAATAGAACAGCATCCTATTTGTATGAGGGGAATTTGCAACAAAAGCAGGATCTACCCTCTGGGATTCACATGTTCTCACTTTAATTAAAAAGAAATCTCATTAAAATTTGCTGTTGCCACAAATGAATCAAATTAATTTAAAAAAATGGAAGAAGGAAACAAAACTGGTTTTTATGGGGCAACAATGGCAGCTTAAATCTGTACACTTTTAATAGCATAAATTAAAACTTAGGATTTAGAAGTATTTTCCTCGTGTCTCAGGAAATCCACTGAAGTGGTAATGTAACCTTGAGTAATGCTGTGCCACTAAATCCACCTGAGGGAGAGGAATGCTTCTTATTTTTACACACAATTTACTCAAAACTGCACACATGCTAATTAATTATGGTCATAAAATTTTTACTTCAGATGCAGAAGCTGTTTAAATATTTACTTCCTTAAAAAAATATCAAACCCCAAACACAGCAACAAACCCAAAAGCAGAATAAAATTGCTTTACTTACAAATTAAATCTCATTGGGGGCATCTTTGTTTCAAAGCTTCCAGTAACTGAGGTAAGATGTGTTTGCTTTCAGTTTCCTCCCTATTAAGGAATATGGATCTGATCTACTGCTGTAGATGATCTTTGCAAGGGTGTAGTGGAACTGGGTGAAAGACGGCAGACAATTAGATACAGATTAGGTTCTCGACGGCTTTGCTGATTGCTCAGTCTCTGCTTCACCTACAGCTGAAAAGCCAAAGGGAGTGCAGAGAGAGGGAGAAGGAAAAGACAGAAGGATGGCCTGGCCCTGCTTTGGATGGTAAAGGCAGGCGGCCAGGAAGGAGAACATGGCACAAGCAACACCACAGCAGCTGTAGATGAGCATCCAATGGTCCCTTCGGGGTGTAAACCTCTGCACTATCTGGGGCAAGAGTGTGAACCATTCCAGTAAGTGAAATGGAGAATGCAGATGTGTCCCTGGGGAGGAAGGCTCACTTCCCGCCCAACCCACTCCAGCCCAGTGGCCATCAGGGATGTGGGAGAAGACTCGCTGGATTCCCAGGGAGCACAGCCCAGCATGAGGTCATGAAGAGGCTGTCTGGGAAGAAGCTGGGAAGAGGCTGTCTCCCAGGTCTCCAGTAAGGGCAAACTCACACTGATGTCGGGCATGTCTGCACAGAGTGTCAACCCCTTGGCCTCTGGTTCCTTGCTCATTCCATCAGTTCAAGTGCTGGTTGTGCCACAACAGCCACAGCCTCAGTGCAGGATAAGATACTAACTTAATTGAGCAATGACTTCACAGCCACATCTTCAGTGCAGAACACTGTATTAGCTTAATGAAGCAACAAACTACTAAACCAGATGAAAGCTATGACAGCAGTCCAAACTCTCTTACATTATCAAGCAGCTGAATAAGCTTCCTTTAACTTTTGTTATGGAGAAGAGAAGACATAGCAGGGGTGGAGGCTGTGGCAATAACCTCTTCCTTTGCATTCATGGAAGTGACTGTAGTGGGAATTTGCTAAGATGAAAGCCTCTGGCTGTGGTTTTTGACTTCGCTCTGGATTTTGCCAGCTCAAATGTCAACCCTGGTTATGTTTCTACACCCTTCTTGAAACTTTTACACATCATGACCACAGTTCCATCTGTCCCCACTCCACTCACATAACCAAATAATTGACAGCTAGTGCTTTTTCCAAAGTTTCCACTGGTTTACTTCCAGTGAGGGAAAAGGCACCATGTGAGCACTCACACTGCCATAACACAACGATGCCTCCTTCAGCTATTAGACACTCTCACAGGCACTCCTCCCTAGATGGTGATCTACATTCAGTCATCTATTGTGGTCACTGCCATGCTCAGCCACACCTGCCACAGGTTTTTGTGCCAGACTTTCTTGCCGGCAGAGCAGATGACACAATCCCTAAAAAAAGATGAGTACACCAAACGGAGTTAAAAACCCCCCACACCATGCTGTATATATCTAGTGAGTGATTTGGGAACACAGGAAAAGAATCAAGTAGGACAGCATGCTATCTTCAGTTTTTGAAGGATGCAAAATTTCTTTCACCTCATTTTTTAAAAAACCTATTATGTAATATGAAAACTATTGTTCCTAATATTGTTCCTAATATGCAAACTATTGTTCCTTAACACACCTCTGAAAATGAACGAATGCTGGCACTAAGTCTTGGTACCAACTCACTTTAGGAAGCAGCAGGCTGCAGACCTCTCGCTCTGCCTCTCCCACTTCTATCCATGCACTCTGAAGCTTCACACATGTTAGGAAAATTCACAACCACTTGGAAAAAACCACATAAAGTATGAATCACCTGCTCTCACCTCCCCTGGCATTTCTGGTTTTATTCCTGAATTTATTCATGGTCAAAACCAGGTGAAACAGACTCATGAGTGCCTCCCTTATAGAGGCACTCTGTTCTATATAGAACAGAGGATAAAACCCAAAATTCTGGCTGAACAGTGGTTTTCCATGTGGATGATTGCTGCTGCAGCTGTATTCATGACAAAATATGTTGTTTATGTTACATCTGCTTCTCTCAGTGCCTCCCTGGCAAGGCTGCTACTCGAATTTGGGTGACAGGGCTGGATGCTGACTGAAGTAATTTCAGCACAGCCAGCAGCAGAATTTAACACAAATTACTCTTCATTATAAATGGCAAAGAATCCTTTCTGTTCCACAAGACCCAGAGAGTGCTTGAAGTGAGAAGTGGCATGCTTGTAAACTTACAAAAGTATGACAAAGCAGCAGAAAGGATTCTGGTTGGTTCTCAGAGCAGTGTCTCTCTGTCAATGGAACATCTTGACTCTTTTCTTTCTGACCTTGGATAAAGGCAGCATTAAGGAGGGAGAGAGCAAAGAACAGGGGGTCTTGCCAGAAGGCACAATCAGAGTCCTATGAACAGCCAATGAAACAAGTTACTATCACTCATTAACAGATTAGGAGATGTATATGATGGTTTTTGAGAGAATGGATTATGGACCATCTGTTGATCCATTTCACTCTGTGATGCATATGTGAGCATTTCTGATGGGTGTAAAGCTGGACAGTGTGCTCAGGCTGCATTCCTTTGACTGTCTTTCTGCCCATGGAGACACTGCTCATCTGGGGTGTGTGACATTCCCTCCCATCCTGTGCAAGTCATTTTTCATTGCTATCAGCTATCGCGTGGGTGCCTGAAGTGACAAAAGCTGCTTGTGGAAGAAAGTGTGATCCTCAATCCCAAGGATTAAAACTGGGCAATGTTGGACCTGAAGGGTAAGCTTTCAATGTGCACAGAAGGCTAGGGAAGAATGACCTCAGCCAAGATGTTATTTCCTGCCTTCTGCAGGCGAAGAACCAATAGTAGCAAAACACATTTTGAGAAGAGCTAACAACTTATTGCTCTCTTTCAAAACAGACTTGAACAAGAAAGTGCTTCTTTTCCACTAATGTCTTCTCCTAGACCTTCTCTTCCCTCTGTCAGCCAGTTGTTCATGTCACTGCTATTTCAGTGATGCTCTAGTTTTAAGCACTGTGTGCAGAATTAATTCAAACTCAGAAACCTCAGGCAGCTTGCTAGTCATGCTAATTAGCTAAGCAAAGAGTTTACTACCTTTACAGCAGTACTGACAGATTTGACTTGCATCAACAACAAAAATGCTGCCATATGAAGCTGTAGGGTGTATACAGTAAGAAATTGGTGTAAAAATGAGCACCAGAATATAATTACCCCATCAGAAAGATTCCAAGTTAATGGTGACCAGGTCAAATTGAGGTTTTATTACATATGTATTCTGACTACGATATTCTTTACCAACTGAACTAGGAAGAACAATTTGAAATTCAAGTGAACACAAACTCAGATCTGATTTCAAGGAGAATTTCCATCTGGAAAAATTGTGAGGAACTACTGACAAGTAATGGAGGTATCAAGGGCTAGTAAGATTGCAAGCTGGAAAATGCGTGCATGACAATGGTGAAATTTCCAAACAGCAGAGGATTAAATCTAATAGGATTTGAAGCTGCAGATAAAAAGCCTTAAGTTTCAAGGCAAGTGAAACTGCATTTGAGTAGAATCCTCTCCATCACTGCCTTATTCCCATAACCAAGCTAACTGCCAAAACTACGAGTTTACAACCCCTTACTGATTCAAAGTTGTGTTGTTCACTGCTTTGCCCCACGGATTTTCAATCACTTGTGCAGTGCTGTCCCATATATTTTCAATTTAATTTCTGTTGTCAGATGTCAACCTTCAAGATCTTTTTCCCCTGCATGTTCAATAGTGCCCCAGTTATGCATCACCAGGGAAATTTCAAAAATTTTCCAGTGAGGTGTCTTAATTGACTTAAAAACATAAGGGTCATGTACACAACACTTTTTCCTGCCTTTAGATTCTTCCTATAAACTTGACCAGCTTTATTTTTGATCAAGAGTATCAGCAGATTGACCAAAAGCATAGTGGCCCTAATTAGATGTTAGACCTCCTTCCTCCCTCACCGGTTTCAGCTTCTTACCTTAAATCAGTCATGCATTTGTAGGGAAATGGCAATTAAATCAACCTGAAATCAACAGAAAACTGTTCTTGTTGGCTTCACTGTTCCTGCATAGCCTTCACTGCCTGTCAAGACTGTTGGGAACTATTCCAGAGTGCAACATAGCATGGACACAGCTAGTTAGGCAACTCTTCTTTAGTATGAAACAGGCTTTAAAGAATACATTGAAATGAGTATTAAATCAAGGAAACTGTAAATGCTGATAACCAAATGGCATATACAACCTTTTCCAACTACATGAGTGTTCTGAAGAACCAACAAAATGGTGTACCACACACATGCTTTCAAAAAAAAATTCATCTGCATTCCTTCAATTAAAAAGAACCATTGGTATTCAACAGCAGGCACTAAAATATTAATTGATTTGTATACAAACAACTGCATGAAGAGAGTTGCATTGATATGGACACCCCTTTACAAATCTGCTTCACGAAGTCTGCTTTATCAAGATGATTAACTGATGTGGAAGTCAAATGTGTGAGAAGGAGTCAGCAGCCATTCACATTTTGTGATAATTAGCCTCTAACAAGGAAATCATGGGGAACTTTGAAATTAAATAACCCTCCATCTACAGGAACCCCTTTCAAATTGTTCTTGCTAATTGTTCTTCCATTCAGCCTCAAAACCCCCTTGTTTCAGTACAGTCTATTTTAGCTGAACTCCTGTGCTGCATTTGGCTGGGGTAGAATTAACTTTCTTCACAGTGGCCTGTATGGGGCTGTGGTTTGGATTTGTGCTGAACACAGGGTGGATAATACAGAGATGTCGTTTGTTATTGCTGAGCAGGGCTTACACAGAGCCAAGGCCTTTGCTGCTGTTCATGCTGCCATGCTGGTGAGGGAGTTGGGGCTGCATGGGAGGTTGTGAGGAGATACAGCTGGGATAGGTGACCCAAACTGACCAAAGGGATATTCCAGACCATGTGACATCCTGCTCAGTACATAAAGCTGGAGGGAAGAGGAGGAAGGAGGAGAGTATTTGGAGTGAGCGTATTTGTCTGTCCAAGTAGCTGCTATGCATAATGAGGCTCTCCACTCCTGAAGACAGCTGGACACCTGCCTGCCATGGGAAACAGTAAAATAATTCCTTGTTTTGCTTTGCTTTTGTCTGTGGCTTTTGCTTTCTTTACTGAACACTTTTGACCTCAACCCATGAGTTTTCCTGCTCTTACCCTTTCAATTCTCTCCTCAGCCCCACTGGTGGAGGCATGAGTGAACAACTGCCTGGTGCCTGCTTGCTGGCTGAGGTTAAACCATGACACACGCAAATAAGGTATCTCAAATCACCAGTTTGAGAAAACAGCATCTATAAAAAAGGTTAACTTTTGGATGCTTCTACTTGCATATGTTAATATTGTTGCAAGATACAAGTCATGTCCAACTTCTACACTAAAACCAACACCTTGAACTTAATGTGCCATACTTCTTTTAACTCCTCTTCAAAAGATCAGAGACAACAGACACGCTTTAAGAAAGCCAAAGAACAAAGTACAAGGTAGTGTTAAGTCATTTGCTATCCTTGTGCCTCTAGAGAGGCATTTGCTGTGCATGTGCCTTATGTGAAAGTCTGCCCTACCACAGTTCCACTTAAACTAGAAAAAAACCTTGACCTCCCATTTTGCTTCAATGATCACTACATTTGGTGACAGAGCCACAGTCCAAGCTGACAAAATGAAGGGCTTTGGATCTCACTCTCCCTGCTTATGTCATCCTTGAATCTTTCACGGTAAGCCAAAAATAATTGAGGGGGCAGGTGGCTACTGTCCCATGAGTCAATGCAGATGTGGCACACCACATTCTCCCCACACCCATGTCAACTCAGGCTGCATGAGTAAAGCTAGCCATTAAGAGTACAAAACAATTATTCTTCCTGACATCATACCAGCCTCAGACCATAAGAGCTTCCTTTCACTCTGCCTCTGCCTCACTGTTTTCCTCCAACGATTTCCCAGGCTTCATCTTGTGACAGTTTCAGGGTATTCTACCTGAATACAATAATGCAAGTCCAGAACCACCGAAAAGGCTACATGTTTAAAATTATGAATACCTGTTCCAGAAACCAAGGAATACCTAAAAGTGTAAAAATCTGAATACGCAATAAGCAGTATGATTGATCCTCCCGTGCTGCAATAGGAAAAAAAAAAGCTACAAACATTTGAAGGCATCTTTTATCTTCTGGGACTGGCTGGTCCTACAGGCAAGGGTACAGCTGACTTTTAAAAGTATAGCTACAAAAGTAAGAGTTAACCTAGGAGGCCGCAGTTAAGGATCTACCCCACATTTCACATCTCTCTGCTCTTCATGCATGGAGGAGGATGTGACTTGTTATTTAGAGTTAAACCAACACTTGCAGAAACTTCAGCCTGTCAATCACAACCACTGAAAACCATGTTTTAGGTTTGAATTTTACTGGAACTGGTATGCAGAGACAAGGTAATTTTGTTCTTTGCTAAGACTTGTGAGGTCTGTGGAGTTTATCAGTAGTACTGCTATCTACTGACCAATGAGCTCTGCTGTCTTTATTCTCTATTTTGTCTACTTTAGATTTTGGGACAGAAACTGTATCTCATAACAGGTTTATATAATTACTTAAATCCAATTTCCAATCTTAATTAGGGATGTAACGATGAACTATTAATAATATTCAGAGCAGCATCAATCTATCCCTGCTCTTTCACTTGAATGGTAAAGGAACTAGACCATCAGGGAAATAAATTAAAGACAATTTGAGTTTTGGGAAAAATGGCAGAACAAGAGCTTGGAGTCCGCATTGCTGCAATAGCTAGTGTCTAGAGATCCCATGGAATCAGGAAAAGGTGGGATGGTGGGCCTACTTACAGTCTGATAAAGTCAAATACACGCACAGGACATCACAGGACTCACACCCCAATACTGAGCAAATGTTTCAATAAAAGTGACTTCAACACAAACTAAAAGAGGGTAATGTCAAATCCTAGTTTAGGCATCCTGCCTGATAAATACAAAAATGGTATCCTACCCCACTACTGCCCGTAGAAAGCATTCTCCCATTCCCTCAAATGGGAGTCAGGCTGGATCAGAAATGAACTTCTTTCACCAGGTGTCAGATGCCAATGATACTTTACTTGGTTACAAAGCCTCTAACAAAACGTCACAATGCTCAATACATAATTGCTGCTGAATAATAAAAACAAGTTGTAGTCATGCTCCTCTGAAAAAAAAAACTCCACAACTTTGCTCTGTGTGGCTTCCCTGTTCTACCAGTGCAAACTCATCTATCTGACAGAATAATTACCAAACTGTTTCATAGATAGTGCCATAAAAGAGATTTCATTCTTACTGAACTGTAAATTTAACACAGGGAATCTCTGAACCTTTTTCAATTCTGCACAAACCCAAAATCTTTAGAGTGACAGTTGTATCTTTAAAAGTTTTCATTAAGATCACACAATAATATCCTGAGGAAAACTAGAGCAACTTTTTTCCCTCTCAACTATCAGTTTATAGCTGAACAACAGAAGGGTGGAGGAGGAAATTCCTTTATTCTCACCTTCCAAAAAAAAGTTCCTTTTCAGCAAGCTTAGTACAATGAGTTTGTCATCAATTGTTTGCAGGAAACATCTCACATTTTTTCCTTCTATGCAATGAGTTTAGTCATAGAAGGTTGACTTAGTTTTATAAAGAAAACAAGGCAAAGGAAAGGCAAAAGCTATGATCACATAAGAAATCAGAAATCCCACCAATCTCAGTAAAAGAACCCACACAATGCTCACAGAAGATCCAAGCAATGTATAAACACAAGACCAGAGCACCACAAGGAAAAAGAAAATAATAGCACATGGGCAGCATTCCCACTTTATGCTGGGACTCACCAGAGTTCATAAATACCTTTTTAATTTTGTTTGTTTAAAGGTCCTGTGAATAAACTGCTTGGTCTACAGTAACAATACTGCAACTGGCAAGAACAAGAATTTATGAGCTAAAATTAAACCTTTACTCTTAGTGATTTCTTTCAGAGTTTTTCTAGGTTTTCTCTAGTGGAAAGCTATTTCTGATGCAGCTTCTCCTGGTAATTTCCACTGATGGAGTACAAGCCAACTGCTGCTCTTACATGGAAATCTCTGATCTTTCTTTGAAAGAATCAACAGTAATGCAGTAACACACATCTGTTTGAGAAGGTTATGTTCTAGAAGGAAACAGAAAAACATGGACGAATTGTGCTTTTTTTTGGCTGTTCAAATCAACCCCTGTATAAGCTTGTATATTCCAGATGGTACCCTGGGGCTTTCCTGCCCAAAACCAGAGCACTGCTCCTTGTCTATCCATTGGAAAGGGGAAGCAGCTCTCTGGGAGGAGACCTGCGGTAAGATGTCACCTTCAAGGTCTCCTTCTGGCCTATCTGATGCTGAAAATGCAGATACAGGAGAGAATCAGCAAAGTGAAAAGGCTTTCCTGGTAACTGCATACAAGGAAGCCTTTATAAATGTAGGCAATATCTTAGGAGCAAAAATATAATTCAGTCAAGCTGCCCAAGGTACAATGTGAACAGTGAGGGACTGTTGCGGTGACAAGGATCAAATCTTTTACTCTGTCACACCACCAGATCTATTAACTCTCCAGCAGCTCATGCAGTTAAGGACACTCCCTGGTGCACAGCAGGAGAACTCTGTTCAGCTGAGAAGATTCTTTTGGGTGCTCCCACCACTACTGTGAAGTATCACACTCCTTTTTAAACACACAGCTCTATGTGAGAAAGAAACTGACAGAATCAGTTGAACACTCAGACCTTTTCCCTGAGGAAAACGACTTAGGCTTCCTCTCAACCTCACACAAATCCAACATGGACCAGAGCTGGGACAGAGTTAGGACATATATGTAAGGCTCTTGACACCCAGTGGTAACAAACACTTAAAGAAACCCCTCATGTAACAGCAAAAGAAGAGAAGCAAACAAGTAACAGGCTAAAGGTAGAGGGAGGGAGGACACAGGCTGCCCTGCAGAACAAATGCCCAGAAATTCAGAAGTGAGACAGTAATTACAAAGGCAACTCAGACTGGAGAACACAAGCGTTTTGCCCCCTCCCACTGAACAAATGTCTGAGCCAACACCTTTGCATTGGCCAAGCTGACTTCCTTGGTCGAGCTGCCTGCTCCAGGGCAATGATCTTACCCACCATCTCCTTCCCCTCATACACCTCAGGACAACGAGGATCCTATCCTGTCACTCTCAGGGCAGCTATTTTTTGCTTTTATTTTGCTATTTTAATAGCCAAACCAAAGAAACTCTGGCAACACTGTCACAGACCGCAAAAAATAATGAGAGAGACTAATAACATATTTCTCTGTTATTTGTGTTTGTCAGCACAGAGGAAAATCATAGAGTATTCTCCTGCCAATCCATGTCCATTCGAATTAACTGAAAGCTCGGGCCTTGGGTTTGAATGATTTCGGTTTGGAGGAGGGGTTGCTTATTTCAGAGCTTTTCAGAGAGAGCTATAAGCCTCAGCATCTGAACAAGAACAACAAAAGACCAACAGAAGTAATTCCTTCAGACTCATCTGGTCTTTGCAATACACTCTGAATCTAAATATTTTTGTTAAGTTTTTAACTCTGCAGCCCAGGAAGCATTTTGAAATTTTAAAAATGACAGTTAACAAGCCCAAAGTTGTTATCAGTGAAGCTGCTGCATAATTAAATAAGGGGGAACTTCATAAATTCCTGAAATATGCAGGAGAGAAAATTTTAGTTTTATTCTCTTGTGATATTTCTCCTATCATCTATGGTAAACTCAATATCAATCAAAGTAAATACGGATTAACTAGAAAATTTCAAATATTGTTCAACAGCACGAATTAACTGATGTCCAGCTACAGAATATACACACAAAATCGGTTTCACCAAACCAATGCAAACTGTAACACCCAGCATCTAGTCCCAAAAGTGAAACAGAATAGAGCAGTAGAGGCCTGTTTCCATTCTGCCCAGCTACCTAAAATGCCTGAGTTTCTCCCTGACTAGGTGAAACCTGAGAAATTTTGTGAGCCATGACCCTCCACAATGGAAGGTCCATTGTTGCTGGAACCCACCGCCATATTCTTGAAGAGTGAAACTGTCAAGTCACTATAAAACCGTGGCATCATGCCTAGCAAAGTGAAGTTCTCCAGCTGTGAAACTGGGTCCTCTTTTCTTCTTTAAAAAAGTCAGACACACTATTTCAAGCTCATAGTTGCCACAAAAAAACCTGCAAGCCCTCCAGCGTCTCCTTTCTTCATTTCTTCCCCTCCCTTTTGCCTCCAGAGGAAATTATTGATTAGATCCAATAGCTAGAAAGATAATTTAAATGACATGATGCATTTCCCAATGCAGCTGCACTCTGACAGATGACTGATGCCAATGGGATATTGGGCAAAGCACCCATACCTTTTAACTACAGAGTCAGTCCCCATCCATAAAATGTGTCCTGCTGCTACACTTCCACTAAACTTACAGATTAGGAATGCACAGCCAAAGAGCTGGTAAGTACCTGCAGAGGTAACTTGTCATTTTGATGTTCAGATGTTTATTGTTCACTCTCTCAGTCTGAACCAGCATCTGTGCCTGGAAGACAACCCCTCAAAAAGAAGGTGTGAGCAGTGAAGCCTGGCCTGATGTTTCACATTTTCTGCAGAATTGTCAGTATCTGCATGGAGTGGAACACTGAAGAACCAATTCGTGACACAAAACTAAGAGGTGCTCAGCCTGAGTCCAACCCTGCTGTTCTTCAGAGGTTGTGCACTGTAGCAGGAGTGCTGTCCATGTGTCACAGGCTGACACAGAGGAGAAGATGGCATAGGTTACACTGGAAGAAGCGCTTCAGTCTTTAATTATCTCAGATACACTGCATCTCTAGATGAACACTTCTGGCCAATCCAACTTTGCTACAGCTCTAAATGCCATCTTGCTCTCAATTTACTGAATACTCGCATAAGTAACTTCCTCTCACTCTCTTTCATACTCACCACCATTTTTAACAGAAACTGAGCAGTTGTTGTGACAAAACTTACAGATCCTTTTTTTCTTTTTTACCTCTGGGTTTCTTACCAGATCTAACATGATGACAGACACAATCACACGTTACCATCTATACCTGCTGGATTCCAGTGTAAATTTCCTTTCTGCAGAATACATCCCAAAGGCATGGGAAGGGGAATGCTTAGAAATATCACATACGTACTCCTCTGCCCCCAAGAACCTACACCCCAGGCTGCTGGTGATCAGATGGTAATACTCCGTTGGAAAGTCCCTCTTTTTTGACAGTTCACTCAGCCAAGAACTTAGGGAGTTGGCTTGATTTCTCTTCAGAAAGCTTGGATAATACAGAATCTTGGAGCATGCAGGAGAACAGTCCTATCATCCTTGTCTTCCAGAAAGAAAACAGGTTTCCAGCAGGACACAATTGAATACAAACCCTATCCAGCTCGCCACAGCAAAGTCACATCCTTTATTCAGGCCACCAAGATACACTAACTTGCCAGAGTCAACAGGAACAGTAGCCAAGGCATGACCGACAGCTGAACTTCTGAATTTTCCACACATCCCACTAGAACCAGTGAAGAATAAAGCAATTTTGCTGCTTAACTGTTGCTGCTATACAGATGAAACCCCTGAATAATGGAGAAGCCTGGGGAATGAATGACAGGCAGAATAGCCTAAAAACATTTTATTCAGAGCAGAAGTTCATTTGAGAATGACATCTGACAAAAAGACAAGAGCAAGGAACATCCCCACAAGAAATATTAATTCTATTACAGTCTTTTTTCTTCAGCACACTTAATTCTGAAAGACTGAGCTAGTTCGGCTCTGTCACCAAGTATTGTTTGGAATCCAACTCTACTGCTGACCAGCACCCAACCCCGAGAAATAAGCAAAAGGTGTGGAATTACCTGCCACTCAAAGCTAACTTCTGGGGAGTCCTGCTTATGTGCTGATCTTATCACAAACTGGCTTCAGGACTGTCAAAATATGCCAGTAGCTGTCAGCCTTCCAGTGACAACTCCAAATGTGATTTTTTTTCCCCTAAGGGTGATTCTCCAAGAAATTTCAGAATTACCTGAACTATCTCTAAGTTAATTAGATAGAAAAAGACTTTTCAAGAAGTTTAAGGGCTTAAAATATATCCCAAAATGCCAAAAATGTCAACTAATTAAAAGATATTTTTAACTCGACGCGAGAACAATTTGCTAGAAGTCTGTCAATATGCACTCTGAGTTGCTGTGCCATGCCACTTCCGTTCTCATTAACCACGCTGATAAGCACATTTCATACATCAAAATGAGCATAAACCTGGGCCTTACAAATGTATCACTCCAGAAAGCCAAACAGGCAAAAGGACAGGGGTGTTCAGAGTGCCCATCAAAAATGCTGTTTAGAGTCTCATTTTCAGAAGGTGAATGGGCACTTCTTCAGTCTATGTTGGTTCCTCTTTTAAAGCACATTTCAAGTTTTAAAGAACTCCCCAATAGTGTGGGTGCTGCTCTCCTTCCTCAGAGCTGCTGTTCACCAGAGATTCAGAGGGGACACATACGGATTTGAGAGTCAGAGAGGAAGAAGAAGCTTTCATTTGCAATAATAATGTAAGAGGAAGCTAATATGTCTCTGTTTCACATTTTTAAATTAAACAAAGCCAGGAATTGAAACAGAAGTGTATGTTAAAGTACACGTTATAATGTAGTGGTGGAAAGCATTGTGGAGACTGGGAATATCAACTGGATGCAGGACAGGTCAGAATCAAAATCAAAGAACAGCAGCTAAAGCCAGGACAGGTTCTTTTGTGCTGTCTTTTAGATCTAACCAAATGATCAAAATGGTTGGCTTGATTAAGTCAGTTTCCAGTGACTCTAGGGGCTCACACTGACCAGTGTGTTTAATATAGCCACTGCTTTCACAACAGAAAATAGTTTTACCACTGTTATTCTAAAGGGTCTTTTCCAACCTAAATGAATGTATGACTCTACGAAAATACTGAAAATACACAAGCAAATGGAAAAGTCATACCATAACTTTGGCTCAATTTCTCTTTTTAATGTTCACAACCAGCAGCAGGAGCAAGGAACAATGAAGAACTGGATCAGTCTCTGCTCTGCCAAGCTCAGCCAAGCGATGCCGGAATGATGCTGCTGAGAACATGCCCTGGTGTGCCCCTCTCTCAGCCACACACTGTGAACAGTCAAAACAGCATGGCGTTGAGGCCTGAATGTGTTTGAACTCTCATGGCTACATTTCCTACTAATGCACCCGGTCCTCCAGATCTTCCTTGATATTTTGGCCATTGTCATCCTCTCCCAAGTGCGAGCAAGCTGCGTCAGTAAAACATGTCTTGAAAACACAGGGACAGTCTGAACATCAAACCGTGGCACAAACCACAATGGTTTGTTCACCTTGCATATACTTAGTTTTAAAATCAGGTTAAATGACTCTCTGTCATCTCTCTCTGGGTTTATTGATAGTAGCTCCCACACCAGCATGTGAGTTCTCAAGAGCACTGCCTGCAAAAACCTCTTCTTGTGCTCACTCTTGGGGCAGGGTAGCAGCTAATAGGGAACTCTAAAATTGGAAATAAATGACCTATTTCTGAGGGAAGCTGATAGAATAACATTTAAAAGTTTGAGATTGGCATCACACTGTCTTCCTTACAAGGCTAAGGAGTACTGTGATATGCTTCTAATAGAATGGAATTAGGAAGATAAAAGGTCTGTACAAACCTACCTAAAAACTTAAACAAAACCAGTATTTACTTCTTTACTTGTGCAAGCTTTATTAATATATGTATATCTTTATAATTAGTTTGCAAGTAGAGTTTGTTGCAAGATGTTAGTACGTTTCATCTGATTCCTATTTCTGGTCTGTCATCTCCCTGAAACCTGCCCTAGAAGAGCAATGAAAAAAAAAAAAAAAAGGAACTTCTTGAAAGTGAAGCTTCTTCAAAGAAGGGTGGATCTGGTTTGTATATAAGCAGTTCTGTTAGGAAATTCTTCTCAACTGGCACTACTAAACTTGCTCCACATTTAATGAGGCACAGAAATAGGGCACTCCAAGCATGTATACAGATGGAGCTGTATTTTTCCCTGGAATGTTGGGGATAAAATGGCTGTTATTAAGCTCAGTTCAAACAATGCTGGTGTGTCACTGTCCCAGACAATGAGGCATAAGATGACCACTTGAATTCTTGGATTTAATGGTTAAAAAACAACATCTCTGTTCTCAAGGATCAGTGCTTGAGAAGAACTGTTAGGAAGGAAGCTGCATATGTCCTCAGGTGCATTTGCACCCAGGCTCAGTCAACAGTCATACCTACTTAGTTACTCACTGAATGAAGCAGTGGTGTTTGTGGGATTGGTGGTGTTTATTTATCTGCTTGGTTGGTTTTGTTTGCTTGTTTGTTTGGGGGGTGTGTCCACATGTGTATTTAAGTGAGCACAATCCTAACTTGTCACCAGTTTAAAGGTATTTTAGCATGACAAGAGATTTTTTTTTTTTTTTTTTGCTTTTTTGTTAAAGTGGGCAACTTTAGCTGCTAGAAAGGGAATAAATGAGATATTTATAAGCCACCCTTCCCTGCCAGTACTACACCCACTAAACCCTTAAAAACTTTTCCTGATTTATGCATAAATTATATAAACACATGTTGCATAAAGCAATACAAAAACATGCAGAATAAAGCTGGTAAAACACAGAGAACCCTTCCCTTATGAAGTACATTTGGTATGTGAATTTAGTAATTTATACACTGAGTTTTCTGCTCTTTTTCCCTTTTAAACCCACAAACGTGGGAAAATAGGAAAATTATGATGCCTAGAGCCCCAAAAGAAATCAGTGGAACCGACAGATTCTGCAGAAAAAAAATCCAGAGCTTTGGAAGTATTCAGTAGCACATACCTTAAGTTTTCCCTAGAGCCTTGTGCATGTCTTCTAAAGCAATATTCCTAACCTTTCTAATAGATGTAGATATGCTTAGAAGGAAATCTGATTTGTTTTAAATACAATATTGTTTTTCTCAGTTATTAATAAGGGATTAAATAAATCATTCTCTGCCAGTATAATACCTAGGGAAAACTCTCACTTTCACACTACACTGCATGTAAGTCTCATATTAAGCAATGCAACACTTGAATCTTGTTACATTACAGTATTTTACTAACATTTCTGAGGAATTATTCTAAAGATACAGTTCTCCTTTCTCCTGGAAATCCAGTGTCTTACTGTCATCAAATAAACAAAAAGTGAACTCTGAACTGTCATTAATTATGAACTTAAATAAAATTGTTTTTAAACTTAAGGATGGCACAATTTACAGTTATAATGGATTAATGAAGGCTATTCACCACCAAAAATAACAACAATTTTTGCTGATAATCCAGAATTTTAATATGAAAAAAAAGTATCCTCTTTTTTGTTAATTCTGTCATAATATGGGAAAAGCCAAGCACTGTGAATGTAATTACTTGGGAAACAAGCCTGCAATAGCAGCTGAAATTACAGTTTCAACATAGTGTGTTTGAGCAAAAATTGTGGAAAAGCCCTGAAGACTGTCGAATGTAGAGAAGAAAAAAGGAGAAACAAGAATTCTGTTTTACAGGTGAGAAACTTCAGCTCTGATGATTCACACCTGTTTTCCAGGATGGATACATACGTGGTCTCCTAAAGTTATTGTTTACAATGTGTATTTTTTAAAGCCTTGTGCACATTTCAGTACTGAATAACCATGACTCTTAAGTGATGACAGAAAGTACTGTGAGGGCCTTGAGATGCCAACTTAGTCAATATCTTGATCCTGCAGTCAATTACAAGGCCTATGATGACAGGTTACCATTAGGTTTTCAAACCCCTCAAAATTCTCAATCTGACTCTGGAAAAATCTTCTGCATTTGGTGTAATACGGTGATAGGTAATGTTACCAACTACAACTGGACACTGTAATTGAACATTGGTCATTTTCCCGGAGCTGGAAACTATCCCTAATTGATTCACCCCAAGAAGAAGACTGCAAGGTTTGCTTCCTCACTGAAGACTAACCAGCAGAATCATTCTCCAGGTCCTTCCCCATCAAGCAGTACTGTGAAATACATTCTTAGCAGCAGGAGAATCCCAGCAAGGAGAATTCACAGAGTATGGACTAACTTCAAATACTAATCTACTGGAGCGATGCACTCCAAAGTCTTACAATTAGTTAAGCAGATAAGATGTAAAATTTTGGAGATGTAGAAGACAAAGAGCACCACTTTGGCACATGGCTCAAAGAAAACAACATAAATTATAGATATAACTGCATCTGCTGGCATTCATACAGTGCTGATGCTATATTTCAAAATTAAACTTAATTTTATAGAACTGTACCCTAGTGGACTAGGTCAGCAGTCAATTAAAGAACATCTCTCTACAGGACTAATGCAATATTTAGGTAAGCCAGCATCACCATCAATTAACAGGTCAACTTTTTTTTTCCCACCGTAATTTGAATGCCAGGCCTACCCACATCAACTTCAATGGACTTGGGCATATTGGAAAAGACTTTTCCTCAATGAATTATGAGTCCAGAATTTCCTAGGGAACCTTCGTTAAGTTTTGGCATTGAAGCAAATACACAAAAAAAATATCAGCCTCAAAATAGGAATCAAGCAATGAAAACTGTATCAGAATAAAACAGAATTCAGGTTGAACTCTAAGCATCTAAGAAACAGGGTGCACATGAGAACAAAGATCTGGACCTTCAGCACAGCCCACTAGGAGAGACAGCTGCCACAGCTTTTCATTTTTTAAAGGGGGGTGAGAGGAAGAAAGAGAGACCATTTTGGCAGTTTGAACAATCCTCTTTATCCCACAACCATAAATGTACTGCCCATCAGTTGAAGTCAGAACTGCCTGAGAATCAGTACAGCAGCACATCAATGAGAGAAAAATCACACTGTGAATAGTAACAACAGAGGCAGTTCTAGATGTTGCTTTTTGTAGCGCTTCTTGTCTTGCTATAAATGGAGTATCAATAGCAGTTGCTAAATCAGCAGGTGTTTCCAGTAGCAGAAATGAATTTTGCAGTTTAGACAAGACAAACCAGGCATGAATCAAATTATCTTATAATCAAAGTACACATCAACCTGCTCAGGATTCTTCTGGCTCAACTTTTCATGCTGTAAGTCATACAATCCTGTACTAAGGTAGACAGATCTCTGGCTGAACCCAACAGGAGTTTGGAGGAATTTAAAAGGACTGCACATGTCCCTTCCTACAGAAGCTGCACATCCACAGTGAAGGGAAATAACCATCAGTTGCCACAAGAGTTATTTTTTACTGGCACTATTACAAGTTATCTATAAATATGGCTTAATTTGCTTAAGAGCTCACCTGGGACTTGCACTCTTTGGACAGTTATGAAAATTAACACAAAACAAGGTATCCATTGTCAAAAGCCAATATCTATATGTAACATTCTAAATTTCTGAAAACTTACTTTGGCAGATCTACAGCAGGGCAGCAAATGGACTGGCATCCAAATATAAAATGAAGATAAATCAATAAAAAACACTCAAACCTGAGTAGTCAGAAATGCTTGCAATGAATAGACTTAAATGAATACAATTTCAGCTGTAACTTCTGCTGTGTGTGGAGACATAAAAAATGTGATCTAAAGACATGATGTCCATTGCTTTTCTTAGGAAATAAAAAAGTCACACACTGTAACAGATACACATATATATACACAACTTTTTCGGGTTCCTGAGACTGCTAAGATCAGAAAACGTAATTGTAAAATTGAAATAAATCCCTGCCAGATAGGCAAAACCTCTGCAAAACACTTACACAGCATGAATACAAATTGACATACCAGAGCTATGAGACAATGCTAGAATCAGACAATATCATTACAACGTTGAACTGTTAATCATCACTCATAATAAAACAACATGTTTATTTCATTGGTAAAAATCACAACTAGGGGAATATGCTCTATCTCGTCTAACAGCAGGCTGGTACTTGGACGTAGTGTACATCTTCTGGGACTTGACAGGCAATTCATCTTAAGATAAAAACCTAACTTCAGTGATGACTGCTCTTTAAGGCTAATGATTAATGTTATCAGGAACTCAAACACTGGTATACCCACAATAGCTGCCGGCCTGCTCACCGTAGTAATAATTTCAGTAACTTTTTTGAAAGAGACACCAGTGTTTCGGAAGTTTACACTGCAGTGGTCCCCAGCAGAGGACAAATAAAAAAGAAATAAAATATTTAAAACTCATGAACTCGCTCTGCTGTTACAGAGGAATCTAAAAACAGAAATACTTGGAACAAAGATACAGGGGATTTTCTGTTCAAAAAGGGGAGTCCAGGAAAAATTTGAGATCGCCATGAAAAACACATGCTGATTAAAAAATAATTACGTCACAGGTTTCTCAGGATCTTGCTGAACCCTCTCCACACGCCCCCTCCATCCCCATAACCTGGCTGTCTCCCACGCACAGCGGCCGCCCCCAGGGAGGGAGCGGAGACCCCCGGCTCCCGCGGCCCCTGCGGACATCGCGGGGTGTTCGCACAGACCCACCCGGCTTTCCGTGCACGGACCCCGGCGGTACGAGCCTCCCCCGGCCCGGGCTGGGCACGCTGGGCGATCCCCCGGGACTGGAGAGCACACCGCGCAGGGCTGCCGATGGCAAGAGCAGAAAGGCATCCTCCGGCATCCCCTCTTTCCCCCTGGCCTCTTCCCCTCCGCGCATCTGCATTCTCCTTTCCTCGCCTGCTCTCTCCCTCCCCGCGATTCCATCTTCCCTCCTCGCTTTTCCCCTGCCCCTCCTGGCACCTCTACCGACACCTCCTTACCTCCCTCGCCTCTCCCTGCCTACCCCCCTCTCCCGCCCGCAACCCGCCGAGGGCCAGGGGCCAGCTCGCCGGAGCCGCAGCCACCGCCGCCTCCCTTCCCTCCGCACTGGGAGCCGCGCTCACACACAGACACAGACACACACAAACAGAGCCAGGCAGGCAGGCAGGCAGGCAGACAGACAGACAGACAGACAGGCAGGCAGACAGACGCCGCGCAGACACGCGCATCCTGGCGCTCGGAGGTACCTTATCCAAACCGCTCCCGCTCCGCCGGCTCCGCGCGCAGCCCCGGCACGTCGGGTCCCCCTTCCTCCTCCTCTTCCTCCTCCTCTTCCTCCTCCCCCACTTCCCTCCCCGCCCGCCCCCTTCGCCGACGCCGAAAGAGGGGGGCAAAGCCGCCGCCCGCCTCGTCCCGCCCCGCCCCGCCTCGTCCCGTCGCGCCCGTCCCGTCCCGCGGGGCGAAGCGCTCCGTGCGGAGCCTCCGCCACCGCCCCCGCGGCCCCCGCCCTGCCGCGCTCGGGTTACCCTCGGCCTGCGAGCCTCTCCTGTTACGATGCCCGCGGCGGGCGGGAAGGGAGGGAGTCGGGACCGGGGGAGGGGGGTGGCGAAGCCCGTCGAGAAGCAAAGGAACGTGTCCCCGCGACTCGCCTCCGGGGAGTGCACAGGGCGGGAGCTTCACTCCGCCGCCAGCTCCGGGGGTTTCCAAGCCGCGGGTTTCGGGATGTTTTCTTTTTGTTTGGTTCTGGTTTGATTTTCTTCATTGGTGTAGCTTGGCGCCTTTTTTTTTTTTTTTTTTTTTTTTTAACTTAATAGGTAATTCTACTGTCCTGGGCTTCTTCAATGTTGCCTTGAACCCAAATATGCTTGCAAGGATTCTCATTAATCTGCTATCCTTCCTGAGAAGAAACTCTGCCTTTTATTTTTGGTTTCAATACAAACTTAATTATCCCCTCAGCTCCTATGCTGGAGATGAGGAACAACTAACCCTTTCTTTGAGATGGGGATGGGGAACAATTAACCCTCTCTTTGACCTGCTCACGGGTTTGCAGATCACTGTAATCTCTGTACATCATTATATTTCCTGGCTGAAGAGCTGTAGGTTGCTCTCATTGGGACCTTTGTCCACAGACTGTTCTGTATCTCTTACCATCCTTAATGCACTCTTGAGCATGACCCTGAGCTAAGAGATCTAAATATGAGTTGAAGAAATACACAGGCTTTAAGATGTGATCAACCCATGGATACAGTGGCACAATTTTGTTTTTTCTTGACAATACTTTATGAGGAAATTTTGAGCACAGGAGGTGGTGTTTCTATGGCCTGTCATAATCCTGAGATTTTACTCATGCCAGCTCAGATCCCACCATTTCTAATGACTATTTGTCCATGTGTGCCATTTTACGTTCACCTATACTAGATTTCTGATATTGAACATTCAGTCTCATAATGTCCAGATATAATTCTTCACAATTCTCTTATTACTGCTAAGTAAATGCATTTTGATGAACTTCGCTATTTGACTCCATTGCCAGGTAAGGCATGAGTATATTGAACAAAGCACATTTCGACACTGATTCTTGCAGAACTTTACACCATCAAGCACCTCCCTCCATTGTGAGAACTGGTGATTTATTCCTGTACTTTTAATTTTATCTTCTAAGCAATTAGTGAGCTATACCAGGGCTTTCCCTCTAGTTGTTTTCTCGGCTTACTCTCCTTAAAAGCTCTTGTCAAGAACCTTTTAGACCCGGTCTGATATGGAAATTAGATCACCCTTATCCCCTTTTTTGTTGACCTTTTCAGAGACCTCCAAAAGGTTTGTTTAAGGCAGGACTCTACAGCAGCAATGTTGACTCCTCTCAGATAGATTGCATTAACTGTCCTTTAGTTCCAACCCAATTAGCGTCTCTGTATTTGGACAGTATGGGCATGAGATTTGCAAACCTCTAGCTCTCCAGTCTGTATTGAGGTTTAGTGTCACATTTTCCACCCTCCACTCTTCAGTCGCCAGTGTTTTAAATGGGAGGTTACATGCTGCTATTGATAATTCAGCTGCTGCATTCTCTGTTGGGAAGTCAAGGACACAGATGCTCACACAGAGGCATGGTTCCTACCTGAACACTGTGTGATAATGAAAATGTTTTATAATAAAAACTAACGATAAAAGGAGTGTAGGTGCAGACAGGTAAGCTGCTGCTAGTAATGTAAGAAAGAAGCTATCCTAATAATCAGCTACACGTGGCAACAACCCACTTTGCAAATGTATGTGCCTGAAAGCACCCAAGAGTATGGTACAGACAAAACCCCACCAAGGGCTTTGACTCAGGGAACTGTCTGCCATTCTCCCTACTGACAGCCATCTGTTTTCTCTTTTTCAGACTTTGCTCTAAATTCTCTGGACAAAGGATGGGCTTTTTAATGAACATTTTTTACTTGACACTAGCATGGGGCACAGGAAGGAGGAAGAGAGATCAGCTCTGAACAGGGGTGTTTCAGCTTCCACATCTGGGAATGTCCCCAGGAATGTCTGCAATGCAGTTATCTACCCAAAGACAGGGCTCCTAGCCTTTGTCCTTCTAGGATAAAGTGCTAGAACATACATCCTCATTCAGCCCATTTGCAGAGAGCAGGCAAGGGAGCAAAGGAAAGCTGCACCTGTACATGGATATGCCTTGCTGATCCTGCCCTGCAGGCCCAAGAGTCTGTACTCCCACAGATAGGCATGCCATCCAAATGGCAATATGGGGATGTGGAGGAAAGAGGAAAAGGAGCATGAGAGTTGCATCCTTTTTGTATGTTTCACCTTTTATTTGGTTTTTAGGAACTTTAGCTGCTAGAAACAGAATAAGACAGTTATCAGTAGGGAGGAAAGGGAAAAAAAAATGTTTTTTGCTGGTGGAAACCTTCAGAACCATGCAGAAACGTTCCCTCTCCCTCCAGGCCTCAGAATCATAATTAAAATAAGTATTGTCAAGTCCCATGCTGTCTAAAGGCCACAAGTTTTGGAGTGATACTGGACTATGGAGAAAAATCTGTGGAAACCAACAATGTTACTCTGTCAATAGGGGAATTTCAGAGCTCCTCTTCTTGGGTTCACATCTCTCTATCTTGTTATTCCAACAATTTCCTTCTGACCCTTTTCTGCTTTCGGGACTCATGCAGGATTGGACTGATGTGTGTGACTGAAGCACAGATTTTCTTCCATTAGACAAAGCAATGTCACAAATGAGACTGATTCAGTTTGTTAATGCTCTGTAATTTTTCTACAGTATTACAGAAAGCTTTAGGTAGGGGGAGGGAGCTATTAATCTTTTCCAGAGTGCAGTCTTCCCTTATTTTTACTGTAATGTTGCAATACCTTTATCTAAATAATGAATTGCAAGATTAGTTGGTATTGTCCTAAAAACTATGAAAGGATGAAGAATATAAAGATAACTGCATTAACCAAATATTTGTCAAGAAAAATAGTTATTTTTAACACTCACATGACAGTTCCTCACTTATCAGTCTATTTCAGACCTGCTTGATGTGCTTGTGAACTGAAAAGGTACTATCCCCAATATCATCTCATTCTTCCTCCAATGACTGAACAATTTACATCCCAAGATTATGCCGAACATGTTGGAAAAATTGACAAAAACAGATCCTGAGGTTAATGTGGAGTCTTGGAGAAAACTAAGGAACTACGACTAAGAATCTGAACTTCTGCTTCCAGGGGACTGCAACAACTGAGATGTTTTTCTGTTTCTGCAGCCTATGGGTGTGAGGACTAGTGCCACTGAAATCAGTGGCAATGGCAGATGCTCAACATCTCTGACAACTGGGTTTGTTGTCACATACTTATGTGAGACCTCGTTATTATACAAAAAGGCTCTTATTCCTGCTCTTTTATCACTGCCATATAAACTGACCTAGTTTAAAATCTATGTACAGATGTGTGCTCTTCCATGGGCAGAAAGAGGATGGAACAACTGCCAACAAAGAGTGCCTAGAGTCAAAAAGGGGAAGAGACACAAGGTGGCTCAGGATGGGGAGATAAAGAGAAGGAAATGAAAGAGGAGAGTTCGAGAAGAGTTTGAGGAGAGGAGAGTTGAGGAGAGTTGAGTGGAGAGGAGAGGAGAGTTGAGAGGAGATCAACAGGGAGAGAAAAGAGTAAAGTTGTATGAGTATTTGCTGTTCCTCCTCTATACAGGAGACAGAGGAGTAACTCAGAGTCTTTGCTTTCGGACCCTGTCAGTATAGGGGAGCCTGGTTTCAGTGAGGCAGATTTTTTAAAATTATTATGCAGTGAAACTTCAAATAGAGAATAATTCAAAGAGGATCGCTCTTCTTATAAGAAATTTTTCCATGCTGCTGTTTACAGCCCATCATTCTATTTGTGTTCTCTATGAACTCTGAAAGATGCTGAGAGCAATGCAGAATAAAGGAAGGAAGGAAAATACTGTGGTAATAATGCTAAATATGCCAGGCACTTTTATAGTATTTGTTAAATGAAATGCAGTCCTGAAAGGTGATGCTTGATATGGTAGTCTCCACACTAAATTCAACTGAATATGAAAAATGAGTTTTGCTTGGGATGCAGATTTTTATGTGTCTTCGACTGGCTGTCAGAAATTTTGTGATTAGATTAATTTTCCTTTTCTTGTGGTTCTGGTTATATCTCTGACTGCAGAAAAACATAGAGATGAGCTGGATGAGGGAATGCACCAGCGTGTAATAATGTGTGTGAGATGAAATGGTACTTCAGTGTATTCTCTGTGCATTCATAAAGCTAATGAATGCAGGGATGCGCTAGTCAGTTAGCAGAAGAGCTATAGGAAGCTTGGAGGTCACATTAATTAATGTTTTATATTCACTGTAGGCATGAAATGTTGTGAATTACAGAGGCAGGGAGCCACTGGTAGGCAACTGACTGGAGATCCCTGTTCTATTCCTGTCATTGCTGTTGACTTGTGAAGTGACTGAAGGCAAATCACTTTCCCTTATTTGTCTGTATGCGTTGATGAGTTTTAGGGTAGGGACTGCCAGTTAGTGGGAGTCGGCAAAACGTAATAGGACCTCAGCTGTGGTTAGGGAGTTCAAACAGAAAAAGTTCATACACAGAATTAACTTAAAAATTCCTTTCTGAAGTTATTCACCTGACTAACAGGCTCATTTACACATATCTATTATGTGGTGGAATAGTTTGGCAAGATCTCTATCAGCCACTCACTACATGAGTAATCTCATTGGCTTAAGTGTGACTCCTTGAGTGAGTAATGTTTTAGTATTGGCTCCATAAACTGTCTGAGTCATCATCAGTTTACAAATTACGTGTGCAACTCTGCAAGCACTTACCACACAGTATAATGTGTTTTTACTGCGAGCAATTCTGTCACAGGAGTAATACCCGGTGGTAACTGTTTCTGTCATCAATACCCACGTGAAGTAGTTACTCTGTTCTCCAGTTGAAAAACCAGCCAAGTTTCACTGGCATCATGTTCTGTTCGATTCACTGAAACTGTTTCACAAGAAATCTAAAGAAGCATTCACTACCTGTGGTAGTTTATTGCAGCTTTCAGGAATGTCACTGCATAACCAACTCATGGATCTCCCTCCTCTCGGAAAATGCAGTCATTGCAAATCTGGGGCTGTAAAGTTTCACTAAAAGTTCTTTACAGTCTTGCTCCAGCTAATATTTCTGCTTTGATTCCTCCACTCCTCCCGTCTTATCTTTGTCTCATTGTACTCTCATTCACAATAGCCCCTGTTTCTTTCCCCTATTGTGAGCTTTGTGACTCTTTTCAGTCTGCTCCATTTCCTAAGGGTAGAAAAAAAAATCCTATTCATTAGTATCCCTCTTTTATTCTACAAACCCCTCTTTCAAGTCAGGTTCATCAATAACACCAACACAAGGCAGTCCTCAAAGATGTTTTACCATGTCCAGCTTGCCTGACTGAACCTGATCATCCTCAGGCTAGTAAGTGAATCTCTCTATATTTTTCAAATTACTGTCTCCATAAGAAGAACCATATAAATACAGCACTAATTGTTATCACAACATTATATATTCTACATTTTTATCAATTGGTGGGGCATGACAAACATGGACTACAGTACTTCAACAATAATGTACAGGTGCATATTGTTCCTGCAATAGAACAGGCATAGCAAAAAAGATTTAAAGAGCAGTCATTATTTTAGAAATAGGGAACCTCTGTAACTCTTCTATACAATACTTGAATAGCATATTCTCACAAAAAGCATTTTTGTGAACTAAAAGAGCTTGATCCAAAGCCCAATGGCGACTCTTCCAATGCATTCAATAAGCTTTGGATTAAGTCCTTCCTGAGGAACAGATGCATGCTTTTATTCACTACCAGTGGAACAATAAAACCAACAAGACAAAGAATAAAGTTGTCCGCAGAGAATAAAGCAGTGTTGTCCTGCAACAGCTTAAATACATTAGGCTCTATAGTTAAAAGAAAGTACTGTAGAGCTGTGTAGGCAATTCATAAAAAGTGCAGTCCAGAGATGTTTAAGTATCTACACATGAACACCCATACACAGTGGGTACCCATACAGTCACTACAGTGTATTTCACTGATTATTCAGCTTTGTAGTATTTGCAAAAACTGAGTTATAACTATAAATTCCAGTAGTTCAAACAAAGAAAACACAGAAATAATTTTTTGCCATTAATGATCAAAACTGTGATGGAAGAAGAAGCTGGAAGTTTTTTTATGGCATAGCTCTTAGAGGGATGCAAAGTGTTTAGTGAGACCTGGACTTGAGGCAGACTTTCCTTTAGTAAGTTTATCTCATTCAACATAGTGATTTCTTATCTAGCCCATGATGTTATCCAAATGCAAGCAATAATGGGTGCTGATGTGCAGAGACCTCTCCTGCCCCTGCAGGAAAAACTGGGGCCAGAGTCACCCCAGGAAAAAGAGTCTGATAAGGGAGATAAGCAAGGGCATGAGATACAGGAGAGCAGACTAAAGTAAAAGTGATCGCAAACAAGAGGAACAATTAGCAGAAATTGAGCTTTAGCAGAAACTAAGCTTTAGCAGAAACTAAGCTTTAGCAGAAACTAAGCTTTAGCAGAAACTAAGCAGGGTGGGAACCTGGGATTTGCAGCAGAGAAAAAATATGAAGAGAATGTAATCAGAGGCTTTCAATAGGCCTGTGTAGATCTTGTGAAGAAATCTAGTGAAAAGAGTGAAAAGTACGTTTGTGAAACACCTGCATGGATTTATGTAGAAAGTAGAAACTGGAACAGAAGCTGGATTAGAATAGATTACAGTCATAGCAAAAAAAGACCTCCACAATGAGTATGTGGAGAGATACAGGATCTTGAAAGAACCGAGGAACTGCTAGTATCTGGGGCAAGAAAGTGTGATGACCAGAAAAGGACATTAAACAAAACTTTAACCAGGAAAGGGAAAAGAGAATCAAAAGCTGACAACTAATACTACACTATGCTACTTCTATAATTATTAAAAATAATAACAGTTAAACTTTACCTACTACTATTGCAATGTTCCTTTTCAGCTCACAAGTATCAGCCTCCAAAAGAAGTTTTCTTAAACTGTATACATCAAATTGCTAGGCAAAGCCAACACAGTAGTTACTTCTGTTCCAAGGATGAATTAAATGGAGAAAGCACAAGTTGTCATGACATCTTTTTCTGAAGCATTACCACAGATGTGCTCTGACAATAATGGAGAAGAGAAATCCTTCTGCCTTTGCTTTTACTCTGATATGGGGAACCTTCTCAGCCTCCTGAATTCCCTACTACACAGAACTTCAGGACTGTCTTCCCAAACTCCTAACATTTTTCACCTTTATGTTGCTACAGTCTTAGTGAATGAGCCTGCAAATTTTTGATACCTTTCAATCTTCTGAGTTTTGCTATTGAAGTGCTAATCTTTAGCAGTTAAGCTGCCTTCTCAACACACTTTACCAGGCCCTTGCCAGAGAGAGGCTGGATGCTTATTCATTCTAGCACTATTGCAATGGTGTTAAATGCCTCCAATTGGAATGTGTGTGTCTGCTGCAGAGTGGATGGCAACACCAGAAATGACTGAGAAAACCAAGACTACCTAAAGGTTCTCAGAAAGTCATCGACAAGTGGATAATATTTCAAAGAAGTAGATAATAGTTTCAAAGAATAAATTATTTGTCTCATGACTAAGAGTATGCTTTTCCCCTCAAATGACAGTATCACAGTTTCCTAAAGATGCACCCTTTTCTTGAATTAGAAAAGGAGCAGGCCTGATGACCAAAGCTGAAGTGCACTGGCTGCAATAAACTGGGGTCTGTGAGCTTCACTGTGTTTTCTGATCATCAGAACTGCAATCAGGCAAAATGAAGCTATAATAAGATGATATGAGAACCTGAAAATAGGTCTGCTGATTAAATATACACAGCATTCTGTATGGAAATCCAGCTCTGCACTACAAAACTGATGTGCACTTTAATGTCTAACTAACTCAATGTTGGAGCAGGCAATCTTATTTGTCTTTGGATATGGAGGTAGGGGGGCATGTTTAACACAGGTGCCACAGCTTGACGGTTGATTTGTTACTCAACTTAGTTTCCATGAAGAGTCATACAAATAAAATTCCAATGCCAGGGGTCAAACATAATGCTTGATCACTCTGAATGACTGATAAATCTCCTGTTTCCCTGACCAGTTGTCTGTCTCCACTATGATACAAAGATGCACTCGAGAGCAATTAGCAGAAGTAACTGGAAATGAACTCTTAGCTGTGTGCTGTGACATGCGGTTCAGTAACTCAGATGAATCCTCCTTTCTATCACCCTGCCCGGCTCTGCTGACTTCAGCATGAGGTAAGCTTTGGACAGGACCAGGGATGGACAGTGCAGCCTGGGAAAGCAGTGATGAGAGCAGGCAGGAGCCAGCTGGGGAAAGCATCAGCTGCAGGAAATGAACTGTTTTGCCCTTTGAAATTGGGTGGGACCTTGCCTGGGTGTTCTGCTGCATACTGTGTCTGAATTTCAGCAGTACCTGATCATGGTGAACATAGCAGTAAGATATATCTGAAGCTGCCTGAATAGTCAGGAAGAAGGGGATATAAGGTGACACAGGCTTATCCTTTGAAAGATGACCAGAGATTTTTGCTGTCTGGCCTCACAATCTTCAGATACTTGTACTATGCAGAAAAAGCACTTCCATTATCAACTGATCCAAGGTGCTGAAAATATCAAAGCCTCTGCCATTTTGAGTTTTCTGGAACGTTTTCATCCACAACATATTTACGACAGCAGGACAAGAGGGAGGATGAGGGGAAGGGGCATATCCTAGATCTGCTTGAATTGTTTGTTTGTTTAATTGTTTGTTTGTTTGTTTGTTAAGCATCTGCACAGTGGGGTTTTTTTTCCATAAATTTCTGGACTCACTTAGGCTCTTTTGTGATATAATATTTTATAAAATCAATGAAAAAGCAAATTAATGTTCTATATTTCTGATAAAATATGACACCAAACTATTAGCACTGCAAGAAAAATTCAACCTACTGATGATCTTCTTCATGGTCCTAAAGGTTTTGTTGAAATTATAAGTTGTTCACCAAGATAATCTCTCAATCTCCCATACAGCAATATTACAGAAAAAACAAATATTGTAAATGTACATCATCTTCCTTGTTACCAGAGCAGCAATAAGGGGGGAAATATAAAGACAACCAGCTGCAGTTTTTGCTACTCCCACACACATACACTTTTTGAGCAAAAGCTGCAAGAATGGCTCAGTAATAAAGTACACAGTATTCTGAACCTGTACTCTAAAGAGAGCTGCAGGCATAACAGGATGTGTTTTAAATGCAACAATGAAGAGGCAGCATTTTGCTAGTTAGAAACAAAGGAAGAAGCATATAAAACCCTCTAAGATTACTCACAAACTTTGGCTTGTTCAACAATAGGTCCAATTTGGCTAGTTCAGAGCACTTTACATGGAATGGCTCTTAGGGAGGACTACAAATTTCCCCTCTGTCGAGGGAGACTACTCCAGGTGTGGCATTTGTTTACTGATCCGTGTCCTGTATTCACTGGTTATGAATGTCATTACTATCTGATGTAAGAATCTTCTACACTTTAGTGAAAGCTACACAAATTACCATTGACTTGAACCATACAGCCAAATAGCACAGTCAGGGCCTAAGTGTAGATTGTTGCTTCTTTGTTAATAGTTCATTAAAGGAAAGGGAACTTTATGATGGCCCAGGCCTCCCCTTGGAGTAAGCTGGTTGTTGAAAATAGCAGAGAGATGAGAATTTCTCTTTCCTGTTTCTATTAACAGAAAATATTGAAACAATACTGCATGCATTATTTTTGGAGTTCATCTAAAACTGATAGTTTACTTATATGAAAATAGCATTGGCCATTGACATTTTAACAATAGAAAGGACAATCATTTTGGTATCCCTCTCAGTAAACTTGGAAGAGTTTACAACCAACTGCTCCATATAATCTTTGCCTCAAATACATGGATTGTCCCTTCCACAAATTGTTAGCACTTTATTAAAGAAAATTTTAGCTCATTGTCATTTTCTGTGACTAAATTAATCTTTTTTCCATGTGGGTAAGGATACTCTCATGGTCTTTATTGACTTTTCTGTGCTGGCATTTTGCTGATTCTGCTCATGCTACATTAGTGGCAATACTGAGTCAGCCTCCCCTTCTCAAAATTATGTCGTTAAACCTCTTCCTTCAGCAGGGGGTCTTTATTAAAAAAATGACACCTCTTTTTCAAAACCAAGGAGAAAACAATGCCAGGTCAGATTTTGTTCTGTGTGACGTTACATTCCCAAGCATTTGAGGTACTGTGCTATTAAAACAAATTGCATTCCACAGTCATTGAACGTTTTCTCCCTCTTCCTTAAGTATGATCTTAACTTAAGCTAGAGAATGTTACATGCTGATTAAACTCCAGCTGAGAACTTTCCCAGCAGCCCTAGAGGTCCTGCTTGAGACATTAGAGCTGCCACGAAGCAATACTACATTGAGCAGAGCACTGATAGCAGCCAGGGCACAATGTCTGTGAATGCCTGTGCAAGTCCATGCTACAGCTCCAATCAGAATAATTTAAATATCTGATTTAGCCATAATAAGAAGGGGTTTCATTTTTACTTCTTTGCACTATCAATTTGAACCTTACTATTATTGTTTGTGTTACAAATTATTTCCCTAAGGAAAAGTAATTTATTATTGACTGGTGCCTCTGAGGATGTGTTGACTTGCTGCTTTATTTGGATTTAACATCAAATTTGGTCATTGTTTTTGATGCCCAAGAGTGTGAAATTCTGTGTTGTGTTGTCTGTTCTAAATTGTTAACTATATGTAGTCAGATTCATATTTGTTATTAGTAGTTCTGTTTTGTTTTGGTATTTTTTAAACATCATATAGTTCCAGCACCATTTGGGTTTTATGAAAACAGTAGAAAATAAAAAAAAAAACAAAAACCTGTAGGAAATATGGATCTTGAGAATTTATCTTTAGCTAGTAAAAGAAAGAAGTAAATATTGTAAGAAAAAATCAAAATATGTTTTGTGTTTACATTTTCGTCATTCCAAGAAATAATGCAGATGCTGGCTTGAGCTCACTATTCACCTTGGCCTTTAAGACTTTAAAGATACCTGATGTAAGTTTCTCATGCTAGTTTTCACTCACAGACCAGAAAAAACCACACATTTGCTGCATTTTATCTTCAAATGTTCCTCTAAAGAAATTTAACTAACTCTTATTTAAAAATCCTAAACAAATCTACTTTTATAGCAGTATGAAATATGCTTCACCAGTCTCATATGAACCTATTTAAGAGTCTAGATTGCTGTTTAATTTGTTTTTAAAACGTGTGAAAGATTAAAATAAATTTAGGGATTGATAGAGCCTATGTATACTCAAGCTTGCATCTTCAAAAATGTCTAGTCTATAGTGTAAAATTTTTGGAGACACGTCTAGTTTTTAACATGGTTGTTTTTGGCTTCATTCTTAAGGAATGTTGGCCACTGTGAAGATGAATATCTTGGCCCTGCAGGAATTCACTTGCACGTTCACCACCTTTCCACTCTTTATCTTACTGACAATTTCATTTGCTGCTGTTAAAAACACATGGCTGCACATGATCACAGCGAGAACAACAAAGAAAAAGGAGTATTCCTGTCGTGGCTTTTCCAACAAAACACTTTTTCCACATGCCAGCCAGGCTACCAGGTGAGAGCAATGCTTCTCAGACACTTGCCCTCCTCATGCTCACAAGCTGCTCACAGGAAGCTGCCCAGCAGATGAAAGGAGGTGGGGTAGCAGTATTTGCAGGGAAGCCTGAGAAGAGAATAGAACATGCAAGGGAAGATGTGTGGGAGATTGACTGATGGTGAGGAAGGATAGATCATTTGTTTGATACTGTCTTCCATGAACTGCGAGAAAAAAAAAAACTTTTCAAGACACTCACTTTTGTTAAAAATCATTCTAATCCTAATCTAATTGCACTGGAGTTGTAGAGATGTTGAAAGAGGCCCTGTGTAAGCCAAGTGAATACAGTTTACACCAATGGGGTGTGCTGTGCAAAACTACTCTCAGCATTACAGCCTCCTTTCAGCTGAATATGCAATCCACTCCACACAGTGTGGGGTCAATCAAGAATTATGTTTCAGCACAGTGCAGATCCCTGTGCCTCCCACAAGGACATGGTGAGAGGAGACTTACCCCTGCACCCTCCTTGGCTTCAGAACTTTCACAGGAGCATGGTCCCGATGGGTCCCTCAGCAGCATAGCCAATCCGCCTGCACCTACAAAACCAAAGACATTTATTGCCCATGGAAGAATACACATGGCTGAGCAGTTGCTTTGCTTTGATTGGATCCATTTCTACCCACCACACTCTGTCACCAGCCTGGTGATTTGTCAGTGTTGTTAAAGAACTTAGGAAGGCTACAAAAACTATGACTGACAAATATCATTGCCAGATGGAGACAGCTCTGTGTGCTGCACAGAGGCAGCTGCCTCTGAGGGAAAATGCAATGGGTGTTTAGTGTTGATGCAGTGTGCCATGGCTCAGGAAGGACATACTGCATTTTGGACCACTCAGTGGCCATCCCTGTCCCTAGGGTGGTTCCCAGTTGCAGAGCTGCTCTGGTTCCTGACTAGGCAGTTGGATGGCCCCTGTCACCCCCCTTGCAGCTCCAGTCTTGTCACCCCCTGTCAGCTCCCTAGACACTGGTTGCTCCATGTTCACCTGCATTGCTGTGCTGAAGGTGTGCCTGTGGTCACACTCTGCATGAGCTTGTCCTGTCTCTAGGTGAAGCCAGAGGACTTTTCATCACTTCTGGGTATCCAAAGAGCAGGGCAAATAAGAGCATCTAGACTCCTAACTAAGAGTATGTCATTAAAGAATACTGTTTTTTCATGCAGGCAGTAGTTACCACTGCTTATTGGGTGATGTCAGCTCACAAGCACAGCTCACAGGGCATGGTGTGGGCAGCCAGTCTGAAGAACCTCTATACTTTTATTTCTGCATCAAGCTTAGGCCTTGAGGAAGGTAAGAACATATCTGCTGATTTCACCTTCAGGGACAATCTTGTTTAAGTGTAGCTAGCCACAGACAGCTGATTGACTGCTTTTGGAATATCCATGGCAATGGAAATAATTAAATAATGTTGGGTTAGAGTCAGATTAAATCATTTAATATTTTCTAAGTTGAAATTTCTTAATTTCTAAGTGAAATTAAATTATAGGGGTTACATGATCTCCTCTGTAGAGAAGCAAGATGTGTAAGGATTTGTATATCATCTCCAGTAGCTCTGCAAAGGTACACATTCACATAGGGAGTACATTTAATAATGTTCCTTATGCTGCCATAGCACAGTGTGTGCCTACTAAATTTGAAATAGGTCTCTCATGTAATAATACATCTTGAAATGGTTCTGCAGCCCTTGATCATTACAAGGATAGTTATTCATGCTCTCTGTTGCTACTTGAGTCTAAAATCTTGAGTGTATCTCTTCAACCCAATTCTGTTTTTATATGCACCACAGTTGTGTTATGATTACTTATGCAAAAAGGATCTGTGCTTCAGAGATGTCCTTTGCTTATTTGTTGCTTCAGTGGAGAGTGGCACATGCTAACAGTGTTAGCTTGAGCTGTAGTTGAGAGACTTTCACTACAGACCTGCATCTTTCCTTCTAACAATATTGGCTGGATGCAGCTTCAGTAAGACTTCTTTTGCTCTGGGAGAAGAATATTAAAAAGTGCCAGTGGAACTTATGTGCCCATAAAAATAAATGCTTTTAACTTTTTCCAGCACAGGTTCTCAGGAGCTGGCCCTTCTTCTTCCTGCTGAGCTATGTCATCCATGTAGTCCACAGAGCCAATAAGTAGCTCTCAGGAAGGTTTGAGAACTGCATTTAAACCAATGTGAGTAGTAATGGGATTGAGACCTTTTTTCTTGTGTTGTCCACACTCTGAAACAGTCCACAAAGTCAGAACTCTAATCCTGTGACTTTACCACTGGATTGATCTCTTCTTTGCATTCATCTCTATGCCCTGTGGGGTTCCCAGAGAGCATTGCTGCTTTGGAAGTCAGGCTGTAGAAAAAAGCAACTAGTTTATTCTAGTTCCTTTTTTCTGTTTTTTTTTTTTTCTTTCCAGCTCTTTTTGGTAGCTTTATTCATGCTAATCTCAGGCCAAAAGGATCCTTCTTTTTATAAATCTATATATAACATTTCATCATAATGGGTCTTTCATTGTCTACTGATATCTGTATGTTATTCTGCTATCCAAAACCAGATGTGAAATAGAGTTGTGCGCCTTTTTATACAATTTCACTAAAATTTCCCTGCATACCCAAGCTACTGTGCATCTTTTTCTGCAATGTATTTGGAATTGGGAAGACTTTGCATGTTATCTTTGAATGGATGCCTCTGCATTACCTTGTAGCTGTCGGACTGGATCAGAGGATGCTAGCAGTTGGTGCTGAAATATCTAAGTCTGTATTATAAATACTTCCAGGATTTAATGTCAGACTAGATTTAGTCCAATTCCTTGGAGTACTTGTTACCCTACTGTCATAAGGAGTACTACTTGATTTGAATATTTATGTATACACTAAGGTTTGAAAAGTGTTTCATGTCACCCTGCAGCAGAGTTTCTGGTTTGGTTTTCTCCAAAAGCACTCTTGCATGTGACTCAACAATACATCTGTAGCGTGAATCACCCCACATCTGAATCAACTGCAAATGTGGTAGAGGAGAGAGAGATGAGTTCTCTAAAAAACGTACTACTGCTCTCTGATGAAATGCTGATGTATGTGCAGCCTAAGCCCACCAAGAAACCGTAGCCTGGTGACTAGGATGCTCAGTGGAGATGTGGGTTACCTAATTTCACACTTATGCCACAACTAGCATTCTGCATACCCCTTGTAAGGCACTGATGTTGTCTTAAGTTCTCCACTTGTAGGACATATTCCCCATTGTCGTGGCAATATTTGAAAGATTAGGAAGAGAGCATTACAGTGGTAAAAAATGTACCTAACTAGAAAAAAGTCATGGAAGTCTGAGGCCTAGAAATTAACATGCATAGGAAAATTGTATATTTCTTACACAAGTCACAGAATATAAAGGTATAATGAGTAGACTTCATCCCCCACTGTTTTTGGTAACAGGCCATATCTGCTATTGCATGGACCTCAGACTTGATTTACATGAAGGACGTGGCAACTTTATAATCACCCTTGCATTAAAAAAAAAATATCCAAGCATGTTCACATCCATGGGCATGTTTTAAAGGCCTACATAGTACCAGTTCCTGCTGCCATTAGCACAGCTAAACTTTTACATTTATAATTGTCTGTACAGCAGTGATGAAGTAAGTCAACCAGAACAACTGCAGGGCAGCTCCATCAGCACTATTGGGGCTCAGTGGCTTTTCATCCATCTCTGTGCATGCTAGTTCCACTTCTGTGCAGCACTGTGCTGACTTCTTTGTTTCCTTTTATTTGCTGCCCATTTCAACTGTGAATAGGGTTTGATAGATGACAGGAATTTTGCAATAAAGAGGGCCAAATAATACTATAGAAATGAAGGTGAGCTAAAAGTTTTTCCTTAAGAGACATATCCATGCAGACTAGGGAGAGAAATCCAGGTGCAGATAGTTAGAAGGAATTTGGGCTCTCACCAGCATCAGCCATTAGAGAAAAGAGCAGGTGTTGTCAAGACAGGAAGGATGAAATCTGAGTAAAAGTCCAGCAAGAGTAGTTCCTGGTGATGAATTTGATAGTGAATGTGCAAAATATGGATGAGAAAGAAAGGTGCTGATGAGGAGTCTGAAAAACTGCACACCTGCTCATTGCTCTTAACAAACAAGGGGAGATTTTGTCAGCCTGTTCCTGAATCACACTTCTTCATGGTCAGCACTGTGACCACAGGGAAGCACCTCTAATTGAGCTAGCTTTGGCCTGGGAGCACCACACTCATCTCAAGGATCCTTGCTCCATCAGTTTCCCAAACACTTTGAATTTCTGTTCTACTTCCACAGAAGCTAGACAGAGAAGGGAAATGTTAAGGTGCAATTCAGCTACTAAAGTATGTAAACAACTCTCTACAGTGATCCAAAACTCCCTTAGAAAACCCAGGAACTTCAGACTTAGGAGCTTAGTTTAGATATTAGCAGCAGAGAGCTCTGTGTTTTCAGCATACGCATTCTATTGCTGTGTTGTTAAGGTGTCGGGAAACAACTCCAAACCATGCCATACAGCCATTAACACTGGTTAATATAAAATAGGGCAGCCTATACCCTCTTGTCAAAGAAATTGGTTCAGTAAAGAAGCAGGTTGTAGCATAAGAGAAGCTGAATCTGAGAACAATTTTTAGGGCAAATATGTGTCTCCTCCAAGGAAAGGCAGATAAAGCACTTAAGAGTATTCACCAAGAAAACTAAATCAAGCTTTCTTCATTTCTCCTAAGATAGCAATTTTTGTCTGACCAAATCAACTGTCTGCTTGCATGCAGATGGATCAGTTTATTCTCTTTCACTGAGACAGGTTGCTCATGGGAACACTTTTAGTCCTTTTCCAAGGCAAGGAACATTGTATACGTGTTCCAAAAGCACAGACTACTGCTCCTACATTAGTCCTTTCTCCCTGCTGCAAGGTGCTTGTATCCCAGATCTACTGGCCAGTCTGCTGTTTACCTGAGTGCCTCCTGCCCTGTTCAGACTGGAAGGGAACAGGTCAGCTTAAACCACATAAATCCTGGATCACCATTTAACTTGGTCTTGAACAGGCCAAGGAGACAATTTATTAGAGCAACTATTTTCACTTGACTTGGATCAAGTATCTTGGTTGGTTTTCTTTCAGCTACCCAGGACTTGTCATTTAAAATGAAAGATCAGCCATGTCCTTGTGTTAATATCTTGGCAGTGCCAAGCTGAGCCAACAGACAGATGCCATGTTACACTACAAAGTAGATTTTGTCACCAGTGATTCCTGTGATTAATAGAAGGTCATTCAGAAAAATAAAATCCTCAAAGAAGGAGAGGGAGAAAAAAAAAGATCTAGCAAGAGAAGTCTAGGAAAAAAGAACTAACAAGAGTGCTGACATGTTTATTTATTAAACCACTAAATGGCTTGGAGGCTTCCTGGTGTTCATATTGGGAGAAGTGACATAGGAGCAGGAAGAAAAAAGCATAACTTAAGTGGTGAAGAAAACTACTCATTTATCTGCTTTTTGCACTTCAATTAATGCTATGTTGAGCCATGCTTGCTATATTTTGAAACAACAGTAGGGAAAATTTCTTACCCTTTTAACCACATTTTGAGGTCTCACCTCTAAGAGTTAAGAAAAACTTAATATACTATTTTATAAAATCTTCAGTACTAGAAAAACTATTGCAGAGAGTGCTGTAGTTAGCACTTCTTTTTGATGTGTCTCATAGCAATTGTCTGAAGCACATTAGCTCACATAATCTGTTTTTCTGCATCTGATAGTCATGTTATTAAATGGGGTGAATGCCCAGGTTATAGAACTAATGGCACAATTCACTTCTGCTGATTTGCTTTTCTTTCCCAAATGGTTCCTCTTTTTTCAGCTTCCACACTGCAATGTATTTTGTACTTAAATTCAAATAAACAAAAATCTCTCTACTTGTACTAGTAGGAGGGAAGTAACACTTATTTATTATTTTCCCCAAGGAAAAGGAGCCTTGACTGGTGACATCCCTCAGAGTGCTGGTTGGTTTGTGACCATGCCAGAAGCATTGTCCTGCATGTGTACTAAGAATAAATATCAAAGCCTCAGTCTCCAAAATTCAGGTGCACGTTTTAGATGCAGATGTCTGGCACCATTTTGGAAAACATCTAAGAAGACGTTCATCAGTGGTTGCTGGCATTAAAGCCATTGTGCAGATCTCCATCACTGAGATGGATTAGCTCTCTTCAGCTCAGGCTTTCAGGAGTGATTTGAATAGTCCAGTCTAACCATACTCTTGACATGGTTTTTGCATGTTTCCAATTGTAGGGGAAATGATGGTGGCTTGGAAAACCTGTTATATCTTCAGCTATTCCCTACAAGGTCATCTGATACCAGTCTCAATACCTGCCCTTTACTTGTTTTAACAAGGAATTTCTACCAACCAATATAGTTTCTAGCGATCAGTTGTCATGAACTACTGTTGAATGTTGTGTGCATTTTCCCATAGATTTAGCTCTGTGGGAAAAAAACTGTTTAATAGTTAGTTCTAGTACCATAAAATAGCTGCAAGTGTGCAATGAAGTTCGTAATTTCTGCTATGAAGCAATCAAAATGCCCTCAGAACCATAATCTACATATATTTTGAAAAGAAACCGTAAGTATAGACCAGCCCTAAGATTAAAGCTATTCTAAGAGAATAAGATTGCAGTGTTGGTTAGAAAATAGCTCCCAGTCCCAGCAATCTTGATCACAACAAAGAACTTGATGGAAGCAAGAGAGAACAACTAAAATTTTTGACAGAGAAAATGTCTGCAAAACATAAGCTAAAAATCTGACATGAATTTGGAGGCACAAATAAGGGAAAAAACTGTGAATTTTGTTTCTCTTGCTTGCAATAATTTGCCTTGGAGTATATTATCTTATTTGGAATTTTGAGGTAATAAGTGTAATATTCTATAGTTAAAAGAACAGATAGCCTCCTAACCTTGTTTATAGTTAGTTCCTGTATGTGGCAGATGTGCAGCCAAATGATGAATTCATTGAACAAGGGTTTAAAATTAGCAGAGAAGTCCTTGAATGATATGATGTAAGGAAGCACTAGTGATGTAATGCAAGTTCTTTTTAATCATGACATCTTAAACCTAACTGCAGAAAGACAGCAGATGGTAGCAGAAAGACTATCTACTACTGCTAACCATTCTCTGTGAGGAGAAAGAAAAGCCATCACTTACCAAACAGCACTGAAAGTTCATCTGTAATGCAGGGGAGGAGATAGCTTGTGGTGCTAACCTCACTGCACCTGTGTAAAGGATTTCTTGGCCCCAAGAAATGCATATAAGCAAATAACCATGAAGATGACCTTCTAACCTTCTCATCAGAGCCAACAGAAAGGACTGCAAAAGCTATGTCAAATTCCCTTAGCTACTAAGTCAGACAGCTTATCTCCTCTCTTCCTCATGCTGATCTTGTCCACACTGAAGCAGACAAGGCATATTTTTATGATTATTTTTTATATTTCCTGAATTAGAGCTGCAGTTGCATATACCAAAGGTTGGGAATGCTCCATACCTATGCAGAAGATGTGGAAGAAGCTGCAATAGTCCAAAGTGACACGTGCAGTTAAACCTACTTTTCTCGTTGTTGACATCTAGCAGCAGACAGGACATTCCCCATGAGTGTCAAGTAGCACTGCTGAAGTAAATGGCTGTGCCTTTGCAGTGCACCTCCTGGAAATGGCAGGAAAGCAATCTCCATTTTTCAGCTAACTATGTCGTCAGATGATTTTCCAATTATGCTTATCTGCTTTTTCCTGTGAAAAACCAGTTTGATGCAAGAGGGTAAACTCTTATGTATGTCAGATGGCTTAACTGCAGAGGGGGTAGGACAAACATACTCTGCTGACATTTAGCTGCAGGTAATAGAGTGCATATGAAAGAAACTACTGCCATCAATTTTCCTTTCACACCTCATGGTCTCCTAGGAGGTGACATTTTGAATCTGGTTTGCATTTGGGGATCTTGCATAAACATCAGGCTGAAGGTGACTACAAATGACTGAACTGGATGCATAAACCTGTATATTTAGGAATAAACAGGTATAACTTATTCTGAGAAGCCCTATTCCATGCTGATAAAAAATGTCATATTGCCAGATTTTCACAGGTTATCTATGAGTTAAACTAGTAAAACAGGGAGGTTTATAGCATAGAAGCCCAAAGAACTAATTCAGTTCTTGAGAAAGCAACATGAAGACCCCTGAGAACACTGAGAGTGGGTTTGGATGTCAGGTTATTTTGTAGTGGTTAAGGGCCAGACTGCAATGAGGCAGACACATCCCAGACTATCTGGAGTGTTCTAATGTTTGATCTCTGGTTTTGCATACTTTTGAGTTAAGATTGTACTGTCAGTTGTTATGAAGAAATGTGCAACTTTTCTGTCAAAAAAATTTGTGTCAATACTTAATTGCAAAGTCAAACAACCACTTTTGTTTGATAGGAAATGGTATTAATTAATGCCTTGTCACTGTCTTCCGTTGGGTCAAGATATGAAAAAATCCCATTCAATCCCACATTTATACTAGATGTACCTGTTAATGCAAAACCTGTAAATTCTGCAATGGTAGAGTCAAATTTTGCTAGACCTTGGCACATGAGAGTTGAAATGTGCAGGTGATTTGGTGTCATCATGGTGTGAGCCATGACAATGTTGGAAAGCCATGCAGTCCATGAGAGTGCACGATTTCAGGCCATGCATTCATTCACCTGAAGTTGAGGGTAGATCTACTATCTGCAAGAAGAGATCCAGAGCACCGAACACAGTAAGTAAATGTGTAATCAAAGTAAAATCACTGATGATGTACGGTTAGTGTAATCTGACTTTTGACAAAAGGGCATCAGAGATAAGATCCAGGCATTAGAGGATGAAGATACATGTCTTCACCTAAGCTTAGTTGTGCCACGTGGTAATCAGTTTCAGTCATTCCAGAGTAAGTTACTGCTCAATTAGAGAAGATGCATCAGCCTCTGGCCTCTGTGGATAATCTTAGAAAATTACATATAATTAGAAAAATTATAATGTTTGCTTTCGAAACTTGTTTTCACTGGCAAACACAATACTCAGATATGGTATGTCCTCCTCAGTTATTCACAGATCAACTCCCCAGTTAAAATAGATAGTGAAATGTTTCATTTCCCTGCCACAACATTCAAAAGAGGCTTGACTTGCTGGTCAAAACTCCAGTGATGTTTCTTATTAAAGCAATATGCTTTAGAGAGTTCAGTAAAGGATTTCTTGACTCCCTACTCAAGGAAGAGATCAAGTACTTTAAAAGCAAAGGCCAAACTAAAAAGGAAATAAGTTATGATTTTGGTTTCATGAAATTGGGCTATGATTTTCATCTAAAAGTTTTAATATTTCAGGACAGAGCATAAGTTAATGTGCAACATCAAATTACATCATATCCATCACCTTCCAGACAATTCTTAGGGCAATATGCGAAATATAACAACCAAGACTTCACAGAAGCACAGAATAAGCTGAGTTGGAAAGCATCTACAATGATCATTGAATCCAACTCCTGACCCTGCACAGCTGCATTCCCAAGAGTCACATCATATGCCTGAGAGCATTGTCCAAACTTCTGGAGCTCTGTCAGGCTGGTGCTGTGATCAGTTTCCTGGGGAGCCTGTTCAGTGCCCAGCCACCCTGGTGATGAATCTTATCCTAATATCGAACCTAAACCTCCCCTGACACAGCTTCAGGCCATTCCCTCAGGTCCTGTCACTGCCAGCACAGAGAAGAGATCAGTGCCTGCCCTTCCTCTTCCCCTTGTGAGGAAGGTGTAACTGCAGTGAGCTCTCCCCTCAGTCTCCTCCAGGCTCCCCTCAGCCACTCCTCACATGGCTTCCCTTCCAGAACCTTCATCCTCTTTGTTTCTCTCCTTTGGACACTCTCTAACAGCTCAATGACTTTTTTGTGCTGTGTCACCCAGACCTGCCCCCAGCACTGGAGGTGAGGCTGCCCCAGTGCAGAGCAGAGCAGGACAGTCCCCTCCCTTGCCCAGCTGTGATGCTGTGCCCTGATGTCCCCAGGGCACGGGGGCCCTCCTGGCTGCCAGGGCACTGCTGGATCATCTTCAACTTCAACCACAACACCCAGACTCAGGGCCCTTTCCTGCACTCATTTCTGCTTTCCAGCCTGTCATTCATTTGTCTGTCTGTACATCCAGGGTTGCCCCATCCCAGGTACAGAATCCAGCACTTGCCCTTGTTGAATTTCATACATTTTGTGCCTGCTCAGTCCTTTAATTTGTCAAGGTCTCTCTGCAGGGCCTCCCTGCCCTGGAGGAAGTCAACAGCTCCTCCCAGTTTTATATCATCTGTGAACTTGCTTAGTATGCTGCCCAGTCCTGTGTCCAAGCCATCTGTGAGGATGTTGAAGAGCACAGGGCTGAGGATGGAGCCCTGTGGAACCCCAGTAGAGACAGGTCCCCAGTCTGATGTCCCCCCATTCACTGTAACCCTTTGTGCCTGACCCCTGAGCCAGCTGCTCACCCATCACATGATGTGTTTATCCAGCTGTGTGCCAGACAGTTTGTCCAGAAGGATCCTGTAAGAGACAGCATCAAAGGCTTTTCTGAAATCCAAAAGGATTACATCAACTGGCTTCCCTTTATCAGCTAGTGGGGTTACCTTGTCATGAAAGGAAATCAGGTTTGACAAGCAGGATTTTCCCCTCATGGAGCCATGTTGGCTGTGACCAGTGACTCTGTTACTCTTCAGGTGTTTTTCAATACTTCACGGAATAATCTTCTCCACAACTTTACCAGGCACTGAAGGGAGACTGACAGGCCTATAGTTTCTGGGGTCCTCTTTCTCGCCCTTCTTTATAATTGGGACAACATTCAGTTAGCTCCAGTCAGCTGGAGTCAGGGATCCCTCTGGATTCCCAATACTGCTTAAAAAAAATCAACAAGAGAGTTTTAGAAATTACACCAGCTAGCACTCTGAGGATTCTTGGATGAATGTCATTAGGCACCATAGATTTGTAGGGATCCAGCTGGAGCTGCAGATCCTGTACAACTTCAGGTTTGACTGGGAGCTGGACATTCTCGCAGTCATGGTCCTCCAGGCACTGAGACCCTCTTGGTTCTTCACCCATGTTGAAGATGGAGGCAAAGATGCGTTAAACACCTCTGCCTTGTCTATGTCACTGTTGGTGAGGTGACCATTCTCATCCTGTAATGGGCCAATGTCATTTCTACACTGCCTTTTGCCATTAATATATTTGATAAAACTCCTTTTATTGTCACACACATTTCTGGCCAGCTTCAAATCCAGTCGAGCTTTGGCCACATTAATTTTCTCACTATAGTGGCAAACATCTCTCTGTTCTTCCCATATCACCTGACCTTGCTTCCACTGTGTGTGTGTATATATATATATTTTTTTTTTTTTTTGGCCTTATCTCCAAGAGAAGATCCCTGTTCAGGCAAGCTGGCTTTCTGCCTTTTCTGCTTGACTTCCAACATCTGGGAATTGCCTGCTCCTATGCCCTTAGGCTGTGATGTTTGAAAAGGGACCAGCATTGATGGACCTGGGCACCAGCAAATGCATTGTTCCAGGGGACTTCACTCACTAGTGCCCTGAGCAGCCTGAATGTTGTTCTTCTCATGTCCAGAACTGAGGCTTTGCTGGCACTTCCCCTCCTGACAACAATTTGATGCTCTGTGATCACTGTGGCCAAGATGGCCACGCATCTCCACTCTGCTCAGGAGAACCTCTCTGTTGACAAGCAGCAGATCTAGGAAGGCATCTTTCTGAGTTGGTTCCCTGAGGACCTGCTCCATACAGTTGTCATCCAGGTTTTTCAGGAATCCTTCAGCCTGGGTTGTACTAACTGTGTGATGCTCTCAGATAATTTCTGGTGAGTTGAAGTCTCCATGCAAGGACAAAAGCAGTTGACTTAGAATTGTCCCTAGTTCCTCAAAGAATTTGTTGAAATCATTGTCCTGGTTAGGAGGTCTATAGTAGATTCCCACATTGACATCCACAGTATTTCTTTGTCCTTTGATTCTTGTCCAGAGGGCGTCAGCTGTGCCACTGCCAACTGTGAGCTCCATACATTCTGACAATTCTATTACTTTTAAGTCCTGCTGCAGAAAGATGAGCTAATTGGATATAATTTTCCAGATTGTCCCATGCTTTGAGAACTCACGTAAAGATATCACCCATAAACAGAAAACCTCCACATTTGTAAAACCGCTAACCCTCCAGATAAGTAAATAAGGTGGGAGATTAAAAGGATGCTTTCTCTCTACGCTCCATAAAGGAGCATAGGCCAGCCATGTATTCCCAAAGGGCTCTATCACTTCTTCAAAGTCACTACATATGCTCTTTAAAATGTGCCCTGCTGATGCAATTCAAAAACTCTGACTCTTGTGTCTGTGGTATGCTAAACATGGCTCATGAAGTGTAGAACAAACAGCTACAGCATAATCCGAAGTCAGTAGGAAATATCTAGTTTTCTCTTGCAGGCTTGTGGAAATTATCAGCTCAGTTCTACTTGTTCTCTCTCAACTGTTTATCTGTCCTGTGACATGCATTGCCTAAATTCAAAATTAAAAATATTCCTGAGGCAATGAAATTCTTTAAGTGCTTGCATTCCAGAGTACATCAAAACAGAGCAAAGGCTGATGCTTCACTTTCAATAACTATGCTTGGTTTCAACTTTTTTGGAGCAACATTTCTTCAGTTTACAGCAGTTGCATTGCCTGCCGGGACAGAAGTCACATGCAAGGCAGGCCCATGATGTGAGAGGCATCCCTGCCTACTAAGCCAGTCCATCTCTGCAGGCTGCACCAAAGTGGAAGCTGATGCATGAGCAGTATGTGCAACTATGGAGTTTTTGCAGACTTCGAGCCCTGAGCCTAGCTGTGGGCATTCTAAAGCTTTAATATGCAAAACTCACCTCCTTTTAAAATGTAGATTTTGTAGTGTAGTTGGATTTCTCTTTACAGGTCCTATTTCTTTTGTTCCCTCTTTTGCTCCTTAACATGAACACTGAATAGTGTGGATTGAGTAAAGTGTTTTCCTAAGAAAATTAGCTACCATCTTGAGAAAAAAAAACCCAGTGTAAAGCCTGTACCAGGCTAGCAATAATAATTTTGTGCGGCTCCCATCTTGACAATAAGCCCATAATAGCGGTGGAATAGAGCACGAAGAAAGCATAAAATTACATCAGGGCTTCAATTACCTTTCATATTACTTGTAACTCAAATACTTATTGCTTCAGTGCTAGAGTTACTATTTACTTTTATAAGATTTTAAAATAACACTTTAAAGAGGCATTCTCTGCCCTGTAGACAGAGAATCCAGCTCTGAAAACAAACAAAGGGCAGGAAATTTCAGAAGGTTTCAGGGTATGCTTCCAAATGTCAGGCTGCTTATTTGAACCATACCTGCTGGAATCCAACAAGCTATATTTCTTGTGAGATTTTTAGAAATTGGAAGTGTATTAGAAATCCTCTTTTTGAAAGAACCACTGTACTTTAATATCAAGTCTTGTATGGAACATGATATTGTGCAACATAATGAATAAAGAAGTGGTGTGGCGTTTGGTGCTTTTGGGTTTAGTTTGTTGGTTGTTTTTTTCTTTTTTATGTTTCTTTCTCTTTAAATGACAATCAAATTACAGCAGCTCTAAATTCTCAGCAGCTCTAAATCTGTGAATAGTTCAGCCTGAGTTTAAAGTAAGTTTGTGACTGCTTCTTCCCTTATTCATGCTGTTCAAACAGTCTTTTCACAATGTGTACCAAGTAACATACAAATAATCATCATGCTTAATTTACTTTAACAGTGTAGGTAGGTTGCTTGGATTTTCCACATTTATTTTCTGAGAACAGCATGAATTTTCCATCTCAGTAAAAGACAGTTTCTAAGAACACAAGAAATGCCCTACTGGACTGGAAAAATTGTTTTTTTGATAGCAGCAGGAAGAGGCTTCACATAGGGAGAACCCCTGTACCAGTCTGTATCCCCTGTGCTTCCTCCACAATCACTAGATTAGGGATGTCACTGGATACATCTCTAACTTGTACCTTTAATATGTTTTCTAAATCTATTATCCATTGGTTTGTTAACATGGAGACATTTGTCTGTCTGGGTTTTTTTGTTGTTGTTGCTCATGTTTGTTTGGTTTGTTTTTTCTTCTGCATAACACCCTCATCATCTACACAGTGTGTGAACTACCATGTTTAGTGCTACCAGTTCAGAAACCTATAAGGAGAAGAGACAGTGAACCCAAAAACTGAACTGTTATAAATTATGGCTTGTTAAACAGCTTAGTAATTTTAAATGTCTAAGATATGGTCGTGAAAAGATTGAATGCTCAGGAATTTTTAATTCACAGTCTGAATTTCAGACCACCTTAAAGGAAGCTCTCATAGTATCTAGAGGCAGAGGCAGTCAAAGTAGTCATAACTTTCAGGAATTTTAGCCTCTAGCAATGTTTGTTGCAGAGAAAGAATCAGCAGAATAAGTTCACACTCAGTAAGGACACACTATTTAATAAGGAATTAGGTTAGCAAAGGAAGACAGATGGCAAGAGCAGACAAGACAGTTTGAGACCTAAGGCCTAATTCAGATTTGACACAGCTAAGCTGAATGGCCATTGAAGTCAGTGAGATGTTTACATATTTGTATCAGGGCTGAATTTGCTTCCCTGTATTTTGCAGAAGGAGGTGAATAGTTGACTTCAAATAGATGTTCAAGTGGGTTTTTTGTTTTGGTTTTGGCTGGCTTTTTTGTTTGTTTTTTTAAAGCTGGGATGATCATATGAATATTTTGGGTCTATCCCAAGCATATGCTTTAAAATCCAGTAGATTTAATGAGCAGAGATGTTTCCTGCATAATGCAAATGTAGTTGAAAGACTGCCTGGCCTAAGGCTTTGTATATACATAATGGAAACAAACAGATGGAGACACAAGCAGGGGCTTGTTTTGTGCAACCTAAGTTGAATGGACTATGAATTCTTGTTCTCTGACTCTGAGCTTGGTCTCTTTTTGAGTTTCTACAAGAATTGCTGCAGGGTACCCTACTCTTCTTAGCGTTATAATGGGAAGTATATTCATTGTGTAGGTTAATATTTGGAGAAGGAGCACTGGAAGCTAGTAGTTCACCATTTCTGCATTTCCTTCTGTCTAGGTGCCTTTTGGCTTCTGCCTAGCTCTTGGTAATCTGAGAAACAATGCTGAGAGATTATACTAACAAATAGTATCCCTCTGTCTTCTCCTATTCAATGAACCAGTACCAACAGCTTCTGATTTATAATTTTTTATTTTATTTTGGCTATAAAATTAGAAGACATATCCCAATAAAATGGGATATTATTTTGCATTTGCTGCTATGTAATTACATCTCTGTCTACTGTGGTTTAAGGCATATTGATTGCCCCACCTGCTTTTGTTCAGGGTGCTCCCATTAAAAATCAGCGACCTGGGAAATCCTTACTGGAAATTGTACATTAGTTGAGACTGAGTGGTCAGCATGTTGCAGAAATTTGGAAAAGCAAAGAAAAAGAGAAAGGAAGACAAAACATTTGTGTTCTTGTGGAGATATTTTTCTGCCCTCCAAAAACATTTTCAGAACAGTGGTTACACAAGGAAGTAATAAAAGATGCTGGAGCAGTTGTGCTTCTCCTATGTAATGCCTTAGCATTTCCTGTACCAGTGCATGGACATAAAGCAAGGGCAGGTAATCTTTCCTTGGCTTTAGCACACCTTGCAAAACAGCCTGGTCTATTACATAACAAGAACTGTACCTAACAGCTCTCGATGCCAGCGATGCACACCTGCACGGCAACAGAAGCTTTCCTCAAGATAGTTGCAGAACGTTTGCTGATGGGATTCCTCAGCAATAATTGTACATACAGGAGGCCTGGGGGCTGTAATCATTCCCACCCTGGGCACTGAAGCACCCTGAAGGGTTTTTAACAGGGTTCCTTGCTGGTGTGAAACAGAGTTACCTGCCTGGTAGCTCTTCAGTTTATGACTTGTCCTCTGTGCAGATTCAATGTTCATGCATGGTAACAGTGAAGAAACTTACTGGCATCAGAAAACTCTTTTTTCTGAGGAAATGGCTGAGCTACAGCATTGTAGGCAGTCACTTACATTGTCTCCTGTCTTAGTTACTCATTTTTAATATAATAACAATAGTGCTTCTCTGCCTTAATGGGATGCTGTTTTTAAAATACACATTAAATGATAAAATCATTACAGCATCTTTTGCACTTCAATTGCTAAAGACCACTTTCTATTCAATTCTTCACCTACTGCCTGGAAATAATAAAAAATATTCCACAAATACTTAGGATGTTTGGGACTTCAGTAAAATCTGGTGTACCAGGTCAGTTGCATATGAGACACATGCTATTGTGCAAGATTCTATCACTTTCTATTAGCATAATCATGTTGCCATTAAACTAGTTATGATTCTTGAGGAAGGCCTAGCTTTACATTATGTCAGCTGCCAAGCCAAGGCTCATGTGTGTAACCACACTGGATTTATCACTTTATCTGAAAATAAAACTATAGTCTGATGGAAATACATATTATTTCAAAAATGTGGTCATTTTAATGATCATAATAGTTTTTGATTAAACAACTTCTGGGAACAGTTCTGCTATTTTTATTTACCCTATAACCCCTTGAGTTCACTTCTTCCAGCAGATCCACTCTGTGTAATACATCACCCTGTCATTCCTCACCCATTTTGCTAGATGTTAACCTTGTTTAACTTAAGATCTATATACTTTGCAGTTCAGACTACATTGCCCTCTATCTTACCAGACATTAACCTGTCTGGTTTAATTTTACAGAACCTTACAGTTCTGTAAAAATGACAGTTTTTATTCAGGTAGAAATCAAAAACAGGAATTGTAAAAGAAGAACTACCTAAATACCTTCTGCTTTGGTAGTAAGAACTAATCCAAGTGTCAGTGTAAGTTTTCTTTGCATGATTTGTATTTTCAAAAACTTTGCAGTTTGAACTTGCTAATATCACAGTTAGGCATGCACTGTGGGCTGTGCAAAATCTTGAAGGTGAGTTAAGGAGTCACACAGGCTAAAATATATATAGGCAGAGCCTTAAGATGTAAACAAATACCAAGTAATGTTTTCTTCATAACTTCAGTAGGCTATCCCTCATGGCTCAGCTGGAAGGTCTTTTTTTTAATATGTCTTTCATAAATATTTGATATCCAGACTGAACTCTCACATCTCTTCACTAGGGGAAATGGACGGGATTGATTAAAGTTACAGTAATAACATAATGATAAATATTTTTTTTACAATGAGAAGCTTTATAAGATATTCAGAACTTTTGGGCAACAGAATAGACTTTTATTTTAAACTTAACTTCATGGAAAGTTGGTATTTGTAATATTAATATACTGATTTAAATTTATGGTTTATGGAAAGTAGTACATCCTTGCATGTAAATTTTTTAGGATCCAGGCCTGCAAAGATTTACACACAGAGATTCATTGTGTATTCTGGTCCCAGGAAATCAGAAACAAGACTCCCTTTGATTGCAGTAGAGGCAGGACTCCAGCTGTTGCTTTCAGAGCAGGCAGTATTGCACAGCTGAAGGTTTACCAGATTTTGTAGATCGTAGGGTCTGAGGCCAGTTTTTTTGCATAAGACACCAGAAATTTTTCACATTTTCCCTGTAATTGCCACATTCTAGGGTACTTGTGCTATACTGACAACAAAAAAAAAGTGAGTCCTGCCTCAGTGAACTTGAGATTTGATAAAACTGAAAACCCAAAGGCAAATACTAACAGAAGTACACACTGTTTAAAATTAATACCAAATATTTTTTCATAAACCTAAGCCAGTATTTGTTGTGTCAGCGGATGTTTTCAGCACATACATGAATACACACACACACACACACACACACACACACACACACACACACACACACACA
>CM031878.1:49389520-49499166 GCA_018697195.1 Certhia americana | reverse complement strand
ACACACACACACACACACACACACACACACACACACACACACACACATATATACACACAATTACACACCATTCATTTCTGCAGGTATAAAACTCTTCATGACTATGAAGTCTGTGCTCAAGCTCAGCCCAATTTGGCTCAGCGTAAAGCAAATGTAATTTTTGAGACTGACTAAACCCTTCAAGACAGAACTAACAAGGACTGCTACAGCAACCATGTTCTGCAGAGAGCTTATTTTTAAATCTAAATAGCAATTGAGAGTGAAGTTAATGCCTGGAGGCCATAATGTGCTCATTTTTTCTGGTTGAAGCTGATCTTCCATGTCTGAGAATTTGTCAAGATTGAGGTTGGATTGTCTTTGAGGTTAATTTTATGGAGACATTTCAGCTTTGTCTACAGGTCTGATAAACAGTATGACCTGATGTGGACATAATGCTCTGTACAGCACATCTCTGCACATATGATATTAATGGATGCACACCAAACCACAGGTGCTGGCTCACCCATTTGCTGGGAAAGCCTGGACCCACATCCATCTCTAAATCATATGGCTGTCTGTCACCCTTGTGCAAAACCTGTACTTTGCCTAGCCCTGAAGTTTCCCTAGCTCCTGATCTTTGTGGCCTGTGATCCTCTCTGTTCTGAATTACAGGGATAGCAGACTCATGTTTGGACTGTGGTACTTCTGATTTGGAACGCTAGCAGTGGGCTGCAGCAAACATCAAAAAACTATCAAAAGTAAGCTTATCTCTGTGTTCCCCAAGTTTACTTTTGCCTGTTGAGTTTTTATTTATTGTAGACTAGATGACGTGTTTGTCGCTTCCAGGAAATAAAGACACTAACTTGTAACTAGTGTAAGGACTCCCTGGTGGACCCACTAAGAAGGCTAGAGCTCAGGCCCATGTTCAGTATGAGTGCTGTGAAGAACTGGTATTTTGTCTACCTGCAATTTATTGTGCTGCCTGGTGCTTCCCTCTGTCTCCTCAGATTGGGAAAACCTGCAAGTATTCCTCTTTTTCCTCTTCTCACAGGAATTCCTTTCACCAGAAGTCTGTTTTCTCCTTGATTAACTTCCCTTCAACTCAGACAAATTGGGAGATCTGCCATTGCTTGTCCAACTAGGCACTTGTCTGTCGGAGTCTGGAATTATGAGAAATATTTCTTTGCATGTTTAAGCGATTTTAAGATCTCTGACAAACTGTATTTTTAACCTTTGTTCATGGAAAAAGTGCTTTTAGGCTCTGGAACGAAGCAGAGTTTTCAAGAATGTGTATTAGATAGTAGAATAGTGTATAGTTTTATCACAAGGTGAGAATTTTAGATATATGGGGTTTTTAGGATGGCAGACAGATGAAGGCAAGATGGAGGAAGCACATGGCTTTTGGGTTTCTTCCTTCTCCTCATCTACCCCCATGTTCTGCAGTGAGGTGGCACATTATAGTTGGCTTAGAATAGAGTCTAACTTTGTAACATGGATAATAGTTATTGGAAAAGTATTATAAATATTGATTACGTGGATTGTAGTATAAATGTACACGTCACCCTGAGGGCGGGGGTAGTTAAGGACTGGGTTTTTGGTATTTGGGAGAGTGTCTGAATGTGTCCTGCTGCACAGATCTCTGCAGGACAGAAGAATGTAAAGATAAGAAATAATAAACTATGAAGAAAACATAAGAAGAGATGACTCTCGGCCTTTCCTTCAAGATCTCTGGCTGGGGAAAATGAAATTGTACACGCTTGGGTCAGCGGTAAACAGGTGGCAACAGAGAGACCCCAAAAATTTTTTTTATAAACCCGATACTTTTCTGTCTTTGCCTGACTCCTACTTCAAGATTCAGAGTGGAAATATATGTTGTACTACAAAAAAAATCACTCATCTGACCACCTGCTTGGGGATACTGATGCCACTTTGCTTCAATAGAGAGGTAATCCTGTTCCCTGACTGTGCCAGGGGCAATTTTCCAATCTAACCTCTTCATACACAAGAGCCCTGAATTACCTTGCAGTAATATTGACATTTAATAAGCACCATAGGATTATATGGACAGAGTGCCAGTTTACCTCTACCAAAACACGCAGATTTTATTCAAGGGAGAATTTCTTTTAAGGACAAAATTAACTGAATGGAGCTTGTAACTCTGTCTTGGTGACTCTGTTATAAACAATGTTAATTATTTGTGCTGAAACAGGCAGAAGCCACCAAAACTGCTGTACAGCCTGATGGAGATAGTATATCCCCATAATCAATAATTAACTGCTCACATTTGCACCTAAAGATGAATAGTGTCTCCACCAGAAAAATTAGACTGCAGATAGGCTGAGGTAGAGAGCTGAGGTGACTTGAGTAAGGAATGCAGAGACCATGGCTTTGAGCAGTGACCAGATTTGCAGAGCTTCTGGCTTCAAGGTTGTGTTTTACTTGCTTAAGACTTCCCAGTTCTGAGAACTCTCTGGAGGGCTAGGGGTTCTACAGGACATATTTTCACTATGATCTTTGTGGCAAAAACATGTTATGTTTTTGCCTCAGCCTTTATGACCTGATTTGAGTATTGCTTACTTTATGCAGTGGAAGTTAGAAAGGGGAGATTTGTTTTGGGGTCAGACATAATATCTGGATGTAAGTCCTACAAACATCCATACTGTCTAAGGGTTTCAAGATGCATGTGACACTGGAAGATTTGTGTACAGGGGATGATGAGTCTAGGAAAAGCAATCACTCCCCATCTTTGTTCTTGGAATCAAACTTCTGGAGAAAAGTTTCTTCACAAGCTTATGCATCTGTCAAACAAGTGTGCTAGTCTTCATAAGTGTGACAATGCATGTTAGACCAGAGCCTTCCTTTCTGATGGCAGCATCAAACTGGGTCTCTGCTTCAGAGACATCCATATAGTGCAGCGGTGCTCAAGTGAGTGTTGTGCAAATATTTATGCAGCTGAAGGGAAAGAGGCTGCAGCCAGGAGGGAAGGGAAAATCAGAGAGCTGGCCACAGTTAGCAGGAAAAGGAGCATCATCCAGTACAGACAATATACAGCTGTGGGTCTCTTGCCCATAGCTAGCTTCATTATTAGAAACACTTGACTTGAAATTGTAATGTCAGCCCCACAGGCCTCATGTAGAAGTGCTGTGCTGGCGGAAGCCAAGGGAATTTTCCCTTTGACTCTGAACAGCAAAGTTTCTGGAAAAAGCTAGAGCTCTAAAAGAACAAGATCTCATAGAATTCACTAATAATAATAAGAATCACAAATAATAATTTTGGATAGAAAAATTGAAGGGAATGTCCTGGTAATGTCATAGCAATAATTTTACTCCATATGAGATACTATGGCACTTTTTTCCCCCTTCAAATTGTGTTTTTTTAAACAACTGGTCAATTCAGAAAGTTTCACTTTGGGGTCAACCTGATAGAATCCCCTTTTAATCTGCTTGTATTTGTTAGTTTTCACCACTGAATAAAAACAGCATTATTTATTCTGCTCCAATGCTGACAGTGTTCTCAGCTTCCTTAAAACAGAACACCATGTAACAAGTTTCTGCCTCCTTTTGTTCCCTGCTCAGCACTATCCCTGCTGCCCATTCTTTGTAAGGACCATACATGGCGAGCTTCAATGCAGGGTCAAGAAGATACTTCTGCAAAATAGAGGTCTTGGAAGAAAAGGGGGTTAGTTACACAGAAGACAAGACCTTCATCACTGCAGGTTGAAACAGATGAGTTCATTTAAAGCATTTAATTGCATTCCATAGAGTAGTTTGGAACCTTAAAGATTTTTACTTTCAACTCCCCTGCCATGGGCTTGGTAGACCCCAACTAAATCTTGTTTCTCAAAGCCCCATCCAACCTTGCTTGGAACACTGACTATGACTGGGCATCCACAACTTCTCTCTAGGCAAGCTGTTCTAGTATCTCACTATGCTCACAGTAAATAATTTCTTCTGTATATCTAACCTAAATTCCCTCTCTTTCAACTTGAACCTATTTCATAATTATCTCGCTCTCCTGCCTGGCACTGTTTAATAATCCTGTTCTCTAAAAAAGGTGTTTTCTTTACAGGATGGCTCATATCTGTTATTTCCAGTTATCAGGGGCTTTGTGAAGAAGTCTCTAATGAAATGAGATGGTACAAGCAGATCCATGGAAACAAATTTGGCTACCATGTTATTAAACTCAAGTACGTGGCTAGTTCTTTTCTGTTATGACAGAAAGCATTTGTGGGGATACAAAGTCTAGCAGAAGGGTTAAATTTTTCTCCAACATATCTTTTACGGGTCTGTTTTCTAAAAGTAGAGTTTTTTATTTCCTACTGGACATTTTTTTCTTACCTAGTAGAACAACGTGGCTTTCAGCAACCTGAATCACAGTAATGCACTAATCTGACTGCTTACTATTGAAAAAGGTTATTAGCTTTCCTATAAACTCTTCTAGCCAAACTTTTCTTAATGTAATTGTACATAATTGAAAATGACTAAACACATAAGATGAAAATTAAGGCTGTAACTTGGGCAGTGAGTCATGTTCTTTTATAGTGGGTAATAGTGGAACACACCAGGAACTCCAGGCAGGGTAGCTGCAGGGTCAACCCCGCTTTGCTGCTGTAAAGAGATTTGCTTTTTGAAGTTCTGCACACAGCAGAGCCCTTTGTGAAAACATTTTGATTTTGTGCCACTTATTTTTTTATAAAAGAAAAAAACAGTTGCTTCTCCGGTGGTGATGGTGACAGGTAGTGCACTTCTTTAGAGTAAGCTGGGTATGCCATAAAAGCCTGTGTTCCTCTCCCTGAATTTAGCTTTCTGGGACTGGTTATTTACATCTTGCAATCTCTCTGGCAGTCAGGAACCTAGCTTTAAAAATATTATTGTAGCATAGAGGGTTTTTCAAACTAATTTCAGTGCTTTCCTTTATTTCTAGTGCTTTGTGACAAAAGTCAGCCTTGACTTCCCACACAGGCACTCTAAGTTCACTGACATGGTTTGGGGTAAGGTTCTAACCCAGAAAGCACAAGTGGACTTCTTTCTAAGGGACTTGTTGACCCTGCTTCTAATATTTGCAGCTCTTAAATTGTGAAAGCTATACTTTGACATCAAACCAAATTTAATTTCTTTTAGTCTATGGATTAGATGAGAACGCTTTTTCATGCTGCATGAGAGAAAATAGTTTCCTTTTATTTTCACTTTCAATTAGAACTTTTAAATACTCTATACATTGTTTAGAGCTTTAAGCCCCAATGTTTCCTCTGCAGGATTTGTAATGTGTGAAGAAAATCGAGACAGGCAGGTAACAGTCTCCAAGATAGGTCCTGGATTTCTTCATATTTAGCAAATATTTGGCACATTGTGAAGATACATCACTAAATTAATCTCAAACTTCTTTGCTAACACAAAATCCTGGTGTATAAAATCAGTGAAGAAACTAAACAGTGTATAATATTTCAGTAGCTTCTCCATTTGTCTTAGTCTCACATCTTCATTGTATTCAGGAGTGCTTAAGAATATTGTTTGTGGTCTCAAAAATGCCACAGAAGAGGACTCAGAAAATAGAGTACCACAGACCTGCAGGACTTGTACACGCAGCTAGAACAAGTATTTCCCCCCAGAAACTATTGTTTCTCTTCTTGGTTTTTGTTCTGTTTTGCTTTGTTTTGTTTTGTTTTGATTACAGCAAAAATTTGCCTAAAATTGTTTGACTCCATGAGCTGGAAATTCAGAAAACATCCTAAAAAGTATTAGTATTTCAGCATAAAAATAGAAATGACTTCTCTCCTGTTAAATTAAGTGCTGTTTTCTTCCTAGGGTAGAGTGTCTATCTTAACTTGGGAGTTAACTCTCCCAATTTACTAACCGCTTGGTGACCTCTAGCTTCTGTAAAAAAATGCAGACTGAAATAGCAGCAGTGGAGAATTTCCAGATGTCAGCCCTGTTCTCAGTGTGCAACTTCATGTGGTATTTAACAGATTCATCTCTTTACCCCATCTCATATTATTGTTTATGGTAACTTAACCATAACCATATAAACAATATAACATTATCTAAGTTGGTCAACAGAAAGAAGCACCCCACCTTTGTCTATAAACCTAATTTCTGAAGCAATAAAGATGCTTCTATAACTTAGCACAGCATGTTAAGAAGAAATATCTTACAATGCAACAGAAACAGCATCAACAATCTACTTAAAAAATTGTCAGCGCTAAGTAATCTCATTTGCTTTAAAATGAATGATATATCTATCACACTCCAGTGAAATAGAATGGCCAAGACCTGATGGTACTAAGCAGTATCCTTCCTTTTAAGCCACAGGATGCTCACAAACCAGGATGAAATGATGTCTAGAGGTAACCACTGTACAGTCATTTTAGCTCAGGGTTATGCTCAAGTGAGTAGATAACCTCTTTTACAGCAGGGCTGATTAGTTCAACCAACTCCCCCCTGCCCACAAGAGCTGCCATATTGCTGCCATTGCTGGAGCAGACTCATCCATAGCCAGAGGAAATCTGTAGCCAGTGATGCATTACATACAGTGGAATACTCAAGAAGAAAGCTGATTTGTCGTGTTTGAGAAAGTGACCCATTTTTGCACATCTCCTTTTTTCCCTTCACCTATTCTTTTCCCTTTGTTTTCCTATCTGCAAGCCACAAAACATGCTACAGCTACATTCTTTTTTCTCCTAATTCACGGCAAACCAATCATTCCCAGCAAATGCATGACTGCTGGAATTGGCTGGGTTTGATTGCAATACAGCCTGTATTTTATTCTGGTTTGGCAATGCTGTTACAAGCAGAACCACTCCAAAAGTGTAGCAGTAAGAAGATATTTTATGATGTGTACCCACAGCATGCCCCACATTCCTGTAGTCTTGTGACAGGCACCAACAGACACATCACCACAGCTGCACAAGGCAGGATAGTGCTAGATAACCTAAATTGCAGATGTAAAACATGAAAGACTTTGGACTCACAGAGGATTTTAGGTACCTGTACTTGCCATCTAAATCAAGTAGATGATCTTGTCTCTACATACCTTTGTAGATCTGCAGATGAGAGACTTTTTGTGAGCTCATGCTTAACCACTCAGAGCAGCAGCAATTGGAAATGATGCTTCCCAGTACCTGAGCCAGCATCTTTGTTAGAGCTCAGTGAGTGAAGGGACCTCGCTTCCTTACACCAGAAAGAACTGCTGTGTACAAAAGACAGAAGCCAATTCCCTTCTTTCTGTGGCAACCAAGTTCGTAGGTTTGCATGCCAGTGTCTGTGCACCAACACAACTCCTCACTGCCCCATATTTGGAGTGACCCAATCTCTCTCTCAATCAGTTAATTTTTTCCTTAATTCTTATTTTGGGTTATATTTTAGAAAGCACTCTTCTCCAAGTTTGATATAGCAAACTATTTTTATATAAGTGTCTCCTTCCTTGTCTCATCTGAGAAGGTGGTCTGTGTCAACCAGACTCTAGTGACAATAAAGCAGGTAGTTTTTTCTCTCATAGGTAAACATGGAGGATGTTTTGCACAGCTGTGCCAAATGCAATGGTTTTGCAAACTCCTCCAGAAACCAGCCTGTATTTCATAATACATTTCAACATAAGCAGTTACAGGAACTTCGTATGTGACTGTGAATAGTGAAATGGACACCTGAGCAGCACATGAGAACTGCAAATGGAGGTCTTGGAACAGCAAAAAATGTTATTAAATTTTTATGCCTTTCTTATTCCTTCTTACAGTTACTAGCCTTAAAGCTTTTTTTTTTTTTTTAATGTAACCTTGAAAATATAGCGTGAAGTAAGAACTGTTGAGTTTTGAGGCATCAAGGACAGGTTGTTAGGGTCTTGCAGGAAAGTAAGGGGCTCTCTGAAAATGTGCTATTCCATTTCCTCCCCCCCCCCCACCCCCGCCATTACTGAAACACCTCAAGTGTTGAACTTTGAGGGTAAGCACCTATTTTCCTTCTGTTACCAGAGGGATACAGAGCTATTAAAATAAATGAAAGATAAACAAAACGTGAGAGGCCTCCTACATGCTGAATATGCTCTTACTCTGTGATGCCACTGACCTCCAAAGAACCACAAGAGAAGAGCTGCAGGGGAGTGCCATGCTATCTGACCAGCTGCTAAACATTTTATTAAAAATACCCCAAACTCCTTTCTTTTTTTCTTAGAAATTTTGAAAGGGGAAATGCATGGAAATACCTTGTTTCTGAAACCTTAGTAACAGCAGCAATATTAAAATTGTCTAATGTGTTTACTTGGATGACTCAGTTTTGTATAGCAGAGGAATTATCAGCTGAAAATCTTCTCATGGCTATGGAATAAAATGAGGTGGAATGAAAGTAAGAGCATGTCACAGGCCATGATATGCACTAACAGATGGAATATGTACCTGATGTATCCAAGTGTCCAAGCACTAAGCAGGTTGTACATGATAATGCCCTTGTCAATTCATGGTCTTCTCAGAGACACTACTGCTAACTCAAGATCCTGATCCCTCCTTTTGCTATGTTGGCACACATTCTGAATTACAAAGGAATTTGCAAAACCAAAGAGATTGAAGCAATTATAATAATTTCTCACAACTGAATCAATGCTAATTCTTTGATGACAGAACCATGCCAGTTCTCCCAGCATTCAGAGTCTTCTTGGACAGCCAAATTGACACTTTGACACTGAACACAAGTAGGAAAAAAAAACCAATTTGAAACTCCACCTACTGCAAAACTTTCAGGACTAAATTATAAGGTAGAAACACAGGGCCATTTTCCCTTCTGTGATGCCAAAAAGTACCATATTGCAAAGGCCTCTGAGTGTGTGTACATACACATTTTATCTATATGGCTTCTGTGAAAGGAGCAGAGGCTGGGTACTCGTGTAGCAATGGGCAATTTGTGGTGCATTTCTCAAACATCAGAATTTAAGATGAATTTTTCAATTTCTCAGAAGGAGGAATGTGATGCCTAGCTATGTTATCCATCCTATCATAGTTCTAACCTCAGGTAAACACAGCTTTTCAGGAAAAAACCCCAAACTACTTGAGAGTTTTTTCTTTTTTTTTCCCCTCCTGCAAGTCAGACTATGGTGAGATTCTTCCAGTCCTGATATAGAGAGGATGCTGTCTGTGATAAGCCCTGAAAGAAAATTGTTCACTGTTTAGTTTATCGGTCCTTAAATAATTCAGTGTTTTTTTCTCACAAATTATATATGCCGTATGGAATACTTCCATCAGTCAGGAAATAAGTTCACTCAGAACATAATGCCTTGCTGGCAAAACCAATCTTTTTGTTGTTCTGCAAATATGAAAATATGCCATGTGATCCTAGAGCAACAGGGTCCACAATATGCTTGGCAAAGTATCACAGGAGAAGGGAAGGAAAAAAGAAATGAGACAGTAACAGGTACGGTGAGTTAATAGGTATGAAGGATCTCATAAAAATAACAGCAACAGGGCACAGCAGTGGAGGAAAGGGAAAAAACCAGCTGTGGAGTTAGTACTTCAGTTCTTTCAGTGAGAGAGGCAGCTCCAGTGAGTATCAGATGAGATGACCTTGAGATCATAACATACCTTGAACAGTGGTAGGTAGAGAGAAACACAGTAAAAGGACACAGAAATAGGCGCAGTGAAAAGGCAGATTTATTTACTAGTAATACTGTACAGAGAAAAAAAAAGAGAAGCCACAGTTACAGCATGGCTGTTGCTGGCAGTGTTCTTGTTTTTTTTTATTTTGGTTTTTTTTTTTTGTATTCATTTTTTTAATCTGAAGAAAAAAACATAACAGTCAAAAAAGTACACTTCAGGTTACAAAGTACAGCAGCTATCCCCAGCAAGTCTAATCCAGTGTTAGCACAGCAGTTTTTCCCCAACAAAAATGGGATTTTATTTACATTAGCTCACAAAGAAAGTGGGAGACTAAAGCTTAAAAAAAATCTCAACCACAATCTACATTCACCATAAAAGCTGCATTTTACACAACATTTTCTTGAACCCCTATAAAGAGTCGTTCTTTGTCTATGGAGTGAACGTAGCTGGGAGGGACAGAAAACCTTCAGAAATGAGTTCTTTGTATTTGTCCTGACCTGCTCCTTCTTAGCTACCTTTGCTGCAGTCATATTCATTTGGTCAAGGGAAAAGCAAAAACTTTCAGATTGATTATTTCTCTTGTATCTGCCCCTAAGCGGTTCCTGGCAAAATAACAGGAATAACAGGTACAATATTTGAGACCATCATCAGTAAAGCACATTAATCATAAATACTGGCTGATCTTCACACATCCTCAAGGCTATCCCTAACCTGCACAGGGCTAAGTATGTGTTACACTTCAAGTATGTGATTAAGGTTAGTGTAGCTCAAGCGCCACATTCAACTGGGACTTTATATGGTCGCACAAAACATTCTCTAATTTTGGAGTTTGCCTCTCTTTAACAGGCATATTAAGGATATCCCTAATTGGAGGGATACCAGTAGATTCTTGGCAGCTAATTTTACTGAGAATGCCTTTGCATGCTGGATCAGTCTGTGGGGAAGTTCACATTTTTGCCCTGCTAATAGCAACCTGACATACGGCGGGGTGGATTGCCTTCTGCTGCTGTAAGAACTGCTTTCTGGATGGTGATATTTTATGGACACAACCGGCTCATGTGAGTTCAAGGGGCATTGTGTGTTCCAAAGGAATAGTAAGAGAGTTAATAGATTTACCTAAATAGCAAGATTTTAATGGAACTTGCTCTTTGGGCAACCCATAGAATACCAGATGACTAGAGACAGAGGGTGCTCCTTTAGTATCAAATATGTCCAAAGAATCTAGGAAAATGCAGGAAACTGTCCAAATAGTGAGGACAAGATACCATAATTTCTTTGGACTGACACCAGCAAGCCTAGGGTGAGTTTTTTAAGTCCAGTCTCTCCTTTCTTCACCCTCTTTTTTCTAGGAGACCACAAAAAGGGAAGCAGAGGGATGAAGTAAAAGGCATCAGTTGAACCATAGTGTCCAGAATGAGAACAAACACAGAGACAGGGGACAGGCAGAGTCTGGGGCAGAGGTGTGCAGAGAAAAAAACCTGGAAATTAAAGTTACACTGCCTCTTTTCTGTTGTGTTTGTGTGGACGTATAAAGTTTACCCCTCTGTCCCTGGCGTTTCCAGGCAGTGGGATTTCAAGAGGTTCTTGGAGGGTGTTTGTCTCCTCAAACACAGTCAGCAAGAAGACCATGCTCTAAAACCCTCTGCAGAAAAGTGCACCAGTTTCACAATACCATTTAAAATTCTAATTAAACTAATTAGAAGACACAGTTAAAGCAGCATAAGCCTTGCCTGTAGCATATTTCTTAAAGACCAGACCCTATACATATCAGTGTATGTGCTTAAATTTTACTTGTCTGGGTCATCCCATTAAAAAAAGATTACTTGGGTGCTTGATTTTATGCTCATGGGCAAATCTTTACGTCTTACAGACCTCACGAATAGATATGCAAGGTCTAAATTTTGGTACAAGTCATTAACGTAGCAGTGCAAGTTAAAAATGCATAAATACACCAAAACTGGTGAACTTCAGTTACCTGGCTAATCCTAAAAAGTAAGAGGGTTTTATTAAATTTCTGAAGTAGATTAACTCTTAGAACAAGGCCCTAAATCCACCTTTGAGAAGAATTTGGGAAACAATTGCAAGAAAGCTTTGAAATACAATAGCAGCAAAACCCTGCAAAGAGAAGCTTTTGCAAAATGAAGGAAGGGGCTTGGAATTATTCACAAGTTTGCCCTTAAGAAAAGTGGCCTATTCTTAATCCACTGAACAGCCAAAGTGAAACCATCACAGGTAAAAAGCTATAGATCTTGCAAGACTCTTTGAACCCACAAGGAAAAATGCTCAGTTTTATAATTGATTAATTTTAAATACAAGTGGGACATTTTAAAGAACATCATGCACCCTTGTCACTATTTACAAGCTAAGTTAATAGAAGTTTATATTACAAGTTGGATTTATATTCTCTTTGGACTAGGTGACAATCCATTTATATTCTAAACTGAACAAACTCAGTCATTTTATAGAATTTACTCTTTTACATACAAAAATTACAGTCCATATTTTTGTTGGATATTGTCATAGTCTGCAACTATTAAGCTCAGAACTAAAGTTTATTCTTGCTGCTCAGAAGGCTCAAGAAACACAATCTGAGCAAGTCCTAAACTTTCCAACAGACAGCAAGAACTAGTTGAAACTTTGTGAGTTTGGAAAAAATAAGGAATCCATGCCTCAGCATGGGGGAAAATCCTCTACTTTGTCTAAAATATTTTGTTCAACTCTTTCCAGTGGCACCATCTCTTGCACTTTGAAATCTAATATTGGATAAAATATGACAAAACATGGATTTCCCGTATTAGCCATACCACTCTGCTGAAAGTAGTTAGCTATAGCCTACTATGTTGCCTTTCTAGGTAAAGAAATTTGTATAGCTATAGAAAGTATAGGTCCATCTTTTTCTGTGAAACATTTCATTACTTAGCTGTGTCTATAGCAGCTATATTGGATTCTACACTTCTAATTTGACTCTTTAAAAAGTGTTGTGATCCTTCTTCCTGGAAAAAAATGTGGTTAGGTCTACAAAAGATCCCAAGAATTTTTGTCATAAATGCATTGTCATAAATGTATGAAAAAGTTGAAAGGCTCAATGTCATGGGAAGGATGATATTCCAAAACTCAATACCCATCTAGGGTTTGTATCTCATTACAAAAATATTTATTCCTTAAAAAAATACACAAATGTAAAATACTACATTTTCTATTATATCCCCGCTTACTTTCCAAGTATGCCGTTTGGATGTTTGACTAAATTTAAAGGTAAAACACCTTTTATTTCTCTAGCAACTCTCTATCCTATGTTTCTGCTCAGATTAGTTTTAATAATTTTAGGTGTGAAGAATCAGTAGTGAATTTAGGTTCAACAATGTTGAACAATGGAAAGGGACTAATATATTAGCCGGAAAGTCCCTCTGAATGCTTGCTCATGGATAGTAGCAATGCTGACTCAGGATCTGATCCTACTGGAAGCTAAGCACCATTTTGTTTTGTATTTTTCTCAGCAGAAATACAATGCTTAGAGTTAGCATCTCGGATTACACCATCTTGGGCTAACTCAGCAGTGCATAAAATCCATATATGTACATAAGGAACACCCAAACTACACTCTGTGTTGATCATTCATGCCCTGATCTTGCAGATGCCTGAAATGTTCTTCCTGTGAGCAGTCCTGTTGACTGAAACAGATCTACACACAGCAGGATCAGGCATACATGTTTTTGTTTGCTGGACTGAAGTCTCGTACTGCACAGTTAGAGGTACACTTCTTGGGGAAGGGCTATGCACACTTCTTTTGCTGGGGATTGAAAGATAATGTTGTGTTTATACAGCTTTGGAATACAGCCTGCACTTTTTGGAAAAAAATAAGGAAATAAAAGATACAAAAAAGAAAAAGGAAACCCAAGAGTGCTAAGGCAAACTGTCAAATGGCACATCATACCTACTTTGTCATTCATTTAGATAACATCACAAAGGCAGACCAGAGGAGTTCTGTAAACATATACCATACAGTACATCAGCCACAAGAAATTAAAAAAAGAAAACAACCCTGTAATTCTTTTCTTTCTGTATTGATATTCTAGTAATTCAAAGAGATTGCCTAGCCACTAATCATAATGCTGTGGTTTTTGATTTGTATTTTTTTTCTGTTAAAACAAAACAAAACAAAACAAAACAAAACAAAACAAAACAAAACAAAACAAAACAAAAAAAACAAAACAAAAAAAAAGCAAAAAGAAAGAAAGAAAGAAAGAATGGAAGTAAAATGCAGTGGTTTGCAAAAGAAATGGTCCCTGAATGCAAACAAGGGACAACATGGAGAGTGGTTATACAGAAACTTAGAAAAGCCAAAATATAAAAAAGTTTCCCAGGTTACTTTTTTCCCAGTCTAGGAAAAAATACACTGAAAAGAGGTTTTTCTTTGTTTTTCTTACAAAAGTTAAGGCGAGCAGTTTGTTGTGGCAAAATGCTATTACTGAACCAGTTTCTGACTCTACTTTTTTGTATCCCCTCATGCTGAAACTGAAAATGTACATGTGATGGCATAAGTTAAACAGACAGGGATTTTGCTTAAAACAATATAAAAAAAACCCCATCCCATAATGATCCTTATAAAAATCTCTCTGCCTGACCACAGAGCAGGCCGCTTCCCTTGTGCCTGATTGTGCATGGATTTTCACAGGCAGCCTCCTATCCAAGGGTAAGGGGAAACCCAACCCTTCCAAAGCCCAAACCACCCCAGGAAAACCAGTTTACATTCATCAGCCTGGGCTAATGCATCTTAATTCCCCTGTAACTTGGCTGCAATGGCTAGAAGGGACAAGGCAATATCCAGGCATGGCTGCTGCCCTTGTGGAGGAGGATGATTGGAATAAGCATGTTTCAGCTAAGGCCCTGTAATTTCAGACCCATTAGCTCCTATTTCATGTTTTTCCTGACTTCATATGGGGAACAGCCTTTGACCTGTAAACACCAACCCTATGCAGGTGAACCTTTAGCTTTCCTGGACCTACCGGGGCCTGTAACCATGGAGATAATTTGAAGACATAAAAACGACTGGCCTTCCTAGGCACTCAATGTTAGCTACAAGTACTGAGCAGTAGGTATTTGAGAGGTTTAAGGTTTAAGGCTTGTGCTCTACTTCTAACCACTAAAGGGTCACTTCTGGACTGTGCCACCATCTCCCCACCGTGCTGTGCCTCAGATGGTGCAGTGGTCTCAGACACGTTCTGGTCCCAGCATCAGCAAGCATCTCCCAAAGCTGGCTGCTAAGGGAGTCATCCCCAAAATGCTGAATTGGTGCTGAACCAGAAGGTCATCTAACAAGGGAGCACATGGCTCAAGAGATGCAGGGACAGAATGGGTTTCCAAATTTCCCAAGCAGGAAGTTTTGAAAAAAATATGTCCATACGGGGACAGGAGCAGCAGGGGAAAAAAATTAGGCTGTGAAGACACCATGAGGCCAGGGTGGCTGTGAAGGTGGCATCACAACCAGAGAGGAGAAGGCGGTGAGCAACAAGACGACTGGCTAAGCCAGGAGGAGTTGGCTGGGAGATTGTTTCTGAGTATTACTGGTGAGGTGAGCAGGCCCCAGAGTGACAGAACTATTGCAAAGTGTGCCAGGCACCCACATCATTCACAGGTAGATGCAAGACAGAAAGGGCTTCACCCTTTGTGTTGCAGGGCTCCTAAACATGTCTGGGGTCAGCCTCATCTGCCATATTTGTCTTGAAACTTGGGGTCTTGCTTTAAGAAATGGTAAGATTTGTAAATGCTTAGCATTTCTGGGAAAAGAGAGAAAGGTAAAAAAACCCCAACACTCAACCACCACCACCACCACCAACCAAAAAAAGAAACAGGAAAACCCACAAAACTCAGCCAAAAACACACACAGGCTGCTAGTTTCTAACAAACAGCCACCAGACCTTTTGTTGCAATATGAGGCTCTGTGGCCTTTCCCCTCTGTGATAAAACTTAACCACCTAAGCCTGAGTCAAAAAATGATGTGCAGAGCTTCTCTGGGTGAGTTTGGTCCTTCTCCCAACCAAAAGCCCCCAGGGGAGACAAAGGGAGCATATGGAAGTCTATTAATTTCTGCCACTGCAGCCGATATGGAGGTCAGCAAAATTTCTGCAGGTGTCAAAGAGGTGAGACTGTCTTTTACTACTCTTGCTTTTTTTACCACTTTTTTGGGGTTCTTTATGTCTGACAGTCACCTGGGCAGTGGTAAGAAGTTTCATTGACCAGTTCCACAGTGACAGCTGAGTGATGTACCATGGGAATTACCTTTCGCTTTTTTTGTATGCGTAGGTTTTCAGTATGCCTCATGTTACTGCCACTGAACAAGTGTCTTTATTTACTGGCACAGAAAGAAAAGAGTACAGAGCAAGAACTGTGTTTAATCAGATGCTCTGGACTAACAATTAATGCAGTAAAAGCACCATCCAAGAAAGAACAAAAATATCATAGGAACCACCTCAGACTGAAAAGAGGCTTTTGTTGTTTTGTTGTTTTCTTTTTTTTCTTTTTTTTTTCTGTTTTTTTTTTTTTAGTTTGTTTTTTTTGATTTTTAAAGTCTGATAGTTTCAAAGACACTTCAAAATAATCTTCAGTACTTGTTCACACTATCAGAAAATATGAAACCTGATTTTTAATCTCACTCATGTAGTTATAATTCCAGAGTAACTCCACTACAGTGAGTGAAGTTAAACCTAAGCCAAACCAGTGTGATACAAGAATCAGGTTCATAATAACTCACCATGAAAAAGTTAGCTGCTTTCTCATTTAGAAGAATCAAGGAACAAGAAAAAAACAAAGACCTATTGATTCTGGATGCCTTCACGTTTTTATATTTTCATCTTTAGTTGTTTTTAAGAGGCCTGATTTTCAGAGGTCAGATGAAGAAAAATGCACTGGAAATCAGGCATCTTTTAGTGCCCCACATTAGAAAATGAAGCATCCAAAACCACCAGCAGTTTTTCAAAATATTAGTCTTGCGGCTAGAGGATCTCCCAAAACAGCTGCTCTGACAAAACTCCAGTGGGCCTCCACAGGAGATTTACCTGGACAAGCAGGGCAACATCAGACCCAATTTTCTGTCATTATGTAGTGCACTGAAGGTACACTCTGTGAGAAATTACACTTCCGTAAGAGCTACAAAAGAAAACTCTGGCCCTGCCCCCATTCCCAGCACTGAAAATTTCACCACTGAATCCAGTAGGAACAGGGTCAGACTGTCAGAAAAGTTCATTTATATTCTAGGGAAACAGAAAGCAGTATCCCTCTTCTACTGGAGTTCAGCAGGAAAACTTCATATATAAACATTGGCAGAGTTACTGAAAGTGACTCTGATGAGTGACTCCATTTCTGTTGGTGTGACAGCTGCATTTTTTTCATGTCAACTTCAACTGTAATTTGGGGAGATGAAGTGCATATACAATACTGTAATCTGGAAGATTTATATAAGGCAAAATGATCATTCATACATTTTCTAGAAAGAATAATTAAGGTCCACTTCTGGTATCACCAATAAGCGGAAATGGCTAATGGGTTTTTCTGACACTGCAAACTAAAATGGAAAGTTACTAAAAACCAAAATTATGCAAATTTTTTGGGGAAAGGCTTGTCTGAGTTTTAGCAAAACAAAACAATAAAGTGATCTGAGCCTCCCTCCAAGAAATAAAAGATGTGATCTATAAAATAATGCTTAGTGTGATTTTTCTTAAAAAGGAGAAGTAACATTTTTTTAAGGCTCTCATATCTGGTGGCTGTGAAACTCAGACTCCCACAAAATCCTAGGAATCTGATCAAGCCTGCCAGATATTTCAAGAAAAAACATAAAAAGTGTTTTCATTATATATATAAATATATATATAAATCAAATAAATATGAAAGCATATATTCCATTAATCGTTTATCTCTCACTCTGTAGTATTAAGAAAAACAACAAAACAAAACACCAACACCAACAACACAAAGAAAAAAAAGAAGCCCAAAACCCCCAACCTCTCTCCAACACCAAATAGTATGCCTGATGTGAAAAAACCATGCGTTCCTCTTCCTGAAGAACTAGAAAGAAAAGCAACCCAACTGCAAGGCAATGGAGGCATTCACTTCCAGTTCACAGTATTGCAGTTAGAAGTACAGTGAGGTCTAGGTAAGTGGTGGAGCAGGAGCTGCCTGGAGCGGGGGAGGAGGAGGTGCTCACATGACAATACAGCATTGACAGCGCTTTTTCTTTTGTGTACCTGGGGCAGCTTCCAAGGGCAGGCTCTCTTCCTTCCCCTCAGGAGAGGAGGGCTCTGTCGTGTCCGACAGGGGCCTGCCAGAGACCAGCTCAGCAGCATTCCCATCCATGGTGGAAACATCAGTCACTGTCTTCTCCCTCAGTGACTTCTCATCATCTTCGTCGATCAGCACAAGCTCTGCCTTGATGGTCTCATCGTAGCCCAGCACTTTCTTTGTCTCCTCTTCATCATCAATGTTCTGGTAGCCCATAAATATCATTGTCACCGGCTGATCTGCACTGACCTCTGGAGTTTCACCACCACAGGGTTTGTCTTGTGGCTGAGGATTCACAGCACGTCCTTTGCTGGATTTGTGTACCATTTCCAGCTTTGCCTCCTTGAAGAGCATTTGCTCCTTCATATGGCTAAGGTTTCCATCGGCTACCACATTTTTGTCTGACACAGTCATTGTTTCATACCCTCCTTTTACACTTGATTGTCCAGCTTTTTGCATAAGTTCATCTACGTCCTTTGAGCTTAATTTATGTACTCCATTTTCTACCACTGTGCCACCAGAGTGAACCTCATAGACTACCTTGGAACCATCATCATAGACTTTGAATCCTCTTTGATGGGCCTCATCTGGGCCAACAGGTGAAGCAGAGACAATCTTGGTCTCTCCTGTCTGTCTGTCTTTCTCCACATTAATTTCCATGGTGCACAAAGCTTGAATGAAAACAAGAGAGGAAGTGCATGTTACAACAAAAAAAGCCAGTGAATGGTTAATTGCCAAACAGACAAAGAAAACTATGGTGCCCCTTTTTCCTAACTCCTGCTTCTAAAGGGCTAAGTGTTAGAGGTGGGATGCAACACTGTGGACACTATTACACTATGGTTTTTGATGTAGGTGGAGGCTGGGCATATCTGCAGCAAACAAGACCTACTCTTACAGCTCACACCACATGGAGCTGTCTGTGGTCAACTAGGAACACCAAGGGGTTAGGTGCAATTTAGACAAGGGGAGGTGATAGCATGCAGGTTGCCCTCTAACTTTCCATTCTGAACTTGCCTCAAAATTCAGAATGGAACCCCTCTACTCTCTTTTCTGCTATCAAACTGCCAGTTAGTTGGTAACAAGTTTTGCTTGCTGCAACACCCAGACCATTTAATTATCAATGCTTGTGCTGCTTAACTCTTCCACTGTAGCACTCAAAACATTTTAGAGAGGTGAAGAAAGAGGTGAAGCTGTTTATCTCTGTTCTACACGTGAGAAAACCAAATCACATGAGAATAGGACAAGTTCTCCCAAAGGTGTGTGGCAGCTCTCTCAGCTTCCACATCAAGACATCAGTGGTGACCTCTGTTTCCAGGTTAAGAGAATGTACAAAACAACCAAGAAGTCCTCCCTTGTTTATGTGAATTAAGCATAAAGCACAGCTGTGAAAGTAGAAGAAAAAAGTAGTAATGAACTGATTTTCAAAGAGTCATAAAACAATAGATAAAAACATGTGTGAGAGCTGTTGCTTTAGAATAACAAAGGTTATCTAGCATTTAAGGATGTAGTAATGAGATGAAAAGTGTAGACCACACAGTAGGAATAGACAAGCAGTCTACTCTGCTCCAACACCCATTCTGAGATATGATGACATATCACTACACAGCTTTTCAAAGAAAAAATGTGCAAAGATATCTCAGACTTTCCAAAGTGTTAATTTGTTGAAGCATTACTTGTATGCGTATGAAGACATTTTGGCTCCTGGACAGACATCCACAGACAAATTACCACAATTACAAATTACAAATTACCACAGGCAGTGACAAGTGTTTGTGAAACTTTCAGTGATCACTTTCATCAAGGAACCTCAATGGTATAATTATGATTTATCTTACCTGGGGATACCACCAACTGGAATGTTTGCCTTGTTTTCCTGATTTACTTTCAAGTGAGTATAGAATATTCTTGCACCGAGAATCAATGTAGCTTGGTATGTTTGTGTTTTAAAAAATAATTAATGCAAGAAATTACTGTTACTTTAATATATTTCCTCAGTCTTTTTATTCATGCACAGTAGAACTCCTTTTCCTTACCCTTAAAGCAAATTATTTCATCATCAATAGGAAATTTTTCATGACATGCATCATTACACTGCCTGTAGTACTAGATAAAAAATTAAAGTGTTGGTGAGCAGGTGCATGCTGTTCTCCATGACATGGTCTCCTCTGTCCCCTAGGAGTGCAGTCTGGAGGGCAAAATTATTGGGTCTAGCCATCTATGTTCTGCGTACATCTGCTCAGGCCTTGGCCAGGACTGGTTAGGTCAAATACAACACCACACAAACACCTGCTTGTAGCCAGGGTTCATGTGAAATGATGGTGGGTGAAGGAGCATTGCTGCCTCTGTGAGTGATGCTTGCTGAAGGCTAGAGTGGGCTGCAGAAGCACCGAAAAACCTTGACCATTGCAACCTAATAGGCTATCCCTAAGGTCTGTGTTTTACCACTGCTTCAAGAGTTGTGTCCATAGCTGTCACAACATGCGCACAGGATGCCCATTTCCACAAGAAAGTAGGGCTTACAGTTTTTTGACCTCACTCGTGTGCTGGAGTTGTCATGCCTGGCCATCCCACAGCAGCCTGTGCAACCAGAAGGGAACTGCAAGGCTGAGAGCTGAGCTCTGCTCTGAGGTGTGCAGCTGAGACTACAAGGCAGCTGGCATTGTTGGAAACAGGAAATTAACAGTGTAAATAAAGAACAAACTGTTGCCCCAGGGCTGGCTGCAAATAAGCTACGAAGCAATTGCTCTGAGAAACTGTGGCAGACAGCACCATATTGAAGCTCAGAGATCTGCTACATGGATCAGTTTCTCAGGACTGTCCCAGCCCAGGAACTGGTGAACTGGTGTGCAAGTGCCTTTTATGTTTTATACAAGTGCCTCTGCTCTGAAGACTTTAATCCAATGTATAGTGATAATTGAACAAAGAGGTGCAGGTACCAACACTCACACTAGAACTTTCTAGGTGTGTTTCTTGAGGGGGAAGAAGAAAAGAAGACAAATTTTGTTTATTGGCTTGGAGCTTAGGGCTTGGGTGAGTGGGCTCTGATTGCTTGACCTCACCAGGGCTGCTCAGGCAGATATTGTTCAATAACTTTCAACATTACAAAGGTAACAATTGATGTTTGCTTGCCTGAGCTAAAGTCACCTCCTCAAACCAAGGAATAAGAAAGCAACATCTACCAGCAGAAGCAGGGACAGTGACCTGGGGAGAGTACACGAATGTGGTTTAATGTCAGGGGTCAGGAAAGCCAAGCCAAAGCTGGAATATTCTCTGAAGTACCTAATCCTCTGGGTGGGTGTGAGGGAAGTGAAGACACTTTCACTACAAGTGAAGAACATGTTTGGGATCACTTGGTGGAGCTGAATAGGCACAAGTCCATGGGACTGGATGATATGCATCCCAGGATCCTGGGAACTGGCTGATATTCAAAGCCAGGCTGGATGGAGCCCTGAGAAACCTGGTCTAGTGGAAGGTATTCCTGCCCCTAGCAGACAGGTTGATAAAACAAGATGATCTTGAAGTTCCCTTCCAACCCAACCTAGTCAATGGTTCTTTAATTCTATATTACTGCCAAACTACTCTCCATCATATCCATTGACAGAACAAGAGGGGACAGTCTTAAGCTGCACCAAGGGAAATATAGGTTGGATATTAGGAAGAAGTTTTTTTACAGAAAGGTGATAAAGTACTGGAATGCTTTGCCTGGGGAGGTGGTGGAGGCACCATCCCTGAATGTGTTTAAAAAAAGACTGGATGTGGCACTTGGTGGCATGGTTTAGTTGAGGTGTTAAGCCATGGGTTGGACTCGATGATCTTGAAAGACTCTTCCAACCTAGTGATTCTGTGATACTTGAAAAGTCATGGCAGTCAAGTGTCCCCACTGACTGGAAAAAGGGAAATGCTGCCCACATTTTTTAAAAGGGGAAAAAGGAATAATTGGGAAAATACAGACCAGTGAGCTTCATCTTTGTGCCTAGGAAGCCCATGGTGTAGATCATTCTAGATGATATACTAAGGCATATAAAAGAAAAGGAGGTTATCTGAAGCAGCCGTCATGGCATTAGTAATGGAAAGACACGCTTGACTAATCTGGGGGTCTTCTGTGATGGAATAATGGTCACCAAGGGAAGACAAACAGACTTCATCTATCCAGGCCTTTGATATGGTCCCCATGACATCCTTGTCTCCAAACTAGAGAGAAGTAGATTCAATGGATGGACTATTTGGTAGATAAGGAATTGGCTGGCTGACTGGAGACAGAGAGCTATGATCAATGGCTCTGTGCCCTGGTGAAGGCCAGTGATGAGTGGTTTTCCTCAGGGCTCTCTCTTGGGACTGGTGCTCTTCAGTATCTTTATAAATGACACGGACAGTGAGGTTCAGAGCACCCTCAGTGAATCTGCAGGTGGCACAAAGCTGAGCAGTGCAGCTGATACAAAAGAAGGGATCCCATCCAGGGGAACCTGGAGAAACAAGAGAAGTGGGTCCATGAGAATCTTATGAAGTTCAACAACTGCAGGTGTAAGGACATGGATGGGGGCAATTCCAAACGTGAGGACAGACTGGGAGAAGAAGTCCTTGAGACCAGCCCTAAGGAGAAGGACTTGGAGGTTCTCATGGATGAAAATTTGGACATGAGGCAACAGTGCACACTTGTAGCCCGCAGAGCCAATTGTATCCTGGGCTGCATCAAAAGAAGTGTGCAGCTTGAGGGAGGTGATTATCCCCCTCTGCTCTGCCCATACTCTATCCACCTGGAGTACTTCATCCAGGTCTGGGATGCTCAGCACAAGAAAGATGTTAACGTTTTTTGAAGATTTAGAGGAGAGCCATGAAGATAATCAGAGGGATGAAGCACCTCTCTCATGAAGACAGAGTGAGAGGGCTGGGATTGTCCAGCCTGGAGAACAGAAGACTTAGTGGAGACCTTATTTCAGCCTTCCAGCATCATCAGGAGGCTTATAAAAATGAGGGAGAGGGATTTATAAGGAGAGATAGTGACAGGAAAGGGGAAATTGTTTTAAACTGAAAGAGGGCAGATTAAAATACTCAGAGGATGGTGAGGCATGGAACAGGTTGCCCAGAGAAGCTGTGGATACCCCATCCCTGCAAGTTTTCAAGGCTAGGCTGGATGGTGCCCTAAGCAACCTGATCTAGCAAATAGCATCCCTGCCCATGGCAGGGCAGCTGGAACTAAATAACCTTTAAGGTCTCTTCCAATTCAAACCTAAAATTCTAAGGTTCTATTAGGAGACTTCGGGGAACAAGTTCTAGCACTTCTTGGAGGATGCTGTCCCAGAAAGTTAACAGGTGTTATCCTTTTGTATTTCAACTCTGGATAATTTCCTTAAGCTTCTTAAGCTAATTCTGTCAACATTTTATTTCCATGTCTTCTACTGTGATTTTTACTGCAGTGTTTTCAGGTATTGGCATAACATGTGGTATAAGACCAACCCAGGGAGCACATCAAAGCTACTTGGCTAGGTAAATTCACAAACATATGTGAATTTCTTAGTAAGCTGTTCACCCGCAAAAGGCACTGTCATGGGAGAAGTGAATTACAGAACCTTGTTTATCTGCCTGTGTGCAAAATGCTTGCTCTTTGTGAGAAAATCTAGCAGCCCAGCTTGTCAAAGTAGTTGCAAAAGGAACATTGATGCTAAAATGTCTTTATTTAAGTAAAGCATACTTACTGCAAAATGTGATCTACAAATAGAACACAAAACAGAGATAATAGAGTTGGAACTGAAAGCAGTGCTTGAAGATGACAGCCAGTATTCAAAAGTAAAAGTTTTCTGCGCAAGCTTTAATTACAGTGAAACATGATGCAGCACTTCAGGACAAGATCCCAATGTGCCAACAGAAGGATCTAGATTCTGCCTGTTTTGTGTTTTCAGGGGCTTTTCTTAAAAAAGAAAATCTACTTACACTTTGAGCCTGTTTTAAGATGGATGGTACAGCCCACTTTAAAAACACCTGTAGCACACACATGATACATTTATCAAGGACTACATTAACAAGGCTTCTAAGTCATCCAAAAAATGGAAGAAATGATTACTTTCTTGTTGTCAACAAAATGGCACAGAACACACAGAAAATCTTGCTTTAAAGACATATCAGGATAAGCACTGGTGGAAAGAAAGATTTTGGAATGGCTTGCAACAGAGCTTATGGAAAAAGTTACACATTTCATAGCTGTGTACTGTGCCTTAGCTGCAGACATTGCTTTGCTATGCTGACTAATCCGTTTCTCAAGTAAGCCACCTTTTATCCCTTTTCTTTGGACACCTCTTAGGTAGCCACCAGTGATTTGCTCTGGAGAAGGGGAGTACGTTGTTTAGAAAACAAGGATTTTGATAGCAATAAAAATGTACAGCTTCAAACAGTCTTGTTGTTACATTTAAGACACACACACGTCTGAAAAATAAGTGTTAGAAAATTCTCTGTATGACTTCAAGCACAAAACAAGCTCACATTTTCCCAAGAAAAAAAGAATGGCATACAAAGAAGTATAAATGACATAAATATTTGAAGAATGTATGTGGTCTTGTGAGTGCCTGTCTGGAGTTGCATGGGTACAAGAGAGGACACAAAACCTTGGCCTAAATACTGTGTATTTTTACCAGAAGAGATGGAAAGAACTGAATGTTTCCATGTTTGTTTGGTTTTTTTAAAAAGGACATTTCCTACAGTACTTGTATGTAGTTCAGCTACCTTGTTTTGAGAGTACTCACTGCAGCTCAAAAAGCCTTGACTTATTTACAAAAATACACATCAAGCAGTATTTCCTGGCATTTAAATGATATCGGGACACTAGACTCATTAAAGTAATATAACAAAAAGAGTTCATGGCTACTGGACTGGTATTACAATACTTTGTTCCTTGAGACTTACCAGCTACTCTGCTTGATCCGTCCCACCCAGGAACTGGCTCTGCTGTTCGTGAATAGAGGGTTGGGAGTTCAGGGATCTGGGAGTAAATGTAATTTACTGCATCTGGTGTCAGAGAACAGGAAACAGTTAGATTTGTGCTACGAGCCCCAGTGGCTTCATTGCTTAGACAGCAAAGTGTTGTCAGCCCTGACAATAGTCCCTGGAGCTTTGTACTGGATAATTGGATCAAAGCAAACAAAGTGCAAAGTCACTGTCCTGTGATTGGTGTTCAATAGACTAGCTGAGGCAGGAGGGAATGGGTCCAGATGACTCAAACCTTATGTCAGATGAACACATAAAATTATTTGTCAGGAGGTTCTGGATTTATCAAGTCTGTGAGCTTTAAAATGGGGAGCAGGGTGGGAAAGGTAAGGAATAAACCCAATGTGATACCCAGAATACATGACATTTCAAATAGAAATATAAAAGCCTATAAATGCTAGTGTTGACTGAATAGAATAAGAAACCAGCTCTTTTGTAGTTGTTTCCAATATTACTGAATCAGAATTTGGCTTTTTGTTCTTAAAGCTGAAATTTAGCTAATAATGAAACCTCATATAGATATTGATAGCGTACTTGTTTTGGTCTTCAGTAAGTATTATGCTCCTGCCAGTGCTGCAATGCCATCATTCATTAATAAATCCTGAATTAGTAGAAAGCTATCTTAAATGATTGACTTGTTTTACATTTGAGATTATGGCTGCTAATCAAAAGCTAAATATGTACTTTAGAAGAGATATTAATAAGTTTAAAAGTATTTCCTTGGAGATATTTTGTGGCTGGGTTAAATAAAACTAGCATTATTGTTCTGCATGAATTCAGTGGCTGAGCTAAGAGCAGAGCTCAGAGGAGGAATGTGCAAATAACTAACTTAAAGTTCAGGCACCAGACCAAAACAAAAAAAGAAAAAGAAAACAAAACCCAACATTCTTTCCTATCAACTGGAAATGTTTTCAGCTGTGTATGGAAATGGTTAAATTTATGTTCAAATATAAAATCCTATTCAATGTCAAACAGACCCTTTTTTTTCCTCCAAGGGTATTTTGGCAGTTTAATCTGTCAAGCCCTTGGTACTGCCTAGTCCATGTATTAAGGCAGGAGGCAAAATCTCCCTTCACTGAAACCTCTTGTTGCTATAAGCAGGTGAGAGAGGTTGACCAGTGCAGACCATAAAAGGAAACTGATTAAATGAGAGAGAAAATGAAATGTTCTGTTTTAACCTGCTCGACTGCAGCTGGATAAGGGAGATAGTTTCATCACATTCCCTGTGGGCTAACATCCCAGGAAAAATACTTACACCTCATAGCATCCTCAGGAAGGACATGATGTGCCACCTCTAATCCCAAAGCTTTTTTTGGCAGGAAAATCTGGTCTGATATTAGTGAAATGGTTTTACTCCTGTAGCAGTCAGTGGTAGCCACTGGTGCCACTGAATGCAGAAAAATAAGACCCCAGGATGAAATTCCATCCCTCTGCGGACCACTGTAGGTAACTTAGGTAAGGGAGTCCTCTTTCCTCCCTTCTGGTGTCAGAAAAGTAAGGCAGAGAAGCACAGTGCAAATTCATTTAGAACCCCCACAAATTTAGTATATAAATGAGTTCAGTTCGTAGCAGATGAAATGGAAAAATCCCTAAACTTGTCCAGGGAACTGTTATTTTATTTCATATTTCAGGGGACAAATGGCAGACTTGGCAAATGGACTTTTATAATTACAATGCATACTGTATCCTCAAAGTTTTGTATTTTTAGCAGTAGAGCCTAGGAAAAATAATTGTTTAAGACACTCAGCTGACTGAGCAATGGCCAGCAACAGCTGCTTCCTTCCGCAGGGTTACTTGCCTCTAATGAGAAATTGGTACAATGCTTGGTGCTGTTGCTCTGGGAAATATCACCAGCAAATGAGTAGACCATTATTGAAAACTGAAGTAATTTCTCAGAACAAAGAAGTGGGGACTGTGTTTCTGGTCCAGAGAAAGAAGGCACTTTGTGTTCTGGAAATAGCACGAACTTAGTAATTATTCATCCCACAGAATGTCCTTTTGGAACACTACTTTCAGTACACACTCATCCAGTGACTGAATGACAGATGTGTCACATGTGTTACACATCATAATCAATTCAGACTTGAACTGCCTAACTAATCATCCTTACTTCTTTTGAGGATCAATAGACACTCTTCCAGGTTAACAGACAAGTGTGTGGCAAAACATATGGGGCAAAGTAGTCCTTCAAAGGTGCTTGCACAAAGCTAAACCTTCAGAACTACTCTGAATAGCTCCCACACAGAGGCTTGTGGTCAAATGTCAGATGGATTAATTTTCCAAGGGATGAATCTCTTTAAAAAGTCCGATACCATTAAAATTAGTGGCAGGTTTTCTGCAAATACTGACTCTCACGGCAGGGCTGTTCCACCTACAAAGTTCTCTGGGGCTGCATGGGACTGCAACAGGAACAACAGTGATTTTGGCCCTCCCACCATATTTGTAAGAACATCAATGGAGTCTTTTGGTGGAAGCTGAAGAGTCTGGCTCTGACTTACTGAATGATGCTTTAAACAAATTCAGGAGTTAGGGTCCATAGCTGACTCTTGTACATCCATAAGCAACATGGTGGATGTGTGCATCTACCAGAGTAGTAAGAAATGCTCAACAGCCCTTTCTGAAGCCTAAGGTCAGCCATCTCAAGTGCATGTACACCAATATATGTCATATGGGCAACAAGCAGGAGGAACTAGAGCCTTGTGCCCAGTGTGAGGGATGCTGGAAGAATCACAGAAATCTGGTGGGAAAACTCACATGATGAGGAGACCACAATGGATGGCTACAAATGTCTTCAGAAAGATAAGAAAGGAAGAAGAGGAGATGGAGTTGCACTTTATGTGACAGAGATATTTGCATGTGTAGAGGAGAGCTCTGGAGACCATGCCAGTTCTATTTAATTAATGCCTTAGGATTATGATTAGAGGGGTCATTACTAAGGAAGATGTTATGCAATGACCTCCCTGTCAGGATGATGATGCCAACAAAACCTTACTCAGTGGTTGCTCAATGAAGTCTTGGGCCAGCTGAGCCCAGTCTTCATGGGTAGCTTCAATTACCCACACATTTGTTGGAAAAAAAATAAAAGCTGGGCACATGACATCTATCAGGTTCCTGGAATGTCTTAATGACTCCTTGTTCCTACACATGCTGGACATGCTGACTAGGAGCAGCTCATTGCTAGATTTACTGCTTGCAAACCAAGAAGATTTCTCTGACTTACACTGGTAACCTAACTACCAATGACACTTTGGAAACACTAAGCAAACATTGTAATTTTAGGTCATACTTTGAATACTGAAGACCAGTAGTAGGATGAAGATCTTAAATTTTAGAAGAAAAGACAACTTTATTATGTGAAGAGCCTAGTTGTGAGAGATTCCATTGGAAGCATCCATGAAAATCAAAGGAGTTTTGGTGAGGGCTGGGAGTTATTTGAAAGTGCCTGCTGGAAGCACAGGAATAATATATTCTTTACAAAGGCAAAGGAAGAAATCTAAACAAAAGACTTCCCTGGCTTAACAATGAACTGTGAGATACAATAAGAAGCAGAAAAGGCAACAAACTTGTAGCCACTGAGCCACCACAAGCACCTTACTAGGGGGATGCAGAGATGCAGTCAGGAAGGCTAAGGATCAGTTTCGACTAAAGCTGGCAAAAAATGCCAAGAAGAATGGGTTCTTCAGTATTTGTGAGCAGTAAGCAAAAGGAAAGACACAAGACTACTGCTTAAGGAGTGCAGGGAAGCTAGTCACTAACAATGGTGATAACAGAGATTTCTCATTACCTTTTTTGTCCATAAATACATAAATCCACACCCTAGAGAGGATTTATAGACATTAGAACCCCTAGACATTAAGAAAGCCCCTGACATTTTTGTAAGGACACTGTCTATACTATTTGAAAGACACACAGATCAGGGGATGTCCCTGATGACCAGAAGAGGCAAAAATGTCATACCACAGGAATGGATTAAAAGAGGACCCAGGAAACTAGAGGCACAATGGCATTCCTTTGTCCACATGGCAAGTGACAGAATACTCCTGATAGAAACCATTAAAAACCAAATGAAGCAGACAATTGAGAAAAGCCAAAATGGATTTACCAAGGACAAATCATGACAGACTAAATTAATCACCTTCTACAACATAACATCTATTGACATGGGGAGAGTAGTGGATGATGTTCATTTAGACTTCAGCAAAGCTTTTGACACTATTTCCCATGCAATTCTCCTGGCCAGGACTGGCCAGGACTGACGGAGTGGTGCATGAGATGGGTATGAAATTGACTCATGTGTCACACTCCAAGGGTGGTGATAAATGTTTTTTTACTCAAGTAGCCAGAGGTGGTGTAATTGTGGCAGCTCTAGATGGAGACTGAATTTAAAAGTTATCAAAGCCTAAAACTGAAAGTCAATTGCTGATGAATTTTTGCATGACATGTGGAAAGAACTCTTTGAAGAGTTCTTGACTCCTCTGAGGGCATGCTGGTCTGTTTTGCTCTTGGGCTGCACAGCTGGTCAAGATCAGAGGAGAGAAAAACTCAGCAGTCTCTAAACAATGTTCTGGGTACTAAATAATTCAGGTCAGGCTTCCTAGACAACTTCTTGGCCACATATATGCTAATACATACAAAATTCAAGCAGAGGTTTGTGCAAACTATTCATCTACTGTAATTGTGGCTTCTGTATGTTGGCTGAAGTTGCAGCATATATTTTGCATACAAACAGCCAAATATTGCAGAGGATGCAATTACCTCTGAGGCAAACAAGAGGAGTTCAGCAGACAAGGGAGTTCCGTCAGATCTTCATGTGCTTTAATTTTATATATACATTGAGACATAAACATACACACATGGAGGAATAGATCTCTCCTTTCCATTTGTTCAAGATGTGCATGCAGCATAGCTCTACAGCATGCCTGGTTTTGACTGCAGACCTGAGCACCAACAAATGATGTAATCCTAGCATCATCTCAGACCTTGAGATGATGGAGAGCTTGTCAGCTGCAAGCCGCCACAGAGCTAGCAGTCATAGCTGAAGGTGACAGGGCCACAGCTCCCAGCCTCAGCATTTCTGCTCTACTTTCTCTTACACAGTGATTTATGAAGGCAGTGTGTTTGTACCATGGAAAATGTGGAATTTGCATTAATTGTGCCTGGATGATTTCAAGTTCAGAAATTCTCACTGCCAAACAAATTCTCACTGCCAAACGCAGTTTCTTTTCTATGGAGGCTGTGAAGGACACAGAGCACCACTTGATCACTCACTGGTGATCACCACCACTTCTCCCCTTCCCTTATAGCCTTTGCTTGGAACCTCTCTGGGCTCTGAACATCCTCTAGTTGTGCTTCCTGCACACTCAAAAACTCTACCACCACCATATAGACGGCACAAAATTATACACAGGAACACAATGGTAAGATAAATAAATTTTTGTACTGTCACTGCATTTACAATAAAGGGACACAACAAACAAACATGAAATTTATGGAATTGGTAATATTTCATGATGTGGCAGCAACTGAAAAAATTGCTCAAACAAGTAATTGTTGGTTTGTGTATGTTTTACACAGCTTTCCTGAGTTATCCTAGTGGTTCCTAGCTTTTTTCTCTGCAGCATGTATTGTTAGACAGATGGCTGATCTGCAGCAACAAAGCAAGTTCTATGCAGTTTTGATGGAGGGGAAAAATTTATGGCACCTAAGGGCTCACAGCTATGCACATGTTTTCTTCCTGCTCTGATGAGCTACCCACTCAGACCACTGCCAGAGAGAATATAGAGGACTGGCTCAGCTTGTACCTTGTCAAGATGCAGGGCTGCATTGTGCCCTCAATGGGAGGGCAAAAAAGAGAGCATGCAGCCTCAGTCATCTGTAGAGGACCAAAAGACAGGACTACCTAGGGTGTGACCTAGCCCACCTCAGCCCACAAGGACCAGCTGCCAAGAAGAAGAGACAAGACATATAAAGCCAAGGGTATAGAAGAGAAGAGGGTCTGCTTCACTTAGATGTAACCGTCTTTTCTATTTGCTTGCACAAATTGCTCTCTTTGACATATTTTTGCAGTTCTTTGTTATCTTTCAGAAATTACAAGCTGTCTTTAATAATCCTGTAATTCTGATGCAGTCTGTCAAAACGGGATCCACTGAAACCAGGCAAAATCTGGAGAGCATGAGGGCTCCTTTCGAATCTAATGAAATACTACATTGCTACATGCTTCAGGGAAACTACCACTTCATAACTGTTCCTTTGGTTCCTTTGCTATTGCAAGACACATGAAGAGGCAGACTGCACCTTGCAGGAGTCATAGAAGCTCCTGAGCACTTTGGCTGTTAGTTCCTGCAGGCACCATTCCTATTTCAGAAACTTACTAATGACCAAAGTGTAACTCTGCATAGGTACAAAATATTTGCTATTACCACTTTGTGGCAGCCAAATTCAAATCCTTCAGAGGGAAGGAAGACTAAGTTCTTATTATGGAATATACTATCTGGGATTTTTTTTTTTTTTGACAATAGCATTTAACAAAAAACTTGGATTATATTGCTAGCACGAGTTAAAATTTCTGAACTAGGCCTCTGACTTAAAAAAAAGCCCTCCTTAGTAAGTAATATTAATCTCTTGGAAAAGACAGCTCCAAATCAACTCAAATACTACATAGTAACTTCCATTGTGTCCCAGTGTTTTAATGGTGGGATCTTCCTACAGATTCCTCATGTACATTCACAATACAGTTGACAGCAGCTGGAGGAGGTAATCTTAATCTCATAATTTTGTCAGTTCAAAGACATGTACTGAGAATGAGTATCTGGTGCACATATTTATCTGCAGATGCCTTAGCAGGGTCCTAAGGATCCTGGGATGGCACTAAAAGGGTCTCTCTAGCCTCCTGGGTACCATGCATATTATTTATTCACTCAGACACCCAAATTTATAGCTCACACTTTGTACAGATCACACTTTCTATAACACTGAGTTAATAAGCTAGTGATTACTACACCCTCATCCAACCAAGCAAGGTTTTCCTTCTGCACGAATCATCATGTGGAGAATATTGTTCATCAATGAAACAATCTGGTTTTAATAGTTGTTCCTCTATATTAGGAATAGTCTCATAGAATTTAGCTTTTTATGAACAGAGCATGAGCACATACAACGGAGAAGATTGACCACAGAGAGGTGAGAAAGAGTCTGCAGTGCAGAGCAGACTGGTGAAAGGGGTCAATAACACAGAAATTGTATGATGTCTGCTTTAAGTTATTCATGCTGTTCTTTCCCTTTGTGTGAGCATAAGAGGTGGAACTCTGCCAAAGCAATACTGCTTTACCACAGTAGTGACGTTTGTACTTGCATTATAGAAATACCAAAGAAAAAGGTAATGGCTCTAGCAATAAATCAGAAACACACAACGAAGGAAAGAAACCCACTCTTTAAACCTTTACAACAAAGGTATAGTACCAATTCTTGTTAAACCCAAAGCTATACAATAATAAAAAGGCACTTACCACCATCCTGGTGGGAGAAACTCTGTGAAGGGAAAAATAGGATGTTTGGTTAAACCTTTAATATTTTGGGTTTAATTTGCTTTACATCTTTATTTTTATACTGGGCTTGCTTTTATGGTTCTTTGGAATTTTTAAATGGGTTACTGTGATTGTTGCTTCTTGGATTTAGGTGCCATCCATAGACTGAGGGAGGGGAAACTAGATGAAGAGCTCTGCTTTTTGTTGCAGGCTGTAATGTTTTAAAGTGGCATCTGTGGCAAATGCTACTATCTCTGGATGCCACAAGAGCAGGGAAGTGAAATACTCTCAGTATCCTGCTGACATCTTTAAGAGGGCCTGAAAGCTCACATGGCTCCCCAGCAGATAGGGAGAGAGCATCTGAAAGCCCTCTTTAAAACAAGCTGGGATGGAAGGGAAAACCCAATAACCTAACCAGAATAGACCTGATGCCACTTGTCTTTTCTAGTCTTGCTCATACTGGATTAAGCTATGTGCTCTGTGGCTGCCCTCAATCTTTCCTTAAGAGCATGAATTACAGCTGCTGCTTCCAAATGGCGCTAAGAGTAAACTTGAAAACTTCGGTTTCAATCTGTGCCCAAGTATCTTATTTTCTTAATACCTTTTGCAAGTTGTCAAAGGATTTCTCAGTTTCCTTTAGTTTCTCCAAAATTATTTGTTCTTTGGCAGATATTTGAGATTCTTCACTTTCTAATTTCTGGATTTCTTGTTCCAGTCTGTGGAAGACATACAGACATGCACATACATACAAAAATAAAATGTAAAAATTAGTTCAATGAGAATGTGTTTCCTAGGTATTAACTGGCATTTCAAATGCCATCAGAAACAACTTTATCTCTTATTATTCACAACTGATTTCCTAGCACATGAAGGGTATGTGAATTATTTGTAAAACAGACAGATCTATTTACAGGAAAAATAGTGATTATCTTATCCACTTCTGCAAAAGCATATACATATTAACTAAAAATATACTTCAGTATCCCATCACTCCAATTCCCGTAACATCTCTAATTCTTATTTTCATTTTAGAAAGTGCACAGTGCACGATATAACTATGAATATGCAGTAGTATTTAGAGGAATAAGTGTCTTCTAAAGATTCCGTACTTGAGACAATGAAACTGGAAATAGTTGTTGGAAACTAGCAGTTGTGGCAGGAGTTTCTCTTACACCCATACTTTGCCCACTTCCCTTTGGGATAGCTATCTGTGCTTTCTACTGTTACTGCATCACACTGGGGTCTCCAGAGACTTTGGGTAATAAAATACATAGACAGTTTAGAAAATAAACTTACTCTGCTAGGCAGTAAACACTCAGCACTCTCAATTCTCTTGTCAAGACCTAGCAGCTGAGACCTCATGCCTTAAGATGAGTTGATTATGATTTGGGACACACTTTTATAGAGCTTAGATTCTCCATTACTTTAACTCAAACCTCCTTTTATTGACATGATTTATGCAGATGCAGGAATATTCCCTCTTTCAAACTCTCCCACTCTGATCCTTTTACATGTGCCACTGTCTTTGTTTTCCCACTTTTGAAAAAAAACAGAAAAGAAATATGTATATAAAATAAGCCAAGATGAACACATTTGGACAGGGACAGTTACCTAAAACTTCCCCTTTGTCCGCTAAAAGATCTTTAGCTGCTCATAGCTTGTTGAACTATATTTCCTTGACTGTGACATAACAACAGCACACAATACTGTCCTTGCCCCTGGTTGCTTGCTTCTGGCCTATTTGTCACCACTTTTCAAATGAAGGATCAGGACACTGATCCATGCTAAAGGACACATTTTTGCTCTTTTCCAGCCTTGATCAGCTCAGGACTCCACTAATGCTTGTTCAATCACAAGGCAGAGAGCATGAAGAAGACGATGTAGGAAGGAGAGAAGGAGGAATTGCTTCTTTGACAGACCTGACAGGTTGAGTTTCTTATGAAATTTTTGTGTTTAAATATAAATGCAGGAGTCTAACTTAAGGCACACACTTGGGAAATTTTTCCTCACTTTTTAATTGTATGATAAGGAAAGATTTGTGGCATTTACTGATAACGCTTTTCATTACAGGGAGGGAAAAGTATTAGAGGCACAAATTGCTGCAGATGGAAAAAGGCAGATTTTGCTCTCCTGAAGCAGGTGAATACTTAACAGTCTCAGGTTCATGGTGATTTGTTGAACTGACATTAAAGGTAACTCCCTCAATCACTAAGTTGAAATGGCTTAATTGCAATAATTTTAAAATGAACTGCTGGAAAGTACTGCTTCAATCCATTTAATCTTTTCTCCAAAATAATATAAACCATAAAAGATTAAAAAAAGTACCTAAGTATTTTGTTCTGCTGCAATGGTACAGTTTGATGAACATTCCCAGGATGAATATTCCCCCTCATGTTGTAATTTCAGGGAGAAGTTTCTCAAAATATCCTTTTCTATATTGACTTTTTAATCTTGATTTTTAAAAATACATAGTGAAGTAAAAAATTCATTTGTCATTCAGGTCATGCATTTGCCACACTCTTGCTAAGTTAAAGAACTTAGAAGTCCACAGCTAGGTGACTTCTTTTCCTTCTCTATCCTTTGGAATGATTTGTAGACTCACATACATTTGTACCTTGCTGATAAAGACATTTGAAATATTCTGCTGTGCTGCCTGGTGAAAATAAATTGTGGCGCTGGATAAGTCAGGGTTTACTGGTATATTTCACTTCTTCACCAGTGAGTCATTAAGCAGCATTTTCAGGATATATATTCTGTAAACTAGTACGTTTTGCTTGCTATATTATGTGGAAAGAGACCAACAAATGGGAGTGTGTAGAAGTCAGCAACAATAAAATACAGGGAGGGGAAAGAAGCCCTTTTTCTTTCAAATGAACTGGACATTAATTAGTAGTTTATGACAATGAAATCTCTGAGTATATAAGGCAACTCATTTGATGCATGGTTATAAGCAAGTAAACTCCTTGTAATTTGGGGTTATCATAAGTCACCACTTTTTTGTACACCAGCTCAAATTGGAGTAAGTTTGTTGTTAATTGCTTGGCCTTGCAGAGAAAGTTTGCTTTTTAACACACACACATGTGCACTTGCACATGCACAGATAACAACTGATTCGGTTTATATTTTCTTACTTTCTGAATGCTTGCTCTTTTGGTTTTACCCCTCCTAGTTGATCACTTCTTCAGTTTCTGCTTCCTTTGTGCCAGCCTACCCTCACCATTAAAATGAGTTGGGCAGATGAGACATAACATTACTCTGTTTTCAGAAGACATCTAGTTGTTCTGATTTTTGTTCTTGTTGTTGTTTCTTTGTCCTCCTGAATGCCTTTTTTACTTTCTTTTAGAAGTGATACTGACAACCACTTGCCACAGAGGAAAAAGATAGAGACAGAGCTACCAGGATTTAGAAACATGGATGAAGCAGAGATCTTCTGTGTGACACTGAAGAATCCATGAAACTCATCCTGTGGAGGCAAATTGCCTTTTCCTCACTGAGATCAGTACAGGTAGATTGAGAGTCCCCCAGGCTGTATGTAGAATGCAGAAAAACTGCAGGAAAAAGACAGATCACTCATCAAAATGTACCTGTTACATAGCACAGGGGCCATAGACCAGGTATTGGTATCCACAGAGGCTACTTTTTACACTGTTGCTAAATTTATATTACTTCAAGTTGTGCTCCCTAGATCTAATGGTTGAGGCACTTCTTCTGAGGTAACAGAAATACTCAAGGTCAGAATTTCTATGTGAACTGTTGTATATATTCTTTAGTAAACCACTTGGGTACCACCAAACCTTGCTGGAAAATTTTGACCTAGAGTCCTCACCACTTATTTGGGCTGTCTTTTTACATACATACATTTCCACCAGTGCAAAAATTTAAATCATGCAAACTGAAGGTAGCTTTGCATGGTTCACTCTTACAGTGAGTTTCATCTAATCAGAGTTGCTCAATGGTAAGAAGAAGTGCCTGATTTTTGGTAACAACACACAAAAGAGTCATGTAAATTTGTTCTGAAAAATAAATGCAGCAGTATCACATCTGTTTTGAGCAACATGTTATATATATGGCTTATATATGTATAATGGCTTAAAAACTAATAAATCCATTCAGAGTGATCATGTACACATACATACATTCAACAACACTTACATGCTTCCTGTGTAAACCTGTTAAATATCAAAATAATGTCCCTTTCTTCTTGCCCAGTTTAAAAAGGATATGCCTTGTCATTTGACACCTGGCAAGGAAACCCTGTAATTCCCTCGTTCCTTAGCAGACCTCTTAGCAGATTTCAGGCTAGCCTTTGAAAGATGGCCACAACAATAAAGCCAGGAACATAAACTATAGTATCTGAAAATTAAGAAAGAAAATGTAGATTCAGATGAGGCAGAAGATAAAATAGACTGTTAGTATTTCTGCTTCATTGGCCCAGGCAGCTACCTGATGACTGAGATGTGCTGAACTGTTTCTGTAAGAAGAAAATTGGGTCAGAGGGTCTAGGGCTGCTGTAGTATGGGCAAGGCTTTTGTTTCAGTGATTGTATTAGAATCCTATTTTCCCAAATACCATGGAAACAAATGGGAGATTTTTTCACTAAGAAAGCCAAACCTGCTTTGCTGCTTGTCTGTCCTGCAGCTTTGTCTAATGGATGGCTACCATAAGCATCCAAGAGTGTAAGAGGATTTTCGGGGGGGGGCTGTTTGTATAAACTAGGAAGCTAAGTGACTTTCATTCTCTTGTTAACAGCACTACCCTGCTGCAAAGAGGGAGGAACCACAAACATCTGAAGGGATGCTGTCTTTTGGAGAGCATTTTGCTGTCATCTGGGGGACCCTGATTCCTTGCTTAGTAAGACTACAAGCTTCTAGAATAAAAAAAGCTGGAAACGACTTTGGGAGGTCTCTAGCCCAACCTCCCACTCAAAGCAGGGTCAGCTGTGATCAGGCTGGGATGATCATGGCTTCTTCTAGTTGGGTCTAGAAAGTCCTGAATGATTGTTGGGAAAAATATATTTTAAGGTTACTTAGAGGCCTTCTCTTTTAGACTGTAGCTATGAAGCCCTACAAGATTCACAACAGAACCTTACAGAACTGCAGGGGAAGGAGATGTACCAGACTGATAAAGGAAGCCTGATCTGTGTGTTTAGTGCGATTAGCCCTAACTGGGCACACCACGAGTATGAACAAGGTAGCCACTGCAGAAAGACCAGAGGCAGAAACAGCACATGAATTATCCTGCAGGGATATGGACCACAGGAGCTATCAGGTAGGACAGAACACTGTAATTTAGGTGACAAAAAAGGGAGTTAAGTAGGGAGAGCTAAAAGGTAGAGAGGCAGAAGGTGAGGTTTGGAACTGTGGTATGTGTACATGTGCATTTACATTTAGCACTCAGTACCCAGCAAACATTGTGACTGGATATAGGACTCTGCTTTGTGCTCCAGTCTGAAGGTATTGAAGGCACTTTCTCAGGTGAAGGATTTCCTTTGTTTCTTCCCACATTAAGATGTTGAAACCCACAAACCTGACCTGTCATTTTCCACGTCATTTTCCACTTTGCTTAAAAGCAGAGGCTGTTTTGGCCTGAGATGCCTTTCCTCGACCCCAGGAATGACCCTAAGCATGGTCCTGTGGGGCATTCACAGAGTGAATGCAGATGCTGATGCAGAGTCACGGTGGTTTGAAACAGGAACACACAAATCCTAAGTAAGCAGAACTATCCCTGAAGAAAACAGCATTCTCTATCCAGCTAATTCACTCCAGCAGACACAGACTTCTAGAGATTCCTACATTTGGCTTAGCAGTGTTTTGTTTTTCAGGGTAGGAGGGTAAAAGAATTGTAAACAGGGAGAACAGCTGCAGGTTTATGGACCAGTTTCTTTAGCATATGCTGACTGTGCATTCTGGGTTGTACCTGAGAAATACTCATGCAATTTCTGCAGAGAAAACAGAAATGTAATAAAAATTATGTCTGCAGCATACACATTGGCATGTAAGTGGGAAAAAGAACATTCATCAGGACTAATAAGGAAAGTACACAAGTATTCAGAACTTAAGAGAAAAACAGGAAAGACCTAATCACAGTAAACAGCTGAAGGGAAAAGGTGACGGATGCGTATGCAGAGTGGGGGATGGTTCAACTTTAACTAATTGTTTTGCTATTGCTTGCCTGACACCATAAATCAAATTGATATAAAAGCCACAAATAAGACAGTAATTAGTATCAGGTCTCTCAGAGCTGAACATCCTGAGGTGTTACAGCCAATATTAAAACAGCAGAGGCAGAAGCAGAACACTGCAACAAACCCGTGATACTTACTGACCAGAGACTTAAACACTAGCTTTAGGGACAGCTGTGCTTGCCTGAAGGGGTGAAACAGGTCTCTGCATAAACTCTGTGCCTGTCTCAAGGATTTTGCCCTCAGATAGCTCTTGATCACACAGCAAAACTAGAAACTGAAACTTTACATGTAAGGCTCACCCTCCTAGAAGTACAGTGCCTTCTCCAAAAGTGCACTGGCAAAAATGCTCCACTCCATGGGCCTCTCATTCCCATTTCCTTTTGGGGTACCTGTTATCTCACCCAGGTTCAGAACAACCTTGGAAAATGAACTTGCAATGGCAAAGGTTGCCCCTGAAAAACACAGAAGTCTTTTAAACCAGCATAACTGGATCCTAATCCAGCATCTGAGCCTTTGACAAACTTCTTATTACCTGTATCAACTGCCAAGAACCAGCAACCTGTCTGTAAGCCAGCATGACTATGAAACTGGAGCTGAAATTTACATGCCACAGCTGTGAACAGTACCCTTTGTCTACTGTAGGGGAGGGGGAAATCACTGAATAATCTTTGGTTTAGTTTCCACATTGGCTTAGTGTTCTTAGCAAACAGCAGCAGTCATTGCTGAAGCTGGGTGGGACCATTTGTGGATATCACTCTGTATCAATACACAGACAGTGCTGATGGCAAAAATCCTGCTTGATTTCAAGTCTGTTGCAGACTGAAATGGAATTTCAGAGTTGAGTAATCCAATGCCTCTTAGTTTAGTCTTTTTGCAGTGCTCATCCTTTTTTGAACAGCTCACTATCAAAGAGGGAAGCTTTTTCAGGGCACATCTTATGATTTTGAACAGGCTACTGTTTACAGAGTACAGTTGAAATGGTAGAGCATCAAACTTAATTAACATCTTTGAAAAGGCAAAACCTCCATGACTTGAAAAACTGGGAATCCCTCATCACCACCCAGTGCTTGGATATGTGATTCAGGCATGATGCTGAATGAGTTGCTCTTGTAGTCCATATCAATCTTGCTGAACATATGGGAAGGGAAACAATTTCCTCCACCTGGAAAAAAGTTGCATTCCAGTACCACCTGAGGAGCTTGAGAAGCAGAACTCCACAATTGACTTTGCTGTCTGAAGTAAATGTGTATATACACACAAACACACACACACACACACACACACACACACACACACACACACACACACGCACGCACGCACGCACGCACGCACACGGAAAGAGCAGTATAATGATATTCTGCATCTGCCTGGTGTAGGATGAGGTTAATCCAGCTAGACAAACCAAGGCAACCAAGTCAAGCATTGGCCATGGGACTTCTTGATCTAAGCATGATGAGGTGGAAATCACAATAACCATTACTTTGATTTAACTACTATGATGTTGCCTGCTCTGGGTGTAGAAGACCTAATGTAACGCAAATTCTTTGACCTGGAATTGAAGATATTATACAATTGAGTCCCTTCCCTTGCTAAATCAACAATGTTTGCATATTAAATTTTGCCTATCAAGTTTGCCTGATACTACATTAAATCTCCCAAATATGGGAAGCTTCAGCACCCTGGTGTGACTCTTCCTCTAACTAAAACCACTTTTTCATGACCCGCTTTTTCTCATCTTAAGATATTACCTCAGCCTGGTATGATTTTCTCATATCACTGGAACACAAAACTTTTTGCCCTCATGGCACTTAGCCACACTTGTTTTTGGACTTTTACCAGTGTAAACCTTTCTAAGCCCAGTTCTTCCAGTATTCTTCATGGGAAATGTCTCCAGCCTGGGTGAGATTGCAACCTTAAAAACTTCCCACTGACTCAGAAGATGGCAAATCACTGACTGGAAATCAGTGAATCACTATGCCTTGGATGCTTGCCCTTAGAGCAGAGGAGAACATGGCTTGACTCTCCTTTGGGAATGGAGGGGAAAAAAAGTTTAAAAATGACCTGTTCTGAACCCAGTCCAATGGCCAGTGGTCAAAGAGGTGAAAGAGCAGAGTCTACTTATTTTCTCTGTGTGCTTGTAACAGAGCTTGGATCAGAAAGCTCCTGTTTGTGCTCCTGATCAGTCTCCCGACACAACCTGGCAGATCTGACCAAGTCCCTGATCAGTTAAGTAAACACCCTGAGAGCTTAACCTGCCCCGGTAGCATCTGGCTCCTGAATCATCCAGGATGGATGGACCACTTGTATTTAAAAGAAATGGCACAAATGTTCTGTTTTTTTTGCCCAGCCAGGTAAGGTTATTTAGGCTCTTCCTGGTAAAGCTGTTTTTTCTCTCTCCTCTTCAGACTACTCTCATTTTCTTCTTCCCTCCCAGATCCAGGCCTCTGCATCTGGAGCTTCAAAGGCCAGTGTCCAAAATATTAAGGCAAATGAAGTAAGAGCCATAACTGATATAAAATGTTTGGCATGCACAGAACCAGACATGCAGATCTTCATGTCTGGACAAATAGTGACATCAGAAAACAGACAGGACTTACACTGCAAGTACACAGCTGCATCATCTGTAGTTCATTGTTTGGTACTCACTGGGATGGCAGGAGAAAGGCAAGGAAGATAAAATAGCCATTTGAGGGAGGATATGTGCTGTACTTTGCAATTGAAAGGTGAAAATACAAAGACTCAGGAAAGACAGAATCCTGCAGAAACCTGCTTGCTTTCCCACGGCTTTAAGTAAGATTGGCAGGATGAACATCAGGACAGATGTCCTGGGATGTTTGAGGACACACAAGAGTGCAAGGGCCAAACAGACCAGTGTGGTTTTTGGTCATAAAATCCTCTTGTGTAGCAAGACATGGTGCGGGTGAAGGAGGGTTGCAAGTACCATTTTCCCCGGCACAAAGTCTCTGTACACTGCAGCACGCACCCAGAGACTTGAAAAGCAACACAGGTGTGGCCAGCCCTGTGAAAAATAGCTTGTTGGCTTGTTACAACTATGCACGTGGAATTCGTTTAGGTTTAGCAACAGATGCCAGCAGTTCAGCTGTACAGCAGATTGTGTTATTTATATCTTGGGAGAGATCCAAGAAATAGAGGGATGATGGCTGAGTGCTCATTCTTCCATTGTGCAGCAGTGCTGGCTGCTGCAGTTACCCAAGGTTAGCATACATGTATGACCAAAATGAATGCATGACCTTATGCAGTACCCACACTGCAAGCTGCCTAAGAAAGAGGATGTTTTTCTGCAACTCCTGTACATACTGATGTACTGGAGATGCACATTGAGTTACCTAGAAGTATTTACAGGAAAGGTAGGGGGTGTGGAAAATCTCTATCACCTTTTTAAGTGAAGGGAAATGCAACAAAAAAACCCCAAGTCCAAAATTATTTTCTCTGAAGATTTCAGCCTCCCATGTACAAGCTGGGAATATGCCTTTTGTCTCTGATTTACAGTGTCAGATGAGAAATGGGCTTCTAAGGCTCATAGGGTGCTCAGGACAGAACACGAGCAAGGCAAAGATGTCCAGCAGAAAAAGAACTAGGGGTGCTGGTCAACAGCCATCTGAACATGAGCCAATAGTGTGCCCAGATAGCCAAGACTGCTAATGACATCCTGGCCTGTATCAAGAATAGCACAGCCAACAGGACCAGCGTAGTGACTGTCCCCCTGTCCTTGGCACTAGGGAAGCCACACCTCAAGTCCTGTGTTGAGTTTTGAGCCCCTCACTCCAAAAAAGGCATCAAGTGTCTGGAGCATGTCCAGAAAAGGGCAACAAAGCTGAGGAAGAGGCTAGAAGGAGGCTCAGGGGAGATCTCACTGCTCTATACAACTGCCTGAAAGGATGGCATAGTAGAGATCAGTCTCTTCTCCCAGGTAACAAGTCACAAGGCAGGAGGAAATGTCCTCATATTGTGCCAGAGGATGTTTAGATTGGATATTAAGTAAAAAATTCTTCACTGAAAGGGCTGCCAAGTGTTGGAACAGGCTGACCACAGAAGTGGTGCAAGCACTGTCACTGGAAGAGTTGGAAAGAAACGTAGATGTAGTGCTTAGGGACATTCTCCTGAAGGGGCTACAGCAGAAATGCCATAAAATTCTGCAAGCACAGAGTGAAGTCAGTGCTGCATTGAAAAGCAAAACACACAAACTGTTTAAAGATAACATCATTAGCAAGGGCTGGAGAGGGTATGTTGTCTTCTGTCTGGACCTCAGGTCTCTGCAGCTTTTTCCTCAACTATCTATTTTGTCTGCCTGTGAGACCTGGGGAGGACCTCTCTAAGCTCCCATCTGCTCTTTGCAGGGAGCTGACAAGGGTCAAGCACAGCAATTCTTGAGTCGTGCTTCTCAGTTACCCCATGGGCTGCTGCAGTGAATGGCAGGGGCAAAGGGGACAGTACAAGAGTTGTGCCTGGCAGAACTCAAGAACACACCTAGAGCGAAAGACAAACTTCTTCCCTTTCCCTTACGGCCTCCCCTTCCCTTTCTTCCCCTTCCCCTCCTTCTTTTCTTCCTTAAATCCCTGAAGAGGTTATTTCCCCTCAGACTTCTGCTGAGTCTTTTTTTTTCAATTTATTCAGAGCACTGGGTCCATCCAAAGTCAGTGGCAGCATGTTCTCTATTGCTGAGAACCAGGACTTCATTCCTAGCAGAATCTGCATTTGGGTTATTTGGAATCCCTCCCTTCCCCCACCATGTTTAGCATTTAGCAGTATAGAACCACATGCAAGTGAATCTTTCATATGGCAATGCAAAGATGTTGCAGTTATTAACTAGAAATCAGTGTTGAAAAAAACAGCAATCATGGACCATAGCTATCTATTTTTACCCTTACTTTAGCCTTCAGCGAATAATTTTTCCTCTATTCCCCCATCTTGATCCATTAAGTTTTGCCAATCCTATAGACTCCAATTGTACATCAGTCCATGCTTATCCCTAGTAGATGTCTTAGCTGGTATTATTAATTATACTCACTGTACATGTAAGATTTCCATAATTTTGGTTTGTCTTGACTCATATTTACTGCTAAGAACTGCATGCTATAATTTGTGGTGCAAACAAGGGATTATCTATTTGCTTCCTGTTATATTGGCTTAAAAGGGCTGTTTCAAGGAAAATGGTGCTTACAAGCTTACTTGTTGGTGCAAAAAGCAGCGCCCAGCTTCCAGCATTCTGACTTGAGGTACACCATGTGATTGACTGAATTCAGTCTGAGAATAGTATTAAAAATGAAAATGAACCCCAGAAAATCCAGACTGAAAACATTCAAACCCAATCAAAGTTTTATAATGGTGGGATTATTCTGCTGTCCTGTGGCTACTAAAGCACAACTATCATAAAAAGCTGCAACTGACAGGGATCCCGTCTGCCTCCCTTTGATGTTTTTGAACATAGTTTTCCCTGCATTTTGTGCTGTGCTTTAGTCACGAGTGCCTGCATCTTTAAATGCCCTCAGTAGTCTTTGACAAAGGAACTAGATGCTTTGTGCAGCTGACAGTCAGTATGTGTCAGGCACTGAATTTTACTAGGTTACTTTAAAAATTGCCCATATTACATGACCCTCAAAAATACACAGATCCATTCCCCTGCACTGCTTGCCAACAGGGACAGAAAAAGAGCAGCAGGGCAGGAAGGGGAACACCCAGTAGGAGCTGTAACTTGTTTTGTTTGTTTCTTGATACAAACAGTTTCTTGGATCTGAGCTTTGCAAATCTATCCTCTGCTGTCATTCACTTACAGGAACTCACAGTTCATTTTTCCAGGGTGAAGGCTGATGTGAGGCAAGGAACATGCGCCATGGGAATGGACAGAATTTACACTGGGAGCAATGAGAAATGCACCGAGCTGCTGCCACCCTGAGCATGATAATTGCAGCATCCTGATCCTACTTCATCCATCTGATCTACCTTAGTGCTTTTATGTTGTGCTTGTTTATTAATTTGTGCTGGGCAGCAAACTTCCCCATGTCTCAGAAAGCCACTGGAACAAACGTGGCTGCACTGGGGAGAGGTTTTGCCCTGGTGGGGTAGCTCCAAGGTTATCCAAAGTGTTCCTGCTGAGGCAAATCAAGCCAATCAGGAAGCCCCCAGAAACTTGGGCTGTGTTCGGTTTGTTGTTTCCACCCTTAGACATTTCCTGCTATTGTTCTTGTCATTTTCTTTGAGTGTCCATTGGGCTGGTGGGTGGTGCTGCTACTGTCGGCAGGGGAGGCCTCCGGTCCTCTTGGGCACATGGAGAGCTTTGTGCCATTCCTTTCACAGACTCCCACCACTGATTTCTGGCATACAAGTTCAGGGAAGGTGGCGCTGTGGTGGTAACTGCATCTCAGTGTGCAATGCACAGTTCCTTTTCCCGTTTGCTGTTCTTAGCTGGACAAGAATGAAATCCTACCATAAAATGATGAATGAATTCCTGCTCAAGACATCGCTTACCACCCCTGGAGAAGGAGAAGGTGGGTGAGCAGGTGGAAGTAGTAAGTTCACAGCATCCTCGGATCTATATAGAGAGCTGTAGAAACACTTACTATATGCTGAACATTAATGGCTCTAGTTTTTTCTCAGCCACTCAGAGCCCGGTTTTCACTTTATAAGGGTACAGGATTTCATCTACAATGATCTAACCCCACCATGCCACTAGAGGACTGGAGAAGCTATAACTATTCAGGCCTTCCAGACACAATGCCTGTATCTCATTTTTTAACTCTCTGAATTTTATGATTAATTTTTTTTTTATTTTATCAGACACCTCTCACAAGTATCTACATGCAACGTGAAGGACAAAAGACCTGGATGCTGCACTCCTCTGGGTACTGTTTCAGTCTCAACTGGAAATCACACCTTACCCATTCCTAGCCCCTCCCCCAGTTGCTCAGGCAATCATCTTTGTATTTCAATACAGTGTAAGACAACTTCCTGTGTTGTGGAGAAATTTTAAGATTGAGCTTGTCCTTTGGCAGCATCTATAATTCTGCAGAGAGATCCCTGTAAGTGTGATGTTATTGCTAAACTGTAGTGATGAATACAGCCAACTACAGACCTGTGTGAATGAAGAAATGAGTGGGAAAAATAGTTTTGATTTTACTTGAGGCTCTCTTTCCAGCCCTTTGCTCCACATCACCTAACATCTGCCAGATCTGAGTCATTGCTATCTGAACCTTCACAGTGCTAGAGCTCAAATAAAAAAAAAAAAAAAAAAAGAAAAAAAGAGAGCATGTTTAAAAATGTGACAATGCCTTTCTAGTCCCCCTTACTGGTTCATGAAAAATTGGAATGAAGTACAGTTTTAACAGAGGAATGTTGAAAGTTTGCCTTGACTTCATGCTGCATGTTTGTGGTAGGAGTCAGCTGATGATTTCCTGCCTGCGTGGGTCTCAGAGGGGTGAAATTCTTGACCCCAGACTTCCCAAGAGCTGCAGAGCTTCAGAATTAGGATAACACAGACATCTCGGCTGATTTGGTTCAGTGGCACAAAAAGCAGCCAATAGAGTATCTGTAGAATGGGATGGGTTTAAAAAGGATTATAAATCTTCCTTATTAAGAGAACTTCTAAAACCATGCCAGGGTCCATGCTTTGATGGCTGACCTCAAGCTGATCATAGCAGAGGGGTGGTACAGGACTTCCTTTCTAAGGGTAAATATCAAAGAAGAGAACCTCAAAGCACCTAGCACTGTGGTAACCCCCTACTTTCTAATAAATTAGTTTGCAGTCAGTTCATTATCCTTTCTGCTGCAAACTGAAGAAAGCCAAGTGTAGCCTGATTGGCTCCTGGCTGTGATCCCAGGGCTAGCTGGTCATGAGAAGCTAGCTCACTAGCTCAGCTAGTGTGTGAACTCACACCTCTTGAGGTTTTAGTGCATCCCAGGACTACAACAAACCTCCCTCACACAGGTCTCCTTGACTGTACAAACCATCTCTATGCCTGGAATGATGGCACTGAGGGATGGGCTAGCAAGGGGACCATGATCCATGTCACATCTCTGGAAATTTCTGCTATGTAACTTGAGAAAAGAGGCTAAAGTTTTGCAGGGATTTCCTAAAGTCTAAAGGGGTTAATTTTGTCTGGTTTTGAGTTTTGCAGTCTTATGCTCAGGGATCCTGGACTGGAGAAAATCTCTGCTCAGTTGTGGCAAAACCATGAACATTCTTGGTCTTACCTGTACAACTGACCCCCTTGTCTTTTTTCTGTGCCTGCTATGTTTTTTATGTTGGTATTTGAACAAGGCGCTCAAATAAAGTAAGTTCTTTTAAGAATGGGCAAAAAAATAAATGTGCGACTATTGCCAAAATCTGCTTGGGTTTACAGCACTGACATATTATTTTAATTTTCTTTGTCTAAAACATGAGATCAGGGCAAAGACTTCACAGATGTCCATGGTATTGGGAAGCCTGGGGCTCGTTTCCCAGTTTACTTCAAGTAGGCAAGTGTGCATACGCTCAGGACATGGGAAGTTGAGAAATTACTGGCCAGTTGCAGGTTGCAGAAGCTGTCTGTAGGTGCCATCTGAGATGTACAAAAACAGCTTAACAGCGGTACAAGTGCTCTTGAAAATGGGATGCAGGTACTTTGGAAGCTTGTCTCCTGTGATATCCTTGCCAGATAGGCAAGGTATAGGTAGGATTACTTTTTCAGCTTTATTGTTTGAAGGGTCTTCATCTATGAATGTTTATAGTTGAAGAGATCATGCAGTAGATGAAAGAGCAATACTCAAAGCCTTGAACTTAAACAAGAGAGATAGATAAAGAGGTATCAAACTGTAGGTGCATATGTAGTTCCAGTGCTTTCAATAGATGAATACTTGAAAATAAAATCAAACTAAAAAGGCCTTATTTGAAATACGGCATAAAACTGAAAGCAACAACATTATTCTGGGTGCTCGAATGCCATTGACTGAATTATGACTACCACCAGGTGAGGGCAGTTGGAAGCACAAACTGTCAAGATGACTGGCCAAAGGGCTGCTGGTTAGTCACTATGTGCCAGATGGACACCACCAGCTGTCTAAATGATTTATCCCTCATTTGTAATTGGCCTCAATTGTGGCTGAGCTCCCTGGCTCTGCCTGCAGTTCTCAGGTCTGCAGTTGGCAGCCAACTTGGTATACACCCTGCAGGCAGCGTGCAAGCTCCTGTCAGCACAGCAGTTCCTGAAGGAGCTATGGGTTTTCTGGTCATGCCCTCCTCTAAAAAAATTTACCTCATTTGTGGTATGGAACATCCATGTCACCATTTCATTCTACCCTCCTTTACGTTTTTTTTTCCCGCCTGCTTCTCATTTTTATGCCAGCTGTTGTGATCAGTCACAAAGAGACATTTTCTGATACTGGTACAGGACTGCTGATATTTTCCACCTTATGCTATTTTAAGACTGGTAAGCAGGACCATGTAAAGATGCCACTTTGTGCCGAAAACAGCTGTGCCTTAAAGCATCTCTGGCTTCTCCCCTGTGATCCAAACCCACACTGAGTGGTCGTGCAGCCTTTTGGCTACAAAACTGTTCTGGTCTCTGCTCATCACCCTGCTGTGTACCTCCTGCCATGTGTTTGGGACTTACAGCATCAAGATCAAGAAATCTTATTGAAAGTCCTCCTGCATTTACTTGCTTCTGCCTTTTTCACTGGAATGCTGTCTTTGGGAAGTACCAAAGGTTTGAGGCCAAGAAATCCTCAAAAAAAATGCTGGGAAACATGGAATGACTTTATGCTGAGTTCATAAAATTTCTGCATGGATTGCTCTGTAGATGTCACGAACCCCAATACAGAAAGTGAAGCTGGAGCTGCCTGATTCAGGCTACTTTTGGATGGCTTGACATTTGAATCTAAAAGTTACAGGAGAATGTGCTTGCCCTCATGTAAGAGGTTGTTCCAAAGAGCTCGGTGGTGTTGCAGAGGATGGCTCCTGCCTGGCCCTGCAGCACAAGCACAGCTCTCACCATCATTCTGTCTAGGACTGTCTCAGGTGGGTGTCATTGAGACAGAAAGTAGAGACTGTTTTTAAAGGGACCAGGCAGACTGCCTTGCCACTGTTTTCTTGAAGTTACAGTCTGCTGGGAAAGAAAGCAAGGGGTCCTACTGCTTTTGAATAGCTCGATACAATTGCAAACATAAAAATTTCCAACATTAAGTAGAAAAAAGATGCAGGACAAAGGACAAGAATGGTTTTTGCTAGCAGCACACCAGCAAAAGGTGAGAAGAGTCATGTTCAGTTTATCATGGCTGTGTACATGATGTAGGTAAAGGTGGAGACATAATTTTCACCCAAAAAATAAGTCCAGCTGTTGGATCTTGTCCAGCCAGCCTCTCAGCCAAGAACCAGCAGATGAATATGGTCATTAATTAACCCAGTGAAAGTGGCTTAAGGTGTGCTTTACTCTGCATCTGCAGAGGCTGCTGGTAGGCTGTAGTCCATTATCATGGCTCATCTAAAACATGGTAAGGTGATGCACTCTGCTAATTTGACTGTGAGTTCGAGCACTTCTTTTCTTTCTGTTTCCAACTATCACCCCTATTTACTGTAGTAAATAGCTGTTTGACAGGAGTGCTCTCAAAAACTGTGGCCAGGGAGACCAAGAGAATACAATGCAATTTTTTCTTACAGGTTGCTAAATATCCAGTGCCTTTTGCACAGCTATTTATCTTTTCTCATTTCCCCTTAGACCTCCTTCATGCTCTTCCCACAAGAAGATTTTGTGGAGTCACATACTGCAGTGTAGGAAATGCTTGTTTAGCAGGTTTTTCCCCATATGTATAATACAACAAACCTTCAGACAGACATGCTAAATATACATCCATGGACCTGGGGCGCACTGCAGAAAGGTACCAAATGCTAAACTTAAAGCTTGTGCTGCTGCATCACTTTGTACTATTATGGTATATTATTATTATGAAAGTCACATACTAGCTTTCTTTTTTGCTTCCCATTCCTGCTGCATGCTGAGTGGCTTGCTTTGATAATTGGAAATTGCTGCACAAACTGACTGCCATGGCCCAGGAGACAGAAAAAGGTCTACCACAGAAGGGAAGAATCAAGAAGAGGGATCCAGGTCCAGATAGCAAAAGGAAAAAAAAAAAGGGAAAATAATAATTAAATAGTCCCTTCCACTGCGTGCATAAACAGAATGTACAAGGGTGGACTGCTGGAGGAAGAGCTTCTCTGCAGTGTATGAGGCCATCTAGCGAGCTCAGACATTGTAACAGCTCAGCTTTTTCCATGGCATTTTGTCCTGCTTGTCCCCAACAGGACACTTCACATACCAGCTGCCAGCCAGGTATGCACACAGATACTTCAACAGTATTCTTCACTGCAAGGTGAAGGGAGAAAAACCTCTGCAGGAGAGGAGAGAGTGACAACAGAAAGGACATGGCCGATGTCAGGGAGCTTGGCATGCTGGGTTTTTTTGGGAAGTCAAAAATCCAGTAACACTGGCAGTAGAAGAGCAATACAGCGTGCAGCTTTTTACTGAATCCCGTCCTCAGCTGCACAGTTGGGGATGACAAGGGGAGCTTCTCAGCCAGAGGGAACCACAGCAACTGGGGTGGTGAGAAAACCTTGTCAGGAGCCATGAGATATAGGCTGCTCAGTATTATGGGGTTTCTTCCCAGACAAAAAACTGCTGAGAGGCAAGGAAATGGGAAAGTGATACGCTAAAATAATTTCAAGTTCTCAGAGAACTGATGCTTGTATTTTATATGATACGGGACTGGCAGTCCTGGAAAGGAAACTGCTGAAATACAATGCTTTGTACCTACCAAGACCTGTCCTGGTGCTTTGCCTCTGAGCAGACCAGCCTGGGGATGAACACATGACCAGCTGCACTGCCCATACATTTCTCTGCATCTCACATGAGGCTGACAGGTTATGAGAATATCAGTAAGTATCTGGGATTTTTGATAGCTTTTTGTGGCTGCTCAGAGATACCTGAACCTATGTCTGACTCCAAAACCCTCAACCATTGTCACACTGTCCTGGTACAAACCATGATTGCTCAACTCGGGGTACAATGCTGGAGAATGTGAGCATAGGATGCGATTTCAACATTTCAGGGGTCAGCATGTGATTCCTGCCTCTGCAGTGACATTTTCCACTTTTAGCATAGGCACAAGTGTTAATAGCAAGTTTATCCTGTTGCATTAGAGGTACCTCAGAAAACTGGAATGAAAAGATTCGAAGATCTTCACCTAGTTTAATCATTATTTTAATCTCATGAAATGCTGGGAGCCAGGTGAGCACATGGTCCGCCAGCTTTTCTGTCTTCAGCTGACTGAATACATTTACTTTCTCATCTCTTGAAAAGTTATATGACCTGCTTGGATTTTCCTTGATGGAGAACTCTTTGTGTTCACCAGTCTGAACAACTATAAATCTGGAGCTTGATAATTGTAGTAATGACAAACTTTTCCACGCTCTCCTGAATTGTCACTGAGGCCTTAATCTACAAATTTTAGGACATCACATTAGTTTTAAGTGTGAAATTATTAGTCACAGTGCAAATAAGTGTGTGCAGCTGGAACCTTTGCTATTTGAATAAGTTTGTGTGTGTCTACATAGGCTTTAGACAGGAGAAACAGAATATAATTAGCTTTGTAGCAGTGCCACCCAGTAAATACAGTAGCACCATTGCTAGTAACAGATCCCAAGCTTTGAAATAGCTTTGCAAGGACTTTAGGACTTGTCACAGTCACTCTGTACTGTTGTAAAGGAAGAAAAAAGAAAGTCCTATAAATCTGACTACTTAGCCAAAGATGTTAAGAATGCAGAAACTAGAAGAGACATTGAAATGAAAGCAGTGTTTGTCTGAATGTTTATAGAACAGTTTTGACTGACCAAAGGTCTTTCTCTCTTTGTTAGGAATGTAATTTACAAGCAGACATACCAAAACTAGAACAGACCCTTCTTCTGTGGCCTAACAGGAAGATAATATTTAGAGATTAGAAAGTAGCAAAACATGGTAATGTAGCAATTCCTATAGGATGTATGCAAATGTAGAAAATTGGTATTTGATACTAGATTGGCTAATGAGAAAGTAGAATATTCAACATAGAAAGAGATATAAATCATTGTAAAAGGAGAGCTTGCTCTCTTGCTCTTCCTCTTCTTCTTTTGTTTCTCCTTTTGCTCTCTTACTTCTCCTCTTCTCTCTCTTGCTCTTTGTTCTCTAGCCTGCTCTGAGCTAACTCTGAGCTGGGCTCTTTCACCCACACCCTACGTAATAAACTTCAAAACTTAACCTCAGAGATGTTGCCTGAGTACTGTCCCAACCATTCTGGCACATAACTGCTCCCACACTGTACATGCCCCCTTTGTCTTCTGCACATGTCTGCATAATTGTATGGTGTAGCAACAATCTACAGACAGCAGTGCCATGCAGTTTGTTTTGTGGAAGGAAATGCATATGAACCCACTGTAGCCATTCCATGCAGAGGAAGATGGGCTAGATGCCACAGCTGAAGCCTGGAAAGAGATACTGGGTACTGTGAGGAGGAGGATAGAGTGGTATGATGGGACAGACAATGAACAAATTCACAATGGTCAGATAAAGACCTAGAGCTGGATAAAACAGCTCTAGGAGCAGCAAGGAGAGCAAATAACAAGTATCAGAAGAAGCATGGCTAGCAGGTCAAAGGAGATGACTCTGCCCCTGCACACCTGAGCATGGGACAGACTACGATGAATTAATTCATCAATTAATTAATTGAGCGTGACTTCATCACATTGTAAATAGGAGATGAATGCCTAGCTATTTCCCAGCTCATGCTTTCTGCACTAGACTGTCTTTACTATGGTCATTTTTATTTTATTTTTGTATTTTTGTTTGTTTTGTTTTGATGTTTGTTTGTTTTTGTTTTCTTTGATCAGATGGACTTTGGGTAGTATATTGAGAAGAATCTATTTTTAAGGGCTAATTTCTCCACAGTTAATTTAAGGACAGAAGTAATTTTCTAGGCAACAGATTTTTTAAAAATTCCCAAATGTTGTAACATTACAACAGTACGTGTGAGTTTAATGTTACTGAATGTGGCAGCACACATTATTTCAGCCTACAGAAGAAAGACCAGACCACCCTGAAATGCCACTTTTGGATCAACACTGTGTTGCTGGGTCTAGGTCTAAACCAGAGGACTAGGGAATAGATGCAGGCAAGCACTACTGGACTGGGGAGGAGGAAACTAGTGGATATTGCATAAAAAATAGAATGCTTTTCAGGAGAGAGGTAAAACACTTTTTAGCTATAGTTCACTTAAAAGCACTTGTTTTTTTTAATAGATACTATTCTTTTAAAATTATGGTTCCCTGCACTTTCACTTCCAAAATGAAGTAATTTTTTTAGAGAAAAAAGGTATTTTGAAATTACAAAGTTAAGTGCCAAAATATAACATCTTTCAGTTAGAAAAAAGTCCATTTTTTCTGTCCATTGAATTTAGCAGATGATTTTGCTGTACTGTTTTTCATATTATGGAAAACAATGTCTTGGCTTGAATTAAAGTTCTCATTTCCTGCCCCTTAGAGCATCCTCAGTCTAGGAAGCATGTTATACAGATGTGAGACTTCCAGGTATGCCAACTCATACCAAAATACTACGTCACTCTTTAAAATAACATCAGGCTGATATTTCAAAAACCTAAGGGAAAATATGGAGGAACCAAAAATTTCTTCTGGATGTTTTCCTCACTTCGAGATTCACTATTACATCCTTGTAATTATGGTAGCATTTGTTACAGGAAAGCAACTTTCTAGTACTGCATGTTGAATTCAAACATTTCTAGTATTGCCTTCTAGTACACAAAAGAATGTACCTTTCGTAACATTGCCAGTCTTTGGATTATTTCAGTGGAGGATAGAAATATTTTGTTTCAAGATTAAAGACTGGAAACTATGATCTATCAGTAGCAATATTTGCATGTAAATATAATCCAGATTTTTTTCTTAAAATTATTTTCTTCTTCTTTCATTTTAAATTTTTTTTTCACTCGGAAGTTTTTATTGCTTAAAATCTTCCATGAAATCTGTCAGTTCCTTAAGCAGGAATAGTTTTCTGCTTCTTTAGTAGTCTGAATGCCCACAATTCCTTAATATAATATGTGCAGGATACTGTTATCATACACATATGACACTAACCCCCAGTAAATGGACACACATGGACTCAAAAACTCAGTGGATTTTAGGAATACATACCTCTCTGGCATTGCTACTGTAATTGTAAGAAAATTATTTTTATTCTAGATAAAGACATCTTCTAATACTTTCCTTGATAGTATTTATTGTAAAATAAATAAATGTAAGCCACCTTGCTATCACACCAGAAACAAAGGATGTATAAAATGTGGTATTTGGGGCCATGTATTTGCACTATTAAACAAATAACTTTTAACATGAATCCATCGGAAGTTTTCTCCTGCAGTCCATGCATACATCATCTTTTGCCTGGCAAAGAAGACATTTTCCTTTAAAATATGGCAAAGGGAGACTTTTTTTTCTCCTTTCTTTTCATTGGTTAACTCCCCTGAAGTCCTCCCCTAAAGCACCTCTTTGGTGGATACTTTGCAAATATGAAAATATGAATTACTTGATAAAGTATTGTAATCTTCTTAATCTTAGGGAGATGTCAACTGCCCTTGTGTTTTGATGCCTCAGGTTTTAGCTGTTATAATTTTTAGACTCTCTGCTGTTTCAGTGAGTAGTTTTAGGTTTCATATTAAGTGCTACTAAGCTCTCTTTGCAGTGTAGATGGACAAAACAATTCCTTCTCAAGTTGATATCAAGGACAACTTTCAGGCCCAAGAACGAAAACAAAAAGGTGAAGTGAGAAGAAAAAACAAGGAGGATGGAGCTTCATAACCCGCAGCTATGGTTGGACAATTGATTCTAATATGCCAATGGACCAGAACTTATAAAAATGTGAGACCTTTTGACTTGGGGAGCCATTTTGTGACCATTTTGGGTGCATCTTGTGTGTGGTCCATCTGGACTCTTGCAGAGCAAGAGTACCCATTGAGATGTTTTAATAAATACCTACATTATCCTTTTGCCCTGTCTAGTCTCTGTTCCAGGTTGGCCTCATCAGTTTTCTCATCAGAGAAGGCATCAGTTTCACCAAATTAAAGAGAAGACACTAGGCCCTCACTTTCGGGTGCAGGTGAATATGCATGACAAGGTTAGTAGAGCTTTCTTTACTATCCAACCAGCAGATCATCCTTATGACTTCTGCAAGTTACAAAACTAAAACATTTCCACTGAGTGTGGCATCAGGATAACCTCACCTGGGATGACTTTTCACAAAAAACTGTGGAAAAATACAATGAAAATGGCAATTTTGGCATCTGTTGTACTTCCTGTTCTCACCTACATCTCCTTGGTTTCAAAACAGGAAGACAGATCATACATTGGTATCTGATGGCAAGAAGGAACCTGTAATAACTCCCATCAAAGCTAATCACACAGTCTAAAATATGACAATGACCCTTCCAGCTGCAAACGTTACAACAGAGAAGAAGCTGTTCCAGAGGTGGAGTTAGCCTATGAGCTGGCAATCTGTACCTTCTGTGTGTTAACTCTCCCATGGTCACAGTCATCTAGGTGGAAGCCTCAGGCTGTGAGGGTCAAGGGCACTGGATGTGATGCACAGCAGGCAGAAAGCTCGTGTTAAAACTGAGCCTTTAAGAAGAAAGTTACAGTGGTGATAGGAAACCCTAGCTTGCTGCAGGGCTGATGCTTTGTGGGGTCATGGTAATTCCCCAGAGGATGGAAGGAAATGTTTATTAATGAGAATTTTACATGAATACATTGAATACAACACATTTCTAGAGGTCTGCCAAAAAGAGCTCTGCTGAACACACTTCAGTGCAATGTTTGTTGATAGTCTGGTTCCTGATTTCCACCGAACTTTTGTATGGAGTGTCATTACATGATATTTAAAGGAGGATGTGATTCTGGATAGTTCGAGGAAGTACCTTAATACAGTCAATTTTAATTGTGGATTACTCATGTTGTCTTGGCTCATTAAAAATATTTTTTAATTAAGGAATGCATTTAAAATATGTTGAAGCCCAGCAGAAACTCATGCTGATGTTGCCTCTTGACCTGGGGCAACATGTAGCACTCCATGCTGGTGTAGTCTCTGCCGTGGGGTGCATCAGTAGGACACTGCACTCTCCCTCAGGGCAGGACCAGAAGTGTTTTTTTGGTGAGTCTGGATGCTCAGCACATCACTGCAGCCTTTCCTATGCCACACTGACCAGCAGCTGACCTGTGTGTCCCACATCCAAAAATAGATCCAATATACAGCCTGTTTCCAGTTCTGGCTGAGGAAGAGAGGGATGTAAAAGTACTTTTCTGTGGTAAAACCGAGCCTTCCCAGGGATAATTCCTAATGGCTGTAAACAGCTGTCCACTCTCTGGGGTGGGATAATGACTTTATTTCATGAAAACTCAGTCATATAAGCCTCTGTTTTTTAGTTAACTATTTCTATTTTGGACACTTCAGTGCCCCATAATAAAAAAAAAAAGAAAAAATCATATAAAAACATACACTTCGACCTTATGATTACATTTTCATTGGGAAGCAGTCAGGCTAATGCTGGCCCTTTCCACATGTCCTCAGAAGGGGCTATTCTGAGAAAGCTGATATTCCATACAAGAAATGCTCTAGGATTTTGTAATTTTCAGCTTAAAATAAACAGGGATGGATGGTGATGCATTTAGATAGAAATCCCATGCAGAAATAAACAATGACATTTAAGAGGGAGTCAGGCAGTGGTACTCACAGGAAAGGTGACCTGACAGCATTTAGAACAGTAGGCTCTAGAGAAAGCCCACACATCCCACCACAGTAAATGCCATTGTTGGTTCACCTGCTGGCTTGCAGACTGTGGGACAGACACAACTTTATGAATCAGCACCTCCTCTCTGACTGTCTGGGACACCACATATTCTCACCCTGCTTCTCGTAATGCTTAACATGAAACATAGCAGGAGAGCAATGCTATGTTCTGCTTTTGAGACAGGACAGAACAGGAAGCAGAAGTCATTGCTGAAGACCGATCCGATGAAGATGACTTCTCCAGAGGGATGACGCCTTGCAATGCTTGCGTGGCTGCTGAATGATCCTTTGTGCTGCTGGAGACCACAGCATTGTCATGACACAAAGTTGGGAATGCCAATCACATGTTTGGGAACTGGAAAGCAGCCTAGTGAGAGGATGAATAAGGGAAAGAAGGAACAGGAGCAGAGAAGGCATTTTCACATCTCCAAGCTGCAATTAATGATTGATAGGACCGATCACAGCTACACTACTGCTAAAAGAAGAGAGAACAGAACAGTCAAGAGCACCACGGTGCTGGCCATGGCAACTTGCAAGAGCAGGGAGTGGGCAGGACTCCCCTCCTGGCTCCAGCACTGAAGCCTCCTGGGTCCCTTTCCATGAGGTGGCTGCCCTGTCTGTACCAGAGAAAGGCCCAGGGCAGGACCACCTGGTGCTGCATGTGTAGAGGGTGGGTACCAGCAGGATGCTGTGGCATGGCTGATATGACAGCATAAAGCAGGGTGAAGGAAGGGAACCACAGGTTCCCTGTGACAAGATTAGTGACATAAATTAGGAAAGTAGCTTATTAAATTCCCTGTTGCCTTGGATGCTAAACATGTTGTATCATTAACAAAGATAGTAAGATGCTTTTGGCAATTCTTCACAGAAATCTGGAAGATATGAACTAAAGAGATATAACAAACCACTGAAGGGAAGTACAATACTCTTAAGACCCATCTGTATTGAGCAACTGCTGTGACAGAAAAACCTATGTTTTATTCTCCTAGTAGATACAATGTGGTAAATAACTGTTGAACAATTATGAAGCATTTATATGCAGTATTGAGCAGTTGTTTTGTTTCACCCTGGTAATGACTTTTTATTTCTCTGACCATAGATTATTTTTCTGTCTTTGTTTAGAAGTGTACACCATTTTGACATTTGTGGGGGTTAAAGGACACTGGAAAATTATGGCATATGGTTGATGATTTCTCTGAGAAGTATTACTCATTTGGAAAACACTAAATTAAACGTAAAATATTTACAGGAATTTATCTATTTGTCTATTATCTGACAGAAAGTTATCTCAATATTTTGTTTCCACAAAGTAGAAACATTTGCTTTTTTACATTACCATTTAACAGATAAAAACAGATAACAATGTTCCAGTGTCAGTGTTAGGAACGTTTTAGTCTTATCAAATTAAACGTTTCCAGGAGGTCAGACAAATAATAATAACGCCTCTCTTTCATAATATTTTTGATAAACTTATATTTTTCTGTCTTTGAGGCAGTGTTGAAATTTCAAAGTCTCAGCATTTGGTCGATGACAGAAGTTTCTAGTTATGAGCCATTCAAATCATCACTTTATGCTACAGCTTCCTTTATAGCTTCAGCTTCTCACAATCTTGTTCTCTAGAGTGTTCAGAGTCTAAAATGTATGCCTTCTGTTCCTCCTCACGGACATCTATTCTGACTCTAATGACAAAGCATGAAAATCCAGTCTATTTCAGACTAGTGAAACAAAGTAAAATTATTTGGAGAGCAAAACTGAAACTCTAAATTCAAAACAGAAGATATATTTATGCCTTCAAATACGAACTCTGAAACAAGTGACTCCAACACAAAAATATTTTGCCAGCTAGTGAGAAGAGGGGGAGTAGAAAGAAAACTCCATCATGATTTCAAGTGGTTGTACCGGGAGCTGGCTGGCTGGCTGCCTGGCACTGGTAGTCCATCTAGGTCTGTGCCTGGCATTAGCTGTTTCTAAATATTTCATGGAAACAGAGCAAAAATTCAGTGTTGATTTGCACATAGGAAAGTTTCTTCCTTACCTAAAATGCAAGAAGCTGGCTTTATTATACACTGCAAGAGCCAACTTTTCTGGCCCAAGCACTAATTTAGTCTGCTAATCCCTGGGGACTCCACATGCTATTTTCCAAAACACACCACTGTATGAGTTTACAAGTGAAACAATTTGACTGTTCGAAATGCAAAATATTTGGGGTTCCCCTATACCTATATTTTTAATTTATTTGTTTGGGTTTCACAATCTGTCATTTACTCTAGTGAAAAGCAGTTTCTGATCTCACTTCTCTTTTTCATTTTCATACATACCTAGTACTTCCCTTCTCCAGGAGAATTACAGAAACAGAAAATAGCACAGCCCTCCCTCTTACATCAAGTATCTCAACAAACTGGTCAAGCTTCATCCTGAAATTGTCCAGGAGCAGAGATCCCCTGTAGCAATTGGCACTCCAGTGCTTCAACACGCTCACTCTTGAAAAAGGTCTGCAGGAGAAATAATTGATTATTTTCTTATACAATCAAACAATCACTGGGTTGGAAGAGACTTCCAGCATCATTGAGTCCAACCTAAGCCCTAACACCTCAACTAAACCATGGCACCAAGTGCCACATCCAGTCTTTTTTTAAACACATCCAGGGATGGTGACTCTACCACCTCCCCAGGCAAAGCATTCCAGTACTTTATTACTCTCTCCATGAAAAGCTTTTCCTAATACTCAGCCTATATTTCCCTTGGTGCAGCTTATGTCTATGTCCTCTCATTCTGTCACCTGCTGCCTGAAGGAAGAGCCTGACCCCCACCTGACTACAAACACCCTTCTGGCAGTTGTAGAGAGTGATAAGGTCACCCCTGAGTCTCCTTTTCTCCAGCCTAAACACCCCCAGCTCCCTCAGTTGTTCCTCACAGGGTTTGTGTTCCCAGCCCCTCTCCGGCCTCGTTGCCTCCTCTGGACACACCCAAGTGTCTCAATGTCCTTCCCAAACTGAGGGGAACAGAACTGGACACAGCACTCAAGGTGTGGCCTCACCAGTGCCCAGTACAGGGGCAGAATGACCTCCCTGCTCCTGCTGGCCACACCATTCCTGATCCAGGCCAGGGGCCATTGGCCTTCTTGGCCACCAGGGCACTCTGCTGGCTCGTGTCCAGCTGGCTGTCACCAGCACCCCCAGGTCCCTTTCTGCCTGGGCACTGTCCAGCCACTCTGTCCCAGCCTGTAGTGTTGCAGGGGGTTATTTTGGGTGGCCAAAATGCAGAAGTTGGCACTTGGATTAATTAAACCTCATCTCACTGGACTCTGCCCATCCATCCAACCAATCCAGGTCTCTCTGCGGAACCCTTCTACCTTCCAACAGATTGACACATTCTCCCAGCTTGGTGTCATCTGCAAATCTACTAATGAAAGCCTCAATACCCTCATCCATGTCATCAATAAAAATATTGAACAGGATTGGTCCCAGCACAGATCCCTGGGGACACCACTGGTGCCTGGCCCCCAGCTGGATGCAGCACTGCTCACCAACACTCTCTGGGCCCGGCCATCCAGCCAGTTCCTAACCCAGCAGAGGTCTGGCCTTCTGGCATTTTAATCCCATTTCTCTTGTGTTTGAAATTTATTTCCGTCATCTTTATAGCTATTTTAAAACTAGTTGAAGACATTATCATGACCTGTTCAACTTTCTTTTCCCAAAATAGTTTTCTCTTGCAAGTTGTGGATCTTTGTTATCAGAAAGAGGGAGGTAAGTTTCTGACTGGCTGGAAGCAAGTGCTGAACCCCAGTGGCTCAGAGGAAGGGGTCCAATCAAGCAGGTCCTTGATTGCAGACTGTGTTGGCTGAACTAACATTGCTCCTGCTGACCTGTCTCTTACCTCATCTCACAGACCTGAAATGATGGACCCTCCATGGCCTCCCCAGTGCTTCACTGTCCTTACTGCCGGAAGGATTTCCCTAATGAATTTCTATTGCCAACACTTAATTTTGGTAGTTGTTGTTCCTTCTACTGTGAACACAAAGAACCTCTTATTCCTTTCCATTGCAGTGGCTGATGAAGATTTTGAAGACCTACTCTCTGCGCTGGACTGAGCATGCTTCCCTTGTAGAAGGGAAGACCATATACCCCAGCCACTTCCATCTTCTCCTCCTGATTTTCTGGTAGTCTGAACTGTACTTCCAGTGCAATTGTACTTTCAACTGCACATTAATCCAAGTGAGGCCTTCCTAATGATCAGCAGAGAATTCTTTCATGTTTCATTACCTACATACCAAAACACCTTTATAGCCCCAAATCCTTGACTCATGCCAAACTTCTTATTCATCCTAGTTCCCATATGTTTTTGAGAGAACTGGGCTGACAGCCACAGTTGGCTCTCTCCACAGTTAGCTATGCCTGCCCAAAGGTAAAATCTTGCAATTTCCTTCTGTTGTGTTTTTAGGATCACCTCTGATTTGCAATTACAATACTGTTCTTCACCATGTGCCCCCATGTTTGATGTTGTCTTCACGTTTAGTAAAGAGAGTATCTACTCATAAACCTTCTCATCACCTACAGTATTATGAGAAGAGGAAATTGTGTAAGAACAAGCATAGAGTCCATCAAAACTTCTCCCTTCAATTTTGAAGGAACAGTATCTTACCAGTATTGTCTCTGTCTAAGACAAATTTTGTCCAAATCATATTTCTACCTGCTGGATTATGAAAGTATCAAAGACTCCTTACTGTTAAGGTAAATGGCATCCTCAACTGACATGGTCTGCTAGGAGCCTGTCAAGGAAGCTGAGTACCTTGGCAGGCTTTATTTGATAAATTCAGGTTGTTTATAAATTACTGTGTATTCCCCAGGAAACTACATGTACTCCTCTAAGGAATGCAATTAGGTTTTTATCCCCTAACTCCACTTTTCTCTGCCCCCTTGGTAAAGTTAATCATGACATTTGCTTTTCCTATGAACGTCTCCTTTCAAAATTTCAAAGCGACAAGACCCTGAGATGGTTTCAGCCAGATGTCCAGTTTGAGGGTGACCTCACCACACTCAGATGATCTGAAACCAGTCTGATTTGCCTCAGGATTCTTCAACCTATTTTTCCTGATTCTGCTCCAGATGTGTACCTGGTGCAAATGCACTTCTTGCCTAGTTGCAGCACACCTTTTCAGTGAAGATTGAAGAACAAAACAAGACTCTTAGTGTCATCTGCCATCTTTCCTCTCTGTGGAACAGGAGATCAGCATTTTCTTTTGCCTTCTCTCTACCAGTAATATTACCACAGAATAATTTCCATTATGGCACAGATCACATTATGCCTCTGCCTTTTTGGCTTTTGTCCTCACCTGCTTTTTCAACTCTTTCAAGTTATACTTAAAAATCTGAACTAATTTCCATTTTCTGTGACCTTTTCTCTTTGCCCAATGCCAAGGAAAAGCTAGTGATTTAGTACAGTGATTCTGGTCCTACACCTCCTATCTTTCCCCTGGCCAGTTTGATGTTATGGTCATTCACCCTGTGTAACTCCTCTAGCTATCAAAGCTTTCAGTTAAGAAATCTTGAGTTTATTGAAATCTGCCTACCCCAAATCCATTATTTTTATTAACTTTTCCATTTGTAAGTCACAGACTTTGTAATTTCATGGTCATCCTAGTCCCTAACCTTTATATTTTGTGGGGTCTCACCACAGACTAACCACTCTGCAGAAGTTCCTCATTCTGCACAGTTAGCTGGAAGAGGTATTTATGCTCCAAAGATTTGCTTTCCTGTGCAGGGTGAGATTAACATGATTAATACTCTTTTTTAGATAAGCATAGCTTTTTAATGACTTGCTCTTCTTGTAAGTGTTTCTTCTGCTGAATTTGTCAAGGGATGCTACTAGTTAAATGAATCTGAGAAATGGTGATTGAGTCTTAGAATTTTTCCAGTATCATTAGGGTAACCTAGATGCTTTTGGCTAGGAGAAAATTAATATGCAAAAGCTATTCTTCCCTCAGTCAAATCACAGCTTCTTTGTAGATAAGCAAACAGTGAAACTATGAGAATGCTAATCAATGTAGGACACAAAGAACAAAGATTTTCCCTCTCATTTGCAAGTCTACCCTCCCACTTAATTAAAAAATAGTCTTCCTAGGAAGATAATGAGGAAAAAGGGGGAAGTGGGGAGCAGAAGTAGTGAGAAACAGAGGAGAACCTGTGCTGAAACAGAAGGTATTTTCTGATGACATTTTTTGATTCCTTCTGGAACTAAATAATCACACCATCATGCTCTGGCCTTTTTTCTGGATTACTAGGACTGATCTGTGTCATCCAGCCCTCTCCAGCCATGCTCACACAGACTGAGCAATGCTTAAGGACCATCAAGGCCCCTGATCAGTGAGCATGGATGGCACAGCTGACTGACACAGGTCTGTGATACCACTTAGTAAAACTTCAGTGTGCAGGTTTGCAAATCTTCGCATTTGCAACCCCTGGGATGAAAGGAGGCAAAGAAGCTGGAGCTAAAGCTTAGGAAAAGTTTCTGGTACTTCCCAGTTCTCTGTGCTGGAGTGGAAGAGCATTCCTGTCTGCTGCCCTAGAGAGAAGCAGGTAGTGAGGACTGATGAGTGCAAAGGAAAAGGAGAGTTTCATCATGGAGCCATGTCATGTTAAAAGGGAATTTGGTGATAAAAGATGAGAGCAGCAACCCAAGTGTTGCCTATAGACCTGGCTGCCTGCCTTGAAGACTGTCTGTAAGGCAGGTCACTTTACTGAAATGTGACAGGAGAGGAATCTGCAGAAAATTGTTGCTTCCCAGAAACTCCTTGTCATGTTGAAGAAGTTACCAAACTCCTAAAAATAAAACAATTAAATAAAACTAGAGGAGGGGAAAATATGGATATGAACAACATTTAAGAGAGAGAAAGCTATGGGAGCTGTTAAACTCCAGCAACTTTAATAGCCATGACAGCTTTAAATCCTTACAAGTCACCCTGCCAACAAAGTCCACCTAACTGCAGCAGAAAAGGAATACCTCTCTGTTGGTTCCCCTTCCTTTCATTTGTCCTAGCTGATGGGGGAGAAGAGGCACAATTAATGCATGGTCCTTAGGCTAATATTTCTCACAAACAATATACACGGTATGAAATGAGAAGTTCAGGTAACCACTAGAGAGGAGGTACTTTAAAAAAAAAAAAAAAAAGTATTTTAACAGAACAGCAATGGAAGCTGCTGGATTATTTTTGGTGATTTTGAAGGCGATGCTTTATCACTTCACCTTGATTCTCCTTGAGAAGCTATCATCTCTGCCTGCCAAGGTTTCCCAATTCTTTCTTAAAGTTTTTGTCCAGCAAAAACTGGACTCTTGTTCTTCAGGAAGAGCCAGAGAAAATGGATTTTTCAAATGCCTCATTATGCAAATCCTCTCAGAATACTCTCACGAACACATGATTCAGCATCCCTGGGGCAAACAGACACATTAACACATTTTGTACACTCTGGGCTATTTCCCAGATAGCATTCCTCCCATGGTAGACACAAAACACTACTATTTGTTTTGAAGGCACTTTGCTATGAAGGAAAGAAAATCCTTCAAAGAATTACATAAGACTGAACCATTTTCAAAATACACATGGTTCAGATGAAAAAAATCATTGCTTCATAAATATTCAGCACTACAAATTGTTCTCAGTACATAGAACAGCAGGAACTTTACACCAGTAAAATCTAAAAATTAGAAAGAAAATTAGGTAAAACAAAGATTCTCCATGTCCTGTATTACTGCCTAGTTACTATCTAGAAAAGCTCCCATTGCAAAAAATAAAATCAGATTAGTCCAACATAGATTTGTATTATGTTTAACTTGTCCCAAATATCTAGGGGCAAACTCAGTGTATTACAGGCTTCTACAGATTCTGAGAATCTCTCTATATAATTTTTGTGCCAACAAAAAAAGTCACGTATTTAATTTTTGAATGAAAATTTCAGATATCTATAGTATATGCTGCTTCCATAATGATTCTTTTTTTGATGGTTATTCATATTTAGAGAAAGGAATTTGAGAGCCCACTTCAGCTTTATTCATGCATAGTACTTTCAGATATCTATATATCTAACAAAGCAACAAGCAGTACAGTCAGAGATTGCTAAATACAATCTACTTCTTCCATAACCAAATACAAACTATCACTATTTCTTTCCCTAATTTTACTGAATCCTTTTCTGCTCAGCAGCAGGTAAAGCAAAGACTAATGAGGAAGGAATCACCTTTCAGAAATGCTGGGTCACTGCATCAGGTTTTTTCAAATGTCTTCTCTTTTGGGAGATGAGGTGGCTCAGCGGGTGCCGCTAAGATGGAAAAATATCAATGTATTACTCATCTTATTCAAGATGCCAGTATGATGCAGTCTGTCCTGATGCAGTAAGTGGTAAGACAAGCCACCTAATGAAGCCAGGAAATGATTAAACACCAGCACTCTTAACAAGAAAAAATACATTTTCAGGATAGGTAATTTTGCAGCTTTACCCTACAGACATTTTATATGACAAAATAAGCACTGGAAATAAGGAAGGAATATCAGACACCTTTTGCTTGAGTCATTATGTTTCACAGTTGGTGTTGATCTGGTAATCTTCGAAAAGAAAAACTGTATTATCTTGTTTGCAATTGAGGCAAGTCAAAAACAACTCCACAGCAATTTGCAGCAAGCAAATTTGTGATTTAACTGTGCAAACCCAAGAGCACTCCAGTGCCACATAAAGCCAACCTGGCGCCCAGGAGATGTCTGCTGGTGTTTGGTGGAGGGTCTGACAAAGCACAGCTCCACCAAGTAGCCACCTGTAATAGTCCTCCTGTTCATTAAATGTCTTCATTTGTCACACACACCATTTAAGCAGGAATTTTCACTTCCCAAGAACCACAGGCATTCTCCTCCTTTCCATTTGCACTCAAGAGGGAGTAACCGTGGAGGTTCCATTCTACTTTCTTCTTTGAAATGCATGAAGAGCGGAATGAGTGCCTACAAAATGCAGTGCAATAGCAGCCTTAGTAGCAACTTATACTGCTGCCAAGAAATCTGTTTGGTCCTGGGATCCACAGTAGCCTTGGACACTAAGCCAGGACATCAGGTTGTGGCTGTCATGTGTTCTGCTAATTATTTGCAGGTATCAAGATATTTGTTAGTTATTACATTCCCATTCTGTAGAGAGGAAAAGGTTGAGGCATGGATGAAGCCTTCATATGGTGTTGTATCCCTCTTGGGAATGTTTCTCCCCCAAAACCCCTCCCCCAGAAACTTTCTGCGGGAGGGGTTTTGGGAGAGAAACATTCCCAAGAGGGATACAACATATGGTAGACATTGGTCTGATTTGATCGTATTTTCTTTTCATGCACTGTAAGTTTTATATAAAGCCATTTAATTAAAACAGCCTCTGTCTGTTACGCCTCAGGTTTTGTGTTGCCTTAGGTGGTACCAACCCCTGATAATTGAAGGTCTCTGGGTAGAAAGAATGTATTACAAACATTTAGGGAAAAAATAGCTAGAAAGAAGAAAACAAGTTCCAGAAGCTTGTTTGTGTGAAGAAGACTGGAACGTGTTTTTAATTCATTCTTCCAGGGATCTAATCAATTTTCAGCGACTGCTGTCCACACCAAGCTGGACTCTTCACCTGATCTTTGATGCTACACATGTGTGAAAGAATCTCCCTAATAGCCCTAACCGGTCTAAAAAAATAGGATGATTTTTCTGTGACGTAGCTTCAAAATTATTAATGATTTGCACTTGTAAAGTTGTTTTTAAGTAGCAAAGAGCAGAGGATGACATGCGGGTTTTGAGTAGGGTGGTTGCTCCTAAAATTACTTGCCTAAAAGATGATAAAATAAGAGCTGACCACTGCTGCTTGCCTGGAAGACTACAAAACGTTGTGAAGCCTTAAAACTGGGCTTTCAATGGCCATATGTGTGACCTAACAAGTTAGATCTGATGTGGTGATTACTTCCAGCCTTCGGCAGGCAGAAAATTTTAGATTGTGCTCAAGTGAAAGTACAGTTATTTCACAAGAAGAAAACAGAACCGAGGATCATCATGTTCTTGGCATGGTGATACCCTGCAGTTCTCCACAGCTCTCTCCAAAAGGTGATACCAATGGGGGAAGGGCTCAAAGGAATGAGGCATTTCCCTTGCATGTTTTGGGGCATAAATGGGGTACACATGTAAATCCTGCAGTATTTTCACTTTCTCCTGCTGCAACATTTTCTAAAGTCAGAATGATGTTATTTTGCCTTTTATTTATTTTCTCAGCTAAAGATCCTATGGCATCAAAACTGGACTGCCAGTTTAACAGATATGAACTACTCCCATGCATCAGAAGTGATACCGTACTGCTGGGTGTAACTTCTGACAGTGAGCTGGGCTGCCCTTGCAGGACCAAATCAATGGCTAGCCCCATGCAACCCCTCTGGAATGACATTTGGAGGGGGAACAAACTAGTTTGGTTTCTCCACCTGGATGCTGCAAGCAAGATAAGACTTACATGCCCTGTTCTACTGGCAACACCTTGTTGCTCTGCAGCAGCTGATGCCTGGAATGCATTTCAAAATTTGGGAACCTTTTGCCTTTCTGGGCATATCCAGGTGTGCCAAACTCACAAAGCTGAGAATTACCATCAGACAAGTCAGAATCCCCTTAGCCTTTTGCTGTGTTTTAGTAGTATTTCATACTGCCCTTCTATTCTTTTGGAACTAAGAACCTTGTCTTCAGCTGAAAGTCTCAACAAACCTTATTTGGGTTACTAAGACAACTCCTTTGTCTAATAGACCTACGGAAAAACGTCTTACTGCAAACCAGACTGCCCACCCACGTCCTGATTGCAATACAGATTCTTGGGAAGATCATTTGTGTGAAATTCACTGTCCTGATTAATGAGTACCCTTACATATAAGGAGTAGAAATGAGGCAAAAGATGGACTCATACTAGGAAACAGTACTTACATTTTTCTAAGTACACTTTTAAAAATGTGAAAGATTAAAACTGAATGGAAGACTTCTAATATGGGCCTAGCACTCCACGATTTAGTTACAAGATATTTTCTCTGGTATCTTATTTGACATGAGTGTTACCTGCTTCCCTACCACATGCTTATGTATTACCAGTAGTCCATGTTTACTGGGAATATCTGTCTATTCACACTTTGTGCCTTTAAGGTTCTGTAGGCAAGTTCATGTTTCCCAAATGGGTTTCCTACAAACAAAACGTTCTTTAAATAATCCAGCAATATCTCCACCATTTAGGACATTTTCCCTGAGCTACAATCAAAGATGTCAGGGTCTGAGCTGGAATTGCTTTCTCTCTCTGGCATCTCTTTACAGACAACAAATGTTTCTTCTAGTATTAAAAATATATGTTAAAATTTGAGTCCACCTGTTGTTTATTAGACTTAACTTAGCTACATGACAGATCACTCAAGCTTGGAAAACCTAGGCTCTAATCCATGGTTCTGGTCTCCACTGCCTTTTCTAGTCCTTGCTTGCCTTCATGCCATGCATATAAAGTCTTTGCAGCAACGAGTATATACTACTGTGCACAGTACCAGGTGGGGTGATGCAACCCCCCTGGAGATGCAGTAGGAATCTTGGATTCCTAACTCATTGCATATAAAGAGCTACAGCAGGAGAAAAAGAAGGAATAAAAGAATCCCAGTGGTTAATGGGCAAAGATAAGAAAACCACTGTCACACTAAAGAGATTCATCAACTGTTTGGGAACTGGATTTTGACAGCTGAATTAAAAAATAAAACCCCTTTAGGAATTATCAAAAAAAGCTATTTAATTTATGCAGGTGTGTCACACCATGGGCCTAAGGCACCTCGAGCCATGTCTTCAGAACTACTCAGCTGGCACTGTAAAATAAGAGAAAAACTTGAAAAATTCTGAAGAACAAAAATTCACTCAGTGTTCTAAGGGTACCAATGAAGTTCTCTTCATACAATGAGAAGCAATTCCTTTACCAAAGAGCTCGGCTCACATCATACTAAATGCATGAGAAAGATAATTGCACAAATCAACACCGGAGTATGAAATGTGGAAGAACAGCTAAAGTACCTTTCTTCAAAAAACGCAGAAGATCTTTGGTAGAGGTAAGAGTTTAACCCAGGGGTAATTCCACACTTCACCCTCTCATTTCTTTTCTTGAGACAATTTCCAGAGACGCACTCTGTACGACCTACATTGTCTATATGAATGCAGGATGCGAAGACTTGGTCCCCAGGACCCTCTCCACTAGCACTGACTTCAAACTTTCACATTGATGTGCTGGTTTTGCCTACAGGGCAAGTTATTATTAAAAGTATTTTATTTCAGTATGTATTCTAGTAGAGAGGTAAGTAAACGGCTACAATAACCTCTGCCTACAGAACTCACTCCATTTATGTGTCTGTACTTTTTGCTAGTGAAAACATCGATCCTCAAAGGGAAGCTTTGCTTGTGTAGCTGCATTAGGAAAAACGTTTTAGTATAGAGTTGGCATAATGTAACAAACTATCATGTGAAGTACTAATTGCATTTTCCTTGGGAATGGAACAGCATGAACATTGTATTACTCTGCTGTGTCTTCCAGATCATTGTCAATCTAAAAAATGTTATTACAGCTTTTTTGAAGTTTCACCAGTGATCCAGTTATTCAGAATCAGCTTCATCTGTTTCAGATAGTCTTTTCCTTGGCAGGTACTTTGTTTTTGAATTTACTTGCCTTCTTAGGACTCTGGTACTGTGCCATTAGGTGCCATTTGTCCTGAGGTAGACTGACAGCTATAGAGAAGGGAGAGCAGACTGTGTTCAAGCCCTAGAAGACCCATGTTAATGGCACCTACAGCATACCAGACCATTGTGTGCAGATTCTTTTACATGGGTAGTACCCAAATGCAGCAATTTCAGTATATGTCTCTCTTCCATTGTCTCATAGGTATGGCTCTTTGCATATCAGGTAGTCGTCACTGGCTGAAGGAATTCTAAAAAAGAAGCATGGACATTGTTCAAGACTGACTCCAATGCCTGGTAAACTGGAATTTACCTTTCACTCCAAATATTATTTCTAAGACATTAATGATGTTCTAAAGTCGTTATCTAATACTTCAGTTGCTTTACCTTGCTGACTAAACTTTGCAACACACAACATACTTTGTTCAGGAGTCTAACTGCAGCTCTGGATATTGAATCCCTGGTAAGGCTCTGCTTTATCTGACCTTGAACTAATTTTTTATGCTGTTGGTTTTTGCAGAATTTTTGAGTTTTCCTTCTTGCCTTCCTCTCTTCCCCTCCTCTGTTGCTTGAAAGTATTCCTGAAATCTTTATTAAGTCCTTTTTCCCAATGAAACACGTGCAGGCAGATTACTGTCTGTTCCTGAACATGCCTCCTTGGGACTTTTTTCTATAACTGCAAATTCTCAATTAAATTCATTACATGTGTTCCTTTCTTATCAATCAGGATCTTACTGCACGTCCAGTCTTTCTTTGCCTTCAGTGGACCATCAGCGGGATTTGCTTTACTTTTTGCCTTAGGAGTCACACACTGCAGGAGTTAAAGTACCGTACTGGGAAGGTGACATGCTTTTCAGACTGCAGATTTTTTAAAATCGAGGCTCAGACTGCCAATGCCCACTGGGTGGCTCCAGACACTGCACCTTGCCCCACCTCCAATTACTCAGCGCTAGCTCAGCTCTGCAGAAGTACGTGTCCGTGCTGGAGATCAGCAAGAGTAACAGGGCAGCACCTGGGGTCATAAACAGATGATGCACCAGACACATAAGTAATAGTTATTGGTGAATATTTGCATCATTGTAGTGGCCAGAGCCCAGTAGAGGGTGCCTGTCCTGGAAGAAGCATCAAGGCTTAAATTCCACACATTGCCCTTGAGGCATTTCATTGGAAATCAAGAGATTTCCTTCAGAGAAACAGACTTCACCCTGAAGTCAAGAGAGAGACAGAGAGAGGTTTTACACAGGCCACAGAGGTGATGCTGTACCCTCACTGACTGCATGGGGAGGCCAGATGAGATAATGATTCAGTGCAGGTGACTAATTTAAGCTCCTGAAACTCAACAAGATGAACCTGGCCCTTTGGGAGAATGGAATATTAAGGACCAGAACTGCAGCTGTGTCTTCCCTGTCTCTGTGACCCGCATGTGTGAGAGCATGTGTGCGTGTCCTGACCTCAGAATTTACATACACACATATATGTGTACACTGCATATTCCGGCCTCTTTAAAACCAGCACTTAAAGAGTTGGTTTGGCAGGGAAGAGAGAAGTCCTCTGATTTAATTTGAAGAGAGACTAATGATCCTGTAAAGCAATAAAGCAAATTCATGCTGTTGCCTAACTCTGCCTTCTCTTTCTAAATAGACTCCTGGTTTCTCATGTCTTTCAAGAGTGTGCACATGTAGGTTAGCTTCACACAAACTTGTCTTCCTGTTGTAGAATTTCCACAATTTTATTTTTTCCATCTACCAAGTGCTGTATGTAAGGAGCTGTTTCACCTGTACCACCCTGTGTTAGGGCTGGTGTACAAGGAAAGCAAACCAACCAGCCAACACGAACAAAAGCAAGCATAACAAGGAAAGGAATGGACTCTAGTCAGTTTTGTTTTACTCCAGGCAACTATCCCGTTTGGACCATGATTAATATTTAATTTGGATGTAATGAAGTTCAACAGTTTCCCACTCTTCATGCTATAATACAATTTACTGCTTCAGGAAACTCCTGTCAGTTCTACTAGGCTTAAAAGAGATGTGAAGATCTTATATGGCTTTGCATCTGTGGTGATTCAATACATAAGATAATGCATGCGTAAGGAAGAAACTTCCCCATCTGGCTAACACCATCACATGAAGAAATGTGCACTTTTTAACTCTGAAGTGTTGAAGCAATGGAGACTCAGGAGTTTTTAAATTGATAATATTTCATTATGTCTCATCTAGTATGGCAACAGAAACCCAGCCTTGCACAAATGTTCATTTTATTGAAAGGCTGCAGTTATTGAAATCGCATTTTTCTTGCTGAACCTGACCTAGAGGTATTGCCCCTTTCACAAAAGAGTGAAGCATGTGAATTAGTGTTAACTCATATAGAAACTGATGGCACTTCACAAGTGTTATCTTGCCCAAAAATGCACCCTTGTGTAGTGGTCTTAAGCCGAGTTGGAGATGAAACACCACGAGAAGAAATAAACTCTACCCTAGCTGAAGCCAGGACACCTTGATGACCTGTTTCTGTTCTCAAGGAACACGTCTCTAAATCTAAAACACACTGACATGGGTAAAGTGCCAGAAGCACTAGAGATGGAAATTCCTTAGCTATGCACAGGCAGTGTCTTGGGATTTCTTTTATATCTGGCTCTCAAATTAGGCAAATGGGTGTCTTTATCAAGGTCCATACATGGTACACATACTTAAGGAGAGCAGACATAGGTGATGTGGAGGGAGTCTGTGCTCCAATTGAAGAGTCTATCTATCCTTTTCTCCATTCTGTAAGATGCATAGAAATCATTAAGTTATTACAAGCTAGCAACGCCTAGGAGTTGTGGATGATCCAGAGATTGCTACAATTAAACCCAGAACACCAGCATTTAAGCAACTGTTAAGGCATTGGCATGTCATTATGCTATTTTGAGTTGAATTTCAGAGCTGAAGTATTGAGCTGTGTTATTATTTTTATTGTTTTGGCCTGTTGTTTCTTTTTTTTTAAGTGTTACATCTGAATATATTATATCACATGAAAAAACTTCATATCCATTGCCACACAGCAACCCCTAGCTCATTGCTTTTCTTACATCATCATCTAACTTCTGAGAAATTCTCTAATCACACTGCAGAGCAGGTTCCTTTGAACACCTGTGATTTCCTGGGTTTTAGGCTTTTTCCCTTGTTTTGTTTTGGTCTCTGTTTTTCTAAGAAATGCATCACATATGAAAATAAATCCCATCAAGAGCACAATGGGAAGAAAGTTGTGCTCTTTTGGAAATCACAGTTCCGAGAAACTGCTGAAATTTGAATCTGCAGACCTGTAGCATATGACAACTGGTGTTGATCAATCTTAGTGGAGAACTAGACAGAAAGCTTGGGGATGAACAGCTACTCCCGCTCAGAAAGCTTAATATTCCTCACGAGGTGAGCAGAATTTGCAGACACTGCATGGGCACGAGGAAACATTCTTGCAAGTTCACTCTTACAGAGCCCACCCAACAGAACTGGTCAGATGGGAAGCATATGGAGGTAGACTGAAGGCTTGCCTGCAGCTGCATCTGGCATCCTATGTAAACGCCAAAAATGCTGAATAAGCAATGCTCCTGATAATTTTCTCCATCTGCTGTCAATGTGAAGTTACAAAATAAGACACACTGTTCTCTGCACTAGCATCACTTCAGGAAGTGCTCATATCTCTCTGGAGGTTAAGACTGAAGGGAAATGGCTGAGATCTGGCTAAGGAGAGGTTTATAGCATCTCTGGTCCCAGCTTACAATGCCTTCTACAGGGGAGGTCTGAGCAGCTGGTTTTGACATCAGATGATCCTTCTCTTGAAGGAGTGCAGTTGCATGTCTTCAATTCTCTCTCTCTCTCTCTGTGTCATGCAAAGACTGTAAGTGACAGTGCAAGACAGACTAAATTATATTCAGAGTTCCCAGTCAGAAATAAACCTAGGTTTATATCACAGAAAGAAGATACAGGAAACAAACATTGGCATCAGAAAGAAATGAAACAATGAACTCCTGAAGGAGTGAAAATGCTAAAGGTGCAGCAGCTGCAACAACCTCATCTGAACCATGAGTCTGTACTTGCTGGACCCTTCAATGAAAAGAGATTTTAGCATAGACCCTACCTATCACCACAGATCTGTGAGGTACTCATAGTCTATTAAAAGATGTATTAAGAAGATTTTATTTTCTGCTTATCATATCTGCTTGGGCAGGGCTTTTTTCTCATGGCCTAGTTCAGTCTCTCTGACAAAACTCAAATCTAAGCATTTACCTGTAAGATTCAATTGCAGTAATGGGAGAAGATGATGTTTCTGCCAAGTTTGAAAAGATTCTACCATATTTTGCATCTGCTTCCACTTAGATTTGGACTTACTAATACTATACTAATACCAGTATTGGTATTACAATACTAATACCAGTATTGTCTAATACTGGTGAACAGACAGAGAACAAGCACAGTAGAACAACAGAGGGCACAACCAAGGCCCCTTTTGCTTAGGAGAGGTGGTAAGCTTGTATTCAGCTTACATTCAGCATCCATTTTGCATCATGTAAGCTTACAGTCAGCATCTATTTTTGTCTCTCTGGTTAAGTGTTTTTCTTGGAAGCTGTGCTTCTCCTGCACTTCCTTTCACCAGGCATCTTTCAGTTCAGCACTCTGAGATGGGAGTTGCTGGGAGGGAGTGAGTTTTTGCATGCATTTACTGTTTGCCCACTTCAGCAAGATAGCAACAACCATCAAGGATGTACTTGCCCCAGGAAAGAGCTCATGCCTTATGGGTCAAAGCATAGACCCTCCCATTGTTAACACAGGAGCCCTCCTTCCATGCTGGACCACCATGGAAAAATTTTCTCCTAGAGGCGACACATGCTGGCTTATCACCAGCATGCAGAAAGCTGAAGCATTTCACAATCCCAAAGGGCTTTTGCAAACATTAGGACCTTGGATGTGCTGATTGCTGAGTAGTCCTGAGCAAAGAACAAGGGATCCACTTACTCCTTAGCCTATGTCCTGCACTGCTTCACCCTCAAGAGCTGTGACAGTGCCAAAATGCCAAAGGTAGCTCTTGTGTGTACATTTTGGGGAGCCAGAATCCACTGGTTTAAGCTGTCTGCCTGGCCCACCCACATGTCCAAAATGGCTAAAATAATAATTTATCACTCCTTGGAGTTGTTTGGCATCTCCCCATCCAAGGTGAACAAAAGCACTGTTTATTACTGGAGGGATATGCCACTTTGCTGAACATTTATTTCACTGATTTTCTTTAATCCAGGAACCACAACAAGTCCAGTCCTGGTACTACCTGCAAGTGTTCCTCATCAAGTAGGGAGATATAGAGTATTTTTGTTGTCATGCTACCCAAAAGCTTCAGAGCAACAAAACCCCTTCATCTTCTGTAGTAAACACAGGCCACCAGCTATGAACTATGATTTAATCTAATATAACAAAATCATTTTGGAAGTATTTGAAATGCTGTGAAGGAATATCAGGCTTTGGGTGAGTTGCATCGTTCTATGCATACTACCTATATAATATCCAGATGTCAAATCCCAACTTTCCATTCACTGCTGCAAAACACCCAGACCATCATGCAGTAAAAAAACCAAACCACAGGAGGCCTGCAACACATTGCAGCATTTGTTTCACCTACAACACACTATGACAAATATATCTGTGAAAGTTCACTGGGAATCTCTACCAATGCTATCCCAAATAACATGTTTCAAGTCTGTGATATGGAGAATAAGCTTAAGGGAAGAGAAATGTTTTTCACTCATTTTTCACTGCTTTAATATAATTTACTCCAAATCTAAGGTAGCTGCAAAAAACAAGAGATCACTTTTGTACTTTGTAGCAATGGGAAAGAAACTCAGAAATGTCTGCTCTCCTCTACCACTGACCCAGGATCTTTATAGAAACATAAAAAAGCCTAAATAACTTTAAAGTTTATGCCTAAGAGCAGTTTGTGTCAAGAGATATCCATGTCAAGCTTCACTCTGACATTGATACAATGCTGCCACCAGTCTTCCATTTAGGTTTCAAACATTTAACAGCATTTTTCCACTACTGAGAGACACCCAGTCCACTACAGACTCAATGAATGTTGAATAAGGGGTTCAGTCTTCTTGTTAAATCCATCGGACCAACTACGTTTTAAAAAGAAATGCAAGAGACAAAGGATTTTTTACATGGAGCATCTTATGCTGAAGACTGAAGTCAGGCAAGCAGGAGTGGTGTAAATCCAGGACCAAAATTTTATTCAGCTCTTTCGACTCCTCGATTTTCTCTTTGCATTCTTGGTTACAAGGGTTCTAAACATATTAAACTAATCCCAACTGTCTAATCAGCGTTCTGCCTGCAATCCACAGTTACACCATTCATGTGCCTGCATCTTGTCCTCATCTTGCACTCCCTGTTTTTTAACATAGATATACATCATGTACATCTATGCCCTCCTGATGTCAACTAGCAGCATTATAATAGCATTAAATTATTTGCGTTGCATTATTTGTTCTGCTTTATTTCTCTTTTTTTGATGCTGATATTTTTTCCATTGCTTGACATGAAGTACACAAAAATGCTGAGTAATGTAGGCATTCTTCTTTAAAATGCTTTTGCAGACAAGGAAGCTCATTAAATCATTACACTTACTCATATCTAAGTTGAGTCATATGCACATATTCTTGCAAGCTACAAACTGAAGTATATGATTTTCTGTATAATGATAAAATAACACAGAAGTCTAATAAAGAAGAAGTAGTCTGTGCTCTTATGCATTTTTACTGCCTCAGTTGAAATTAAACACATCCCACTCAAAGGACAACTGGTTACACTAGCTTAAGAATAAACACTAGAAGCATGTTTACATCTTGAAAAATGTATGATTTTAGTGAGGAAGTCACTTAAAACTAGAGTCAGCAGTATCCAAACCAGAGAATTTGTGTGATGTGAAAGGCCTTAAAGACCTTCTACAAATCCAGCACTACCCTTACAGTTTCTCCAAAAGGTATTGGTCTTTTCTGAACAGTTCACATCCTCATGAGGCCACCAGCTGCATGAGCCCGCCCACATGAGGCCACATCCTCATTTAGGAATGCTAGTCTGGCCTCAAACACTCTCAGTTTTCTGTTCTAAGCGACACAGTTCACTGAGGTTATCAGATCTACTGGTTACATCAGGCCTGCAAATAACAGCTGTATACCACAGCTGTTCATGTGGTAAAATCAGGGATATGAGAAAGGAAATTTTGAGTACTTCAGTGTATGCAGAAAAAATAGTGCTCTGTTGTGATGATGGGTTGGTCTGCTGCAAGAGGAAAGGAATGACTTATCATTCCCCCTTCTTAAAGAAGGATCATGGGTACTGGCTGCCAGCAGGTGCTGGACCTTGCTCCCTCCACACAAAAATGCTTCACCCTGATCTGAGAGGAAATGCAAATGATAAATTTTTAATAATACATTATGTGCTTTTATATATATTTTCCAGTATGTGCATCCCAAGACTTTTTCACAGACATATTGATATTGCAGCTGCTCTATGCTTGCACATATGATGCAGTGTGACACTAATGAATATGCAAGATCCATGGCACAGTGGTTTAACAGTCCTGTGGAATCAGCCTTAGGGCTGGCCTTGAAGTAATTTTCTATCCTTCTTGTGAGCATGCTTCTCTGTCCTCTGTCACCCTTGTTGAGAGGGTTTGGGCTATTTCACAAGACTCCCTTGGATAGTGCATAGTGGACTTCCAAAGGGCCACTGATCCCCTGCAAATATGAACAGATGGAAATCCCCCTGTAATCATCCCTCTTGATTCTCTCCTGGGAATGTGGAGGGAAAATGTAGTGCACAGGCAGAATTGAAAAATACTTTCAGGATGAGTCCATTCTACTTCACTCCTCAGGATAACTTGACGTCTCCTCTCTTCTTCTTCCCCCTTCTACAGCTCTTTACCTTCTTAGCCTATTTTGATTGCTTCTGGATATGCCATATTGTCATGGATGTAAATTGTTATTAGACTAATGACCTCTGCTGTCTCATCTCTACAGTTCAGATGTAACATTTTCTCACTTAAATTAAAACACTTTTTTACTGTCTTTGGAATTCCCTTAGCAAGACAATAGGGAAGTTGTGTTAGTGAGGCTGTCACACAAATGTCACCTCAACTCAGGAGACAGCAGCTAACCTGTCATTTGACAGATGAGTGGTTACAGAAGAAGGGAGCTCTGTTACTTTCAAATATTCAAATATTTGATTTCACATCTGCAGTTAAGGAAGCAAAAAAGCAAATCATAGGCACAAAGATTTTACACAGTCCTTCATCCAACACTTTGAACCAATTAATGAGGTTTCACTGCCTTCAGTGGTGGTTCTCATATAGCTGGTTTTAGTCACTCTCTGATGTGTTTTGCTGGATGGGGTCAGGACTCTTAGCATCTTGCAGCATTCAGCACAAGGTGAAATATGTATTACAGTACGTATTTCTGAAGCACAGTCCATGTATTCTTTCCATATACGATATTAATTTATGAAGTAAAACATTAGATATAATACAAAATCTAAGAAAGGTTTTCTTGCCTTATGTTACCACAAACGTAAAAGAACAATACACATTCTCAGGACAGTTTCAATTAACATGAGTCACAGGACAAAGACCAGTAGCATGAAGTGACTCTTACATTCATGCTGATCTGTATCTTCCACATAGCAGTCATTTAGCGTTTCCAGGCTTAGGGTAGGTCTGCTTGGCTATATTCCCAAGAAACATTGACTTCTCCAAGAAATTTCATAAGAAACCTGCCATAAGGCAAATTGAGTTCATCACATGCTAAGTTAAAACCTCAGTCCTTGGACTACTGGTCCTATTTCCTTTCCTCTGTTGTAGCCTAGCTGATGTATTTGTAAAAGTTTTGTTGCCAAATTTCAATAGCTTTTGCCAGCTGAAAAAACTCTAAATTACATAACCTAAATGGTAGAAGCAGCTCTGGAATTTGCCCTGTGAGGATTGAATGCCTTCTCCTTATAAGCTTTAGAGAGCCCTTTGTTTATAAAAAAACAAGGAGAAACACAAAAAATAGGACAAATGTCAACTCAGACTGCAATGGGAAACTGATAAAAGGAAATCACTCTAACACCGAAACCTTGGTTCTGAAAGCAGTAGGTATTTGATTTGCTGCTGGCATCTGCTGTTGCATTTCAGAAAGTCAATTGCACCAGTGAAGTGAGTGCAAAAGAATGTTCTACCTCTTTGAAATCATTCTGACTGTAGGAGGTATAAAGGAATGGAGAATCTCTTGAGTGTTGAAGTTCATACATGTGCATCTGAAGGGGGAACTTTGCCCACTTTTTAGCTACCTCATGAAAGAAATCTATACAAGTCCACTAAACACAAAGATAACACAATGATTCTATCTTGAACAACATGGACATCTAGGAGACAAATGTGGGGCATATTTGGCTGTATGTGTGACTGCCTTTTACAGTCTGGCCTGGTCATCTGCCATCAGCACCTGGACAAGGAGTGTCCAGCCTTCATGGGAGACTGCTCTTAGGCAAAGCTAAAGGAAGCTGTCCCTACCTGTGTATATTTTCTTCCAGCTTTTTCACCTTCAGCTCATCCTCTTCTGACTGTTTCCTTCTGGCTTCTTCCTCTTCTGCAGAGCCAGCAGGAATTCCCTGTAGCAGCCATTTTTCCCGAAGAGCTTTTGACTGTAATGTAAAAAAATCCCATAACTTAGGAACAGTCTGTACAAAACTAACTGAAGATTGAGAAGAAGCTGTCTTTGCTTCTGAATATTAGCTTGTCCCCACTGAATTTCTGCTTACTGCTTCAGACAGTTGATAACAGTGAAACGATTGTATTTATTCATATGTCAGGTCCTTTATATTGAGGAGTGTCAGTTTTACAGTATACAGTTCATTTGCCATCAATGCCATAATATTATTTTAGTTATTTTTAGTTTCTAATAAAACTAACAGTTTAAAATTAGCAAATTAGCAAGTGCTGCAGCAAATTAGCAAGAACTGAAGTTTTTGAACCAAAGTGTGGACTTCTTCTGACTAATAAGGCATGGAAGGACAAAAGTCATAAACTTTCTAAAGCTTCAAAAGCAAAATATTAGAATGCTCTAAATGTAATGTTTTTTGTGGAGTATAAAATTAGTCTCCTATTAAATCAGTCAAAGATGTAGCTTTTTATTTATGCAACAGATGTGTCTCCATATAATTACAGGTAGACAGACTGACACATGTATACATAAACATGAGCACACACATCATCTCTTGGGCACATACAAATTAGAACAAATGAATAAAAGTCTTCCAGAAATCGTGGAAGGGTTGCCAGGACACAGCAACACTGTTGCAAAAAGCATCAACATCCTTCACCCAATAGAATTATTTATGGGAGTTTTGTTGTGCTTTCTACACTGAAAATGTGGCTTGAACCTCACCCAGTTCCTGTTTAAAGCAGCTGCAGTTTATCCAGGGTAGTTCACCAGTGGAGGTGGACTGGATGAAAGCCACGCTTTACCCACCATACACAGCTACGTTCCTTGTCTGGTCCAAATCCGACAGAGGAATGCAGCAGATTGGGTGAGGAACACCAGGAGCCCAAAGCTAAACAGGACTTTACCCCTTGGCAAGGAAATTGAGCTGGTGGAAAAAACAGTCAGCCAGGGGACCAAACAAACTTTCCCTTGCATTCATCAGTGAAGGGGAGCCTTGGTTTTGAATTTGCAAAGTGATTGGCAGTGCTAGTTCAAGGAACCAGCTCCTCTTCTGCAAAGAGGAGTTAATCAGGAAATTATCAGTTCAAGGAAATTGGATTTCAGAGGCAGCCCAAATATGCTGTATATCATATTTTCAATGCCATGCTTGTTGCTGGAATAGAACCTGACTTGTGCAAACTGTGCATAAAGGAAAAATATTTACCACCAACAGCAAGCTTCAAACCTTGCTCAAAATAGAAACATTTTTGACATGTCAGACAAGACTTTCTTGCTAGTTTTTGAATGTGTGTATATATATAGACATAGTATCTATGCACAAACTATTTTTGTCACTCCATGACCTATTTGATGTCAGGCAATCAGATTTTAGTAAGGCAGCAGATGTAAAGCAACACAAAACGCGCACACACACATAACATATATAAACTTTATAAATTACTGAAACTTTCACTGGCTTTAACTGTGCTGTGCATGAGAGAATGTCTAGGAGGATTTAAAGTGATTTCTATGTGAATTAGGACTTCTGCACAACAGAAAAGGTCTCATGCTCTTGTCCCATGCATTCATGTTCAATAGTTGGACCTGCATGTGCTGGTGACATACTTTACCTGTCTGAACTCAGCTTTGCTCATGGCCTCCAAGTTGTGAGTTAACAAAACAGTACAAGTGGCTATCTCCAGTCACAGTTTCTGCAGTTTGCTACTCCTCGTCCTGGCACCACCATCTATTAGTGCTTCCTGCCACATTTCATGTTCTGGTAGTGAATTTTTTGTGTTCAGCCAGGCTGATTATCAGACAGAATTTTCATCACCTCACTCAGATTCAACATGCTATAGAAATGTCCCCTCAGCAGAGGACTCTCAAGTCATCACACGTACAAAGAAACAAAGTGAGACAAAGATGGATTTACAGGTCTTGAGGGACTAAACATTTAACAACCTGTCTTTTGGCCTTTACAGTTTCAATAGCACAGCTCAGTGGGTACCTGTTGGGCTATATCCAGTGCAAAGCCTAGTGAAGGCTGACTGCTCCTTAGTAAACTGCTGCCTTTTCTTTCAAATGGGGACCAGCTGCACGAGGAACTATGTTGCAGGATGTATCTTACTCAGCTGTGGTCTTAAATCTGAAACCCTGAATGACACTCAGCTGGAAAAAAAACTCCCTAAGTTTCTAAATACCAAACTCTAAAGATGAAGACAACCTTCTATGCTTTAAATCTGGCTTAGATATGGCTCCAGCAAGAATAAATAAATAAAGCCTTTGACAAAGTGCTGCTTGGACAGCACTGGAACTGAAGATATTCCTCTCCTGCTCCAGGCGGATGGATAAAATTGAGCCTTTTCTCAATGTGCTTTTAAAGAGTCTCCATGCTGATGTTCACACAGGGAGTAGCCAGTTCCTTCACTACAACTGCTGTACGCTAGAAGTAAGGTATTTTGTACTGCCTTTGTTTTAGTCTTTGTTTATATGAAACACTTTAGTAACAAAATCACATGGTTTTTTTCTCCCTAAAGCCTTTTTTTCTAACCTATTAATAGCATGAATTTGAAACTGGAAAGCATCAATGGGTTTTTAAAATACATATTTAGAGACAAGAATGCTATGATCTACTAAAAATCCTCCCTCTTGGGTGAAATGTCAACATATTTTATCTGAAACAGGAAAACTGGAAGCTTTGATGTTTCTGGCTCTCCTTTTTAAGATGAAAATTAAGGCATTTGTTAAATACTATACTGAGGAATTCAGACAAGAAGACTGAGAAATGAAAACATTTATAAATTAATTTCTTAAACTGCAGAGAATCTATTTGTCAACTACTTTTGTTGTGTGTATTTATGCACTCACAGATAAAATAGGCTAACAGGCAAGCATACACCAGAGATGTTGGTCACACATCTTGCTGTGCAGGAAGCATCTTCTCCCCGGCCAGATAACTGGTGTACGAGTGAAGCAGTGGGCAGGGGTGGAAGAATCTCTCACCTGCTTTGAGCAAACATTTTCCAAGGAGGCATTTTCATCACAAACACGTAGGGAAGACCTTGGTACGTATGATGAAACCAAGGCTGGGTAGTGAGGCAGTGGTAGAGCTGTGCTGGGTGCTCAGGCACAGCTCCTGGATGTGAGACAGTCTAGTGAGGCAGCCCACATCAAAGCAACCCAGACAGATGCAAACCAGAGCCAGATGCAGGCTGGAAACTAAACAGAGTTTGCTGCCATCTGTCCTCCATAGCTGTGAAATTTGGGTTATGCTTCTTAAAAAAATCTTGCAAAATCTTATCTCACGAAGAATAGGAAGCGTTTCTAAAATGTGCTAAAAGGTTTGCATGAGGATGGAACACGAAAGTACGTACCTGTATGAGTTACCCCTGTTCAACAATATTGTGCATTTGCTTAACAGCCTGTGATTAAAACAGCCACAAGCTAGTATTTCAGTATTGCTTCTCCTTCATTGTCTGCTATGAGCTTTAATTCTCCTCTGCTTTTTAAAGCTTTTTTATGCACCACAGTTGTGCTGTATGATTAGTTATTGTCTAAATGATAAAGAGCTCTGAGACTGGCCACATACACTACCATAAAAATACAGGTATTTGTACTGCTTGTTGGCATACTGGAATATGTGAATATTGTGAATACAGTGAATATTATTTCAGAAGTACTTTTAGAAGGAACCCCTTCACTGACAGAACAACAGCTTTGCTGTGTACTGTCTGGTATAAGCATTTCTTCATTTACTGCAAGAGAACAATTTCTTTAGGGCTAAATCCTCCAACAGAAATTAGATCATATCATTAAAAAGGCTTTTATTATTATTATTGAAGTGGAAAGGGCACTGGGTTTGAGCTCCTCTGTGTTGCCACTGCTCTCTGGTGATTTCATTGGTCTGCACAAAATTGAGAATTGAGATTGTAGAAATATCTTGCAGTTTCAAGTTTTTTGTTTGGTTTGTCCAAGCACAGGAAAACCAACTGACATCTGCAGCATGCAAAAACTGAAAAATACAGGTCACAGTTATGTGAACAAACCATACTGAGGACATAAATGACTGAGTAACTGCTGGACAGGAAAGAAAGAAATTGTGCCAAATATCTGAATGCAGCAGACACAGTGATGGCCATAAAAGTGGTGCACTGCAATCTTACGTGCTATTTATTCCAGTTGCATGCTTCAGGACAGTGAAGCCTAGGGGCTTTAAGCTGCTTATATTTAGTGCTACCAAGGAAATAATGCATAGTTTCTCAAATGCCCACAGCAGAATTAATGCTGTGTGTACAAAGAAAACCTTTACTGTTAGTGCTGCATTTTGCTTTAATGTTGCATCAGAAGTTTAAGTATCAGAGGACATTTTATTGCAGTAAGTAAACATTTTAGCACACTTTTCATAAATCATTATGCCTACTCCATGCAACCTCTGCACTCCCTGCTTTGTGAAAGTTGATTAGTTCTAACCATCAGTCTTGCTGATTTTGAAACAATTTCCATAAACTTTGTTCATAAGAATAATACATTTGCAGTCTCACATGCAATGTGACAGTGTCTTAACCTGAGGCCCAGACACATCTACCAGACTTGTCATGACTTTTTATGAGAAGAAAAAAAACCCAGTCTTTACTGTGCTGCTACCTTTTTAGGTAGTCCCTTAAATAAGGTTTGTGTATTTTTTTGTACTTGCAAATGTTTAGGGGGCAATCGGTACTATCTCTCCTTGAAAGCAGTGATTACTGAAGTGGAGCACTCCTCTGTCTCTTGAGTTCAAGAAAAGGATAATCCTGAGAAGAAACAGGTCAAAAGTTGACCCAAGACAGCCTCCTCCAGTAAAATGTGCCTGCTCTTGTGAAACACTTCTGGATGTGGACTATTCTGGGTAATTATGGTCTTTTGTGCCGTAGAAAACAGTCACTAATGATCCCTGGTGTAATTCCACTGAAATCAGTCACTTTTACTGAAATCTTTGCCAAATTGAAGTTTTGCAAAAAGTCCTTGCATTTTTGAGGTCTGAAGACCATGAGACATTAACATCTTAGAACTAAAGTTATGTATTAATATGAAATTATTTTATATAGATATATTATTATTATATATTATATTATTATTATATATTATATTATTATTATATATTATATATCCCTCTATCCATTCAGTATTTGTGTCATGGAAAAACATAAGTGCAAAAGGCTGGTTCCTAAAATCTACATATAACCAGCTCATGCTACAAGAGTGCAATGAACATTTTTTGCCTGTCACATCTGTGAGTCAGATGTTACCCCAAATACTCCCATTACGATGCTAACATAACTGTCTGCATTTCAGATTTGTTCTCTGCATTTCAAAAAGTTACTTTGGTACAAAAAGGGCAAGGTTTTTGGGCAGATCTGAAGCTCTGAAGGCAGCAATGAGTCTGACTTTGCTTTTTGGCAGCTACCTAAAGCCACCCTGTCATCTAGTGGATCAGCTACAAGAGGGAAAGCCTCCCAGAGTAGCGAAGCTGTTCTGTTTGTGCATGCTGCCAAGCATCTGCCTGGGTTGAGAAAAATGGTAAAACTTGTAAGGGACACAAGTGCAAGAAAAACTACTGTCAAAAATGCTCTGGTTTTCCTACTTTGTCCTGTCTACCCTTTTTCTTCCACACACACCACATTTCTTGCTGTCATATTCTTGTGCCGCTTCCTGAGCCATCCATCTGGCTCTGACCCAGCTAGTACAGGCTACCCAGAATGTCTGGATCTGGCCTGCTGATGCACAGCACTATTGCCAGCATTAGCAAAGAGGTCACTGGGACATGAGGTACTGAGAGTCTAGAAAGACTTGTTCCTTTGCCAGCAGGCCTTCCCTTGCCTTTCAAACAAATGGAGAAAAAGAGATTATTCATATGGCTGTAGTGTGAGCAGGCATGTTAATGTTAGATGCTCTTAACCATTTGTGCATAAATATACAAATGCAGAGAGGGGCTATAGACACAATCTGTATGACAGGTAAGTCCATCTGGAAATAAGCAGCCTCCCAGAATGTATTCCTGTGTGATACTGTAGTATTTAATTTTCCATTAGGCAAATGAAACAATCTGCCTCTGCTCAGATGTCTCTGATGCAGAGTTTTCCTCTGTGGGTTTTCAGTGTGAGAGAATCTGCTTGCAGAACAAAAGGGAGGTGTGGTCCTCAGCAAACACGAGAGATCTTCTGCATGATGGATGTGGCCTTGTATGCTATGACTGCCCCTGGAACAGACAAGAAGCCATTTCCAGCTCACTGGTATGATCTAGTTTCACATGGCAAAAAACTTTTTGCTGCCTTTTCAGTTATCTAAGCCACTTGTTTTAGCCTAAGGAGGAAGTCTGCATGATAGATGGATATGATTCAAGCATTGCCCAGATTAGGAAATTAAGCCAAGCTAAAAATCTTGCAGCTTGATTGTACTCTTTACTTGAATCACATTGTCATAGTTTTGATATGTATGATTCAACAAAAAAAAACTATCCTGGCTGGTGAGGCTTAGCCAGCTCAAACAAGCAAACAGCATGTTAATAAAGAAGATTAAACATTATCCTGTAGACCTGCCAGTTTGTTGTCGTTCAGGAAATGAAAGAAACATTTCTTAGAAATATCTTAAGGAAGTGATACCTTAAAATTTTTTTTAAGGAGGTTACATTTAGTCCAAGAATTGCAATAGTCAGTTAATGTGTATTCATCACACAGAATATTAAAACACATTAATTTAGCTTTTCCCATCACTTTTAGACCTGTCTACTGTAACTGACAATCTTTCGTGACCAGGCATTGGAGACAGATGGCATAACCTCTTCCTCAGTTTCTTCTCAGCCATGCACGTGTGAGTAATTTGCCCAAATTTTTCCTTTTCATAAAATCCTTACTTTCAATGGACCACTGAGGCCAGGATCTCCAAGGCATTTGGCTTACCAAAGGGACTAGTGCTCTGCCTGTCCCCAAAAAGCATGTCTTCTCTTTCTCTACAGTTCCTGGAGTAACAGAATTTTGCTACAACACCAGTAAGCCAACAGGTTGTGGGTATGAAGGGGTACATGTGAGGAAGTGAGAAAAAATAATTAACAAGTAAATAAGGAAATAAAAATCAACAATGGACACTATTATAAGCCCGACCTGGAATCATGTAAGCCAAAAGACTTTGCACAGATTATCCTTCCCCCTTGTTTGTTTGCTGTAGCAGGTCCATTTGACTGCCCTTCAGCTCTTCTGAGTATTTACATAACAACTGCTTTTTCTCAAAGCACACAGTCAGCACAGCAACAGAGCAGACAGGAACATGTAACACAGTGCTCCATGACTGCAGAAACAGGTGAAAGAAGACTGAGATAGCCAGCATGATTTGTGCTCACTTTGGTGGGAAGGGCTGCATCTCAGCTGGGTGCCCCCACGACAAGGTACATCTTCAGTGTGAGCCATGTGCAACCGGAGCTGCAGATGCAAGGAGAAGGCATGTCTGTGGCAAATGACCTAAGGGATGGGTATGATGATACCTATAGAAGGCTTCTTCATGAAGATTTCATGCTTTGTCTGAAAACCTCACAGGAACAGAAATTGCAGCTGTACAGACAGAGGCCCAGTTTGGAATGATTTTTGGGGAAAAAAGCAACAATTGGTTTATGTCCTCAGAGAAAGCTTCCCATTCACTAGCAAAATAACCAGTGTAAACATTCTGAATACACTGTTTTTAAATTGTTCAGATCACGTTTATTTAACTTTATAAATCAAGTAGACAGTTGTTTCCAGTCAAAGATGAAGAAGACAAACTAAAACCCAAGCTCTTTTAGCTTCAAGGAAACCCACCACAGCAAGAGACATTGTCAAGACTCCACAAGAGCAGACACGAAGTTTGTATCTCTCTCATACAGATCATCAGCTACAGAGCACTAGCCTGAACAGATTAATTTTACTGATAGGGATCACAGGTATGGCTCAATACAGGGTGAGTGTTTCTAACATTCGTTAAAGACTTGAGATGACATTGAGATGAAACACAATAATAAGATGACAGTTAAGTCAAGCACAGCTTCTTTTCTACATATATTTTCTATTTTCTCTTATATCCAGTCTATCAGAAAGTTCTGCTTGAAGTAACAGGAAGATACTTCTTCTGGAGAGTTGTGTTTTAGGTTGAAGAGGTAGGATTTATTTTTCTGGGTTTCTCTTTAGGAAGTCTATTTAAAATATCAGACTTTTTCATTGCAGGATAATAATGATAGCTCTGTTCAATTATTTAATATTTCACTTGTAGCAAGGTTAAGCACCATAATGAGAATAGATATAAAAAGGTGCCAGTAGCTGCTGCAGAGGTGAGGGGAGGGATGAGGAGACCAGGCTGCCCCGGCAGGCAGACACCATCAGGGACAGAGCTTGCAAAAGGAAATGCTACACTGAGGTCCCACATGGCCCAACCTGGGAGCAAGCCTCCTGGGGGCAGAGCATGGGATTCTGTCCTGGTCAAGAATCCAAATGTATTGGGATGAAGATATGCATGGGATAAACCTGCTCCTGCTGGCACATAAATTTATTTTTACCTCCATGAGAAGATCTCTAATTCCCAGGGAATTTTGGAACTGGACTAAAAACAGTTGCAAGCTAGCTGAAGTTTCTGGCCTTCATGCAGTTGGACTGAAGACTGAAAAAGACCCCCTTTCCAAGATACACTCATGAAATTAATGACCACAGTTTTACCCCCTTATGCCAGAAATTTAGTTATGCTTTGGTTTTCCCTGTGGGTACTCACTCCTTGTTTACAAAGGAAGTAAAGTGTAGCTGTGAGAGAACAAAAAATTAACAAAAAGATAAATCTTTTTGGAATAGTTAACAGTCTGAGATTTCAAAAACTTTCAAACCTCTCCCTCCAAAACACATAAGCTTTGCAAGTTATTATTAAAGAGCCACAGTTGTTTTTCACTGTATCTCCCAAAAGAATAGTTTCCTCTCTATATTCAGTCTCTCCTTGGCTTCATTTTATTACTCCTTCCCACATACACACATCAGTCAAAAGAGGCATGAAGAAAAGTTATATTTCATTGACACCTTTCATTTCCAGTCTTAAAAGTTCTTACAATCATTATTTTAAAAATCTGGATTCAAGTGATGTGACTTTGTTTTTGAACATGTTTCAGGCCATCAGCAGAGCTGGAGTTGCAGGGAGCTTTAAGCTTCCCTGAACTATATTGACACAGGCTGGCTAAAACAAAATCTGCTGGAGTAGCCATGAGGTAATCAAAGGACCTTGTCACTGCTTGAAACCTGAACAGTAATTTTGATGAGTTTCAAGGAAGTCCTACCTGCATGATATGTTTATTTACATGATAATCCCAGGATAACTCTGCCCCAGTTCAAAGAACACCTCACACATAATATTTTTCCTGAATAAAAGCACAACTCATACAACTCATAGAGGAATCATACCAGAATAATTACAGCTGTGTTTCAATGGCATGCAAACAGATAAGGAACATGAGTTAAAGGACTAAAGTTCTCATCTCACTGTGGTAAAAAATTTGCCTAGCTGGCGTGGATAAACTAGTCTATTTTTTGATTCTATGTTATTTTTTTGTTACTAAAATATTTTAACTGGGGATAGTTATTTAGTTTTATGGTCCAGAAGAGAGCCTCTTGATTCTCAGTCTAAATCCTAGTAGGAGACAAACTTCTCAGGATAAGGTGGGCATCAGCCCAAACTCGCTAACACACAGAATGGGAAAAGAGGGGTCCCCTGTACTCTCAAAATGGAAATTTCTCTCTGAATTAGTTCTTAACCTCTCCATGTCCCAAAACTGCTGATGAGGCTCTCTACAGACCTTTTTTCAGTTCATTTTTCAGTTAAAAATGAATTTATGTTCACAAGCTCTGTTCCTCATGGGGGACTTCACTGATCCCAATACCTTTTGTAGGGACAACAGCAGGGCATAAGCAATCCAGGAGGTTCCTGGAATGCATTGATGATAACTTCCCTCTTCAAGTGATAGAGGAGCCAAGGAGAGGAGGTACTATGCTCCTTTTCTCCCAACAAGGAAGGGCTGGTGGGGAATGTAAAGCTCGAGGGCAGCCTGGACTGCAAAGACCACAAAATGGAGTTTGAGATCCTTACGGCACAGGAAGGAAGGTACACAGAAAGATCACTACCCTAAACTTCAGGAGAGCAGACTTTAGCCTCATAGAGGATCATGGAATAAAGCCCTGGAGGGAAGAAGCACCCAAGAAAGCCAGTTGGTATTCAAAGATCACCTTCTCCAAGCTCAGGAGTGATTATCCTTACAAAGAGAAAGTCAGGCAAAAATGTCAGGAGGCCTGTGTGGATGAACAGGGATCTCCTGGACAACTCAGACATGAAAAGAAAGCCAACAGAGGGTGAAAGCAAGGACAACTGCTGAAAGCAATTCCTCCAGGTGAAGAACAAAGGGATTGTTCAATCAGCCAGGGATCAGGTCAGGAAAGCTAAAGCCCTGATGAGCTTAAATATGGCCAGAAATATCAAAGGCAACAAAAAAACTTCCAGATATGTTGGTGATAAAAAGAAGAGAGAAAATGTTCAGACTCTCCAGAAGGAAAAAGGAGACCTGGTTACCTGGGACATGGAGATGGCTGAGGTACTTACTGACTTTTTTGCCTCAGCCTTCACCAGCAAGAGCTCCAAACACACTGCCTGAGGTGCAGAAGGCAAAGGCAGGGACTGGGAGAATGCAGAACCACTCACTGTAGTAGAACATCAAGTTCAAGACCAATTAAGGAATCTGAAGGTGCACAAGTCCATGGCACCTGATGAGAGAACTGGTAGAAGAGTGGGCTAAGTTGTTATTCATTTTATTTGAGAAATTATGGCAGACTGGTAGTTTCCAGTGACTGGAAAAGTGGGAACATACTGCTTTTAAAAAGGTAAAAACAGGCCTGTGCAGTGACAGGCCAGTCAGTCCCATCTGCCTCAGTGCCTGGCAAGATCATGGAGCAGGATCCTCCTGGAAACTATGCTAAGACAAATGAAAAACAAGGAGATGATTGGTGACAGCTAACCTGGCTTCATTAAGTGCAAATCATGCCTGAGAGATTTGCTGACCCTCTATGATAGAGCCATAAATCATTGGAGGATAAGGGAAGAGCAATAGATGTCATCTTCCTGGGCTTGTCCAAGGCATTTAACACCGTTCTACATGATATCCCTATCTCTGAACTAGGTTTTGGAGAATATTACACTGACCCTGTAGGGAATGAAGACTGCATGATACCATCAAACATTATTTGTGTGCTTGGCTGAGTTGACATTTGGTTTAAGGATTAATTTACTTGAAAATCATAAATAGATTTGCTATAAAGAAATAAGAAGGTTCCTTCACTAGCAGAAGTTACCTCTTTTTTTCCCATAATGCTGTACATATATCAAGAGAGAGACAGACATACCTATTTATATTTTCTGACAGCAATTATTTTAAGAATAGCTTAAATTGGGGACAGCAATATAACTGGAACTATAAAATTAAAATTTATTTATAGATGAGATAGTTTCAGCTAAAACCGTACCCTAACAAACTCTCTATAACAATGTAAAAAAGCTTTTCTTTTCTTTAAAGTAAAGATGTAATCATGTTACAGACTGTGCTTATGAACTGCAGTTTTTAAGAAGAAGATGTTAAAAGAAATAGGTCCCTAATATTTATGCTACTCCAGAACTAATATAACTGTTAAAAATGGATTTATTCTAATTGTAATAGTTGAAGTAACAGCACAGAAGTAATTTTTCATTCAATTAGGAGGTTTTCTTCTGTTTATTTTATTACCATTGGCCACCAAAGAGAGCTACAGTAAACAATTATAGAAATTCTATTCAAATAACTCCAGAGGCAGATTTTGGAAGAAATACTGCTACCCTGGAGTTTACTTGAATTAGTACACATCTCTGTTAAAACAGGCCTGCCTAACTGCTGCCTAGCTGAACAAGTTCTTAAAAGAAATTGCTGCTAGTAGGTTGTATTCTCCAGTTCAACTAATCAATCAAAATGAAATTTCAGTCTTTCTCAGAAACCAAATAATTCTGATGGATACTGCACAAAGTATGTTTAGTGTAAGGTGAATTTTGACCACTTCTCTGATTTTTAAATGATACAGGTTGGTAACACCTTCAGTTCCCATGGACAAGGAAACCCCATTTGTAGGCATATGGCCAAGAAACTGCTGAGGCATGAAGTTTAAACTCTATCTATTGTTAAACAACAACAAAAAAATTACAATTCTGTCTGCTGTTAAACAACAAAATTGACCTTGCGTAATATGGAAGAAATAGTATTATTTTCATATTAAGGACTAGAGTAGGTGTGAGGTTAGGGGAGCTGTTGTAAATTGCCTCCAAAGCATCTTTATACCTGTTCCAACACCTAGGGCCTTTCCAATGAAAGCATCTGACTGTAATGTAGACAAATACACCTGCTGCCTTCAACAGAGAGCCCCAATGGCTCAAAGATACTACACAGTCAGTCTGTGCCCACCAAACTCCTTACTTCGCAGTAATTCAAAGAAGTGAGGATATGGTTTCAATGTCAGCAAAAGGAAATTCAGGTTTTAGAGCCTACACCAGACTCTCTCCTGCTCCATATTTTCACATTTGAAGGGTTTTACCTGACAAACTCTGAATCTCACATAGATCATTGACAGCTGAGCTACACTGTTGTTCTGATGTCTTCAGCACTGGTCTCATTCTCAGGAGCCTGTGTAAAATGTGTTGCCAAAGCCTTGTTCACATTCAGTGCTGACTTTTAGTAGGTCTAGTGTTTGCTGGGTTGCTCTGCCTAAAGCAGTAGGACAGCACCTGCTGTTGCCTTATTTTCAGCCAGATATGTAACAAGGGAAAAATGAATGAACTGGTAGTAAAGTAATTTTGTCAGGGGTTTAACTGGCATCAGCAACTTGAAAACTGTAGGTAATCAGTATAAACGTTTGCAATAAATTATTTCTATTAGATATTTCTCCAATGTGAATGAAATTTTCTGAAATTAACAGAAACCCTGTAGCTTCCAGAACATTTATTAGGTAACCAAACATGCTATTTTACACAGTGCATTTTAAAGAGAAAATTGCTCTGACATTGCACAAAAATGAAGCAAACCCATTGAATACTGGCATGAATGTCTTTGTGTGAATTCAAGCTGTTATACTTGTGGGATCAACCCAGATACAGCAGACACAGGATTAACCCAGATTTCATTTTCAAAGGTTTCTTCACAGTAGATTTTAATGAACACTGATATGAAATCCTTACACTCTATATGGACATCAAAAGCCTCACAGTATTTTGAGTAAATACAGGGGCTTCCTAGGAAAGCCTGGTCTTTTAACCTGAATGTATGCCTTGCACAGAATTAGATGAAATCCACATAATTCAGGAAATGAATCATGTCGTACTTAGCACTCTGAGTGAAAATAGATGCACTTATTTTGGTCTGGTGTGTCAGACTGGGGATCCATATCAGACTGAGGGCCTATATTCATATCAGACTTGGAGCCCCTAACTTGGAGGGGCTCAGGACAAGCAGGGCGAGGTGAGGGAGAGCACTGGGGAGGTGGCAGGGAGGTGCACAGTTTTGCAAATGAGTGAATCAAACTGGCAGCTGAAATAGAATGCTGGTCAGCACTTCACTAAGCAACCAGAACACTGAATGATGTATGAAACAAAAATGCAGTTTTCTTCATCTCCCTCCAAAGAGAAGCAGAAACACTAACAGCCAGTGTCTCTATCTCCATTATTGAGCATTTTTATTATTTTAATTTTAGGAAGGCTCTAGTAGAAATGAGGATGATATGGGATCTGCAATCCCAGTTAGACCTCTGCTATTACCTCATTCAGGTCTCCCAGCAGACAGTTGCTTGGTGGTACAGGCAGCTCATAGAGCAACAGTCACCATGACCACTACTGTAAAAGCAGCACAATTTTCCTCTGGTGACAAGTGATGACATTGAGTGGAGAGGTAGGGGAGATTTTACGATATTCTGACGCTCATCCTCGCACACAGCATTACAGACCTAAAGTCTGGTTGTGATTTTAGCTGAGAAAGCTGCCATTTTAAATGTCTCTGCCATTAAATTTCTGTGCCCTGATCTCCCATCATCTTCCTGATTGATTACTGCTCTTGTTCCAGCCTGTGGGTTAAAAAATAAAGGGACACAGCTATTTTTCATGTGTCTCTCTGAAAAAAATCCATGCAGCAAAACTGAACCTCCGCTAGTGGCAATCAACATAGCAGGGCTGGAGTCAATGCCAGTCTGCATCAGCTGAAGGGATGATCCCACTGCACCACCTTGAGGGGTTTTAATTTTCTTATGGATGATGATAAAATACATTTTAGCAACAGCTACATCGTGTAAAAGAGATGAAGCAGAAAATTGACAGAACTGTCTATCCAAAATGCTCTGCTTAAAGAATTTCACAAAGACTCATAATGCAGTTAGCTTTGAAACAGTTAACATGCTACAACGAGTCATCAGCTTGGTAGCAAAAAGGGAAAAAGAAAAGCATCATGAAGATACTGGAACACTACCTAACTGCTCTGCTGCAGCTCCCTATAATTACCTGAAGAAATTCTCCCCTGCCTGTACTAAATGGAAGCCTGAACAAAATGGCAAGCCCTGTTGCCCCACAGAAATGAAATCATATCTTTGACTGGAAAACCAATGTTTGACATTCACAGACTGGTGGTGAACTTGACTGGGGCATTTGTGTAGGCTGATATCAATTACTTGGGCTTAACTGCATTGGGTTTACCAGAAAAGGAGGAATAATTTGCAGAATGTGACTGCAGGATCTTGTAGAGGCAGAAGAAAGATTCTGACTGTAGCATAACTTGCAATGTGGTCTACAAGTGCATGTGTGGGCAGAGATAGGCTGCACATCATCTCCCAATGCAGGTGCACTGTTCAAAAACACACACACACACACACACACACACACACACACACACACACACACATACACTTATTCCACAAGCAACCTAAATATCTTAATTTTAAAAACAAAGCTCAGTTCACTTGCTGTGAAGATAAACTGTCCAGTTCTAATAATTTTTCTCAGATATTTTAATCACTGAAATTCCTCAGACTCCCCTACTGAACTATTATAACAAGATCTGACCCACAAATGCTCACTGGTTACAAAAAGATCACATCTATGTTTTTGTTCTTATCTTTGCTATGCACAAGTATGCGAGGGATAAGCAACAGAAACAGCAGGGATGGCTTTCAAATGATGCTATCTGCAGCTGTCATGGAGACCAACAGGGACTGAGATTGCTTGGCACCCTTAAATATCAAGGCGCCCCTCCATGTAGACACACATATATGCATCAAGACTTTCCCTGTATGTACATACATGCCCATTTTATTATGCTATGCATGCCTAATAACTTCATCCTACAATGAAATCTTTACACACATAGACAGATGCACTGTAACTAACACTCCTTCTGCAACACACACACACACAACCTAATGACAGGCACCAGAGAAATCCAACGCAGCTCTGCAGGCAGAAAGTGCTGGCTGAAGCCATGCAGTGCACACCCAAGCCACAGCGATTGGTGTCTTACCGGTATGTATAATAAATAACAGTATTTAATAATAACAACACTGCTGTGCTGCCTGCACTCACACCCTCCTGACTCCATGCTCCGAAACCGTTTAAACAACATGGTCCTGTGCATGAAACGCACAGAATGAAAAGCAGGCAGGACATGATCTCTACAAGAGATAGGCTCCGGCAGTGAAAGCTGCTTCATGTCAGAGTGGGCTTTTCCCAGCTTTCAGACGTGTGATCTGCATGTCTAATAATGAACAGATTTAGTCAATCCATCATTTCTGGCATCAGTCCCTTACCTTGAAATGCTGCAGCTGAAGTATCTGGTCCTCAAGCTGTTGTCTTTTGCCTTCTATTTCTGTCTGCCTTTTCCTTTTCTCCTTGGAAAAATAATTTTGAGATAAAAAGAAAGAGAGAGTGAGAGTGAGAGAGAGAGAGAGAGAGAGAGAGAGAGAGAGAAAGAGAGAGAGAGGGGGGAAGAGAGAGAGAGATCTCGTCAGAGAAACGGAGGCTTTAAGGGTAGCAGATTCGTAACAGCATGTAAGCAGTCAAACACATCTGTACAGATGTCACCAGTCCCATTTCACCTGCTCCTCTGCCTGCTGGTATGCAAACAGCAGCGTTCTGGGAAGACGCCAGCCCCAGACTGCCTGGTTACTTGCCAGTAGGAGAAATTCTCCTCGCTTGCTCCCGGCAGCCGGAGCAGCAACAGAGTGCACAGTCCCAGAGGAGGGGAGAAAACAGGCATAACAGCTCAGAGAGAAGTTAAAGGGACAAAGATGTGATTTTGCACTTGAGATGCTAGGGCCAAAACCATGGATAGTGTGGTGCAGTTGTGTGACAGCAAGGTGTCACAAAAGCAGGGGGTGGCATCATGGAGGAAGAGAGGTCTGTTGACCTCATTTTTCCCCAGCAGGGCTGGTGGTAAGGCTTTCCCTGGGCTCAATGGGGAAGATGTTTCTGCCAGATTGCATAGGATTTACATACAAAGTAAATGGGATTGGTAACCTCCAGCTGGCTGTGCTCAACATTCAAGTCACCAGCACATGCCAGCAGCTGACCAGTACCAACTCTGTGAAGCTGGAGTGACCAAATGGTGCCAAGGATAGCACAGTCCTTTCCACAGCCCAGTTCACTGCCACTCGCCAGTGCCCAGGCTGTTCCCTTCTGCAGGCAGCAGACTTTCTCAGGTGTTTCAAGAGGAGAATGACCTGCTTTTCCGCCTGCAACACCTTCCTCTTAAGAAGGTCAACAGTTTGCCATTGTCAGCCTTTTGCATCTTCTGGGGAGCATTTCTCCTCATCCATCCATCCATCCCCATCCTGGACCAGTTTCCCTCTCCTGAATGTTTTTTCTCATTTTAGATTTTGTAGCCAAGACAGACATACTAAGTAATAAATTAAAGCAGTCAGCCTCTGTTTTTACTGGAACAATTTTTTTTTTTTTTTTTTTCTTCTTGTTATTTAAATATTTGAGTCGCTGTAAGGTTTGGTTTGAAGACATTTGGGGATTCCTTAAATCCATAAAATATTTTTTCTTATTTCTAGGTACCCTATTGATGTTCTGGGAATTCTCTTCTTTCCAGGGATGTAAAACCTTTGTGCCTTGTCCTCAAGGAGTATATGATAATTCTACCTATGCAGAAGTTAATCATCCTTATGTTTGTCATCAAACAAGGCATTTTGGGGGCAAAGCATTACATTTACAAGGAGCATCAGGAAACTTGAAAAAAAAATATTAGTAAATGTCAAGCTCACTAAAAAAAAGCAAAACAGGGAGGTATAAAACTGCCTGGACCACGTCTGCTGAAGAATTAGGTGTCAGAATGGCTGGAGTAATGGACCCAGAAGAATGAAAGTAGCTAAAATGTTGCTTATGCCAAGTAGTTCTGTAATGTTTTGCACATTCTTACATGTTGATTATTCATGTATATTTATATTTATGCACACAGTCCCCATTGTCTGAAATATATAAGACAACTGCAGATCAAATATATCCTCGTAGAATAGAATCCTAGAATCATGGACTGGCCTGGGTTGGAAGGGACCTTAAAGACCATCTCGTTCTGACCAATCTGCCAAGGGCAGGGTCACTTTTCACTAGATCAGTTGCTCAGAGCCCCATCCAGCCTGACCGTGAACACTCCCACAGCATCCCAAAACTTTCAGGCAACCTGTTCTAGTACCTCACCACCCTCAAAGTAAAGTAATTTAATCCTAACATCCAATGTAAAGTTCCTTTCTTTCAGTTTGAAGCCATTGCCTCTTGTTCTATCTCTACATGCTCTTGTTAAAAGTCCCTCTCCATGTTTCTTGTAGGTTCCCTTCAGGTACTGTTAGTCTGCAATCAGGTCACCCTGCAGCCTCCTCTTCCAGGCTGAACAATCCCAGTTCCCTGATCCTTTTCTCCTGGTAGAGGTCCTCCATCCCTCTAATCATCCAGCTGGCCCTCCTCTTGCTCCAACAGGTCTGCTGAAGTTGTTTTAGAGAAGGAAAATCAGCTTTTTCATTAACTAAAATGTCACAAACAGGGCCCATCTTGACATCTCACTGGTCTCCGCACACAGAAGACAGTTTGCATTTATACACATACAGGCATACAGAAATCTGTGTGCAACTTTAAAAATCCTTCTGACATACAACTGTAATCTGTGGATCATCACTCTTATCCTCCAATCTGCATTAGCTCTTTATATTTTTGAAATGAATACTGTATTAGATGGTTCAGGGATTAAACCCCCAATATTATTCAGGGACATCTCTTGCCTATTTTTTCATTCTGTGATACTAACAGTGTACATGGAGTCTGAAAATCAGATTTTTTTTTGTTTGTTTTTTCCTCAAATAGATGGTCAGCCATGGATCAGAATAAAACAGTTCTAAAAGCTGTTCCAGTTAATCACCTAATATCTTGGAATAAGGATAATTCTGCCCTTTTGTGTCAAGCTGGCCAGATGAAAAAATATTTTATTTCCTATATGTAGGCATTAACGCCCCATGTTTGATATTCCATAGGACAGCATAAGGTACATACATCTTCATTATTAAGTGATCGAGATTGATAAGTGCATCTGTAGATACATACATGTTTATATAAAAATGTATATACACACATACATGCATACACAAACATATATATATATATATATATCTATACACATGTATATATGTATGTATTCTACCATCCACAAAAACCTTGTCACTAAAACCTGTGATGAAAACCACCACAATACATCCTTTGGCTGGTTGTATCATGCTGTAAAATGGATGTGACAAGAAAACCTTATAAAAGATAGACAAAAACTCCTTCTCTTTTTGAGAAAGAGAAAGCACTTAGAGTATTTTCCCTGTAGGCAGCAACACAGCGGGCACTAAAATACTCGAACTACTTACTAACTAGTGGATTTCTGTGGAGGTAAATTGGAATATTGCTTGCGTTTCCATTTCACTGCCATTCAGACAGCCTGAGTGTGTACTCCTTCACCCTCTGATTTTGTACAAGCTATGGCTGAGGAATATGATAACACAAGTACTTTTTTCCTTCCTTCTGCTAAAGATTGTGCTAATCAGCTATCAGGACATTCCACCTTCAGGTCACTATATCACATTCTATTTAGGTTTATCTCAGTCACTGAAGGCTGGGACTATATGTGTACCTGGTTTATGTAAGCAGGTTCTGGAAAAGTAGAAGACTAGACTGGATGAAAAAATCCTACTAAAACCATCACATCAAGGATTTTAGACTTCATCTTCCACTTAAACAGTCTTCTGATTCAGTACGTTGCTGAAAACATGGGATTTGAAGCACATGCTTAAGTTTAGCATTTGTTAAGGCACTTTTCTGTGAGAGAGCCAATAAATGTTTCTCATTATTTTGTTCATCTACTTACAGATAACGTTTTTTCTAAGTTTTCCTGCTAAATAGAAATTACAAATTTCTAAAGGTCCTGGCACCAAGAAAATAAAGTTCTTGCTTAAAATAAAATGTTTACTCCAGATACTGGACTGAAGAGAGGTAGAAAAGACTGGAACTAGTTATATTGTGATTGTGGCATATTTAAAGGAAAACTTTTGTGTCTTTCTGAGGTGTATCTATCTGTGCTGCTTTTGTAAGAATACAGATAGTCATCACAGGTAATTACTCTTCCAAAATGTAGAGAAGTATCATTTGGGAAGTAGTCTCAGGGCACTCTGAATATTTGAGATAATAATGAGCAAAACAGGATTTAACCTTTGCATCTCCCCCTTCACCAAATTACAAGGAAAATGTGTTTTTGTTTCTTAGTTTAGTTTAGTTTAGTTTTGTTGGGGTTTTTTTGGTGGGTTTTTTATTTTTTTTTTTTTTTTTCACTCAGATCTACAGGATGGAAAAAGAACATAGGTTAAACAGGAAGGTGACTCATGTGGTGGAAAAATGAGATTTGTACTCAGGCATTTGTACGTGGATGTGTGACATGTAAGCCATAAATTTATTTCCAAGAAACTAGATCTTGGAAAGGCAGAAATTCTTAGCACTAAAGTTGGTCAGTGCCATCTTCCTGTTGCTAAAACCCAAATACATCAGATACTCAGTAAGAACCCTTAGAAGGTTCACTTGGAATAATAAGAGGCATTGGGAAAATCAAATAGAGATCTATAAAATCATGGAAATAGCCAGCAGTCGTCTACTGCTCACTCTGTCTTCCACATTAAGGAAAAAAAAGGGCCATCAAGTGAAACTGGTTGGGGCATGTTTGAAGACAATGCAATGGCTGGATGTGGAAATCCGTGCGTCAGGATGCTGTGGGTTCTAGAACATGATGGATGTCCCAGGGGAGCCTGGGGACAGTCAAAGTGAAAGAATCCTGTGAGGACAGTTATTCCAGAAACAAATACACCAGAAACAAATACAGAAGCCTCTGAACCAAATATGATTTTAAGGTCTTAGCTACCAAGTTTTTGTATGCTTTTTTCTTTCTTTCATGGTTAATCTTAACAACTACTGAGTTTTTTTGTCTGAATTGTGTGTTACGTTGATCAAAATAACCTACAGTTTAGTATCACACTTGTCAAACTGTTCCAGTCAAAACAACTCCAACAACCACAAACCACTGCCACCAATTACAAAAAACTCAAACTCAAAACAAGTATAAGATCTTGAAAAAAACCAATTTCTACCAAAACTAATCCCCATGATACCGCAGTCACAGAATACCTCATTTTTCCTTTACAAAAAAATTATTTCTGCTCTTGTTTAGAAATCTGCCAGCAGAGTGTGGGAAGTGATACAGGGATTACTCAGCCCACCAAGCCATAACCGTCTGTGGAGAAACATGTACCTCTACCCATCCTCGGGACAGAAAAGACCTGGTAAAGCCCTTTGATCTACTTGCACTGGCAGAAGCATCTGATTTATTTGCTTTAAAGCCAGCTCAGACCTGTGGAGAAAGCACACCATGAAGCAGCACAGAAGCTAAACACTATTTGATTGATGTCACTGTAAAAATACATGCCTAAAACTGATGTCAGCCTAAGGCTTTCGGTACAAGTATCCAAAAGAATATGCTGGGATAAAAGAAAACATTCTCAACTCAACAGAATACTCAACAGGGATCATGTGAACCTCGAGGAGAAGGGTGGCACATTACTGGAGGAGCTACCATCAGTAGTTTCAGAGGTTTCCCATTAAAATAGTCCTGCATGCCAAGCAAGTGTTCAGCTTGACACAGAGGTTATGACAATCCATATGTTGTGACAATGTTTGCCTGTTATGACAATGCAAAATAAATGCACAGAAAAATGGCACAAGTAAAGAAAAACTATAGTCTACCTCAAAGCAAGGAAAACAGTTACAAAAAATTGTCATCAAAGAACTACATTAATTTATTCAGCAAGTGATTATTTTCTCTACTCTCTGCCCAGCTGGCAGATACTATTCCCCCTGTATTTAAAACTCACATATTTTTAAGGAAGTAAATAAGGGGAAAAAAAGCCCCAAGCAAAAAAGCTCCTGATCTCTCATTTTTCTATTGCCAGTTTGGAGACACTCAGAATTTTGGAAGTACATTCCGGATTCTGGAAAAAACTTCAATGTGCAGTTCTCTTAATCCCAAGAAACCACTCCTCAGGGAAACTGAAAATTTCATGAGGGTGGTGGTTTAAATGACCATTTCCACTGTGGTGACTACATGTCTCTCATAAGTGATATCAAATCTGTGTATTTGTTTCCTCTTTGTCTGTACAACAGCAATGGTCCAGAGGAAAGAAAATATTAAGAGAGACAGAAGGCTACTTTTCTCCCTTTTTTTACTTTTTCTCTTCTCTTCCCACCTCCCCCTCCTTTCTTCATTCATGTCAGGTCACCTCTTTATTTTCCTCTTGTGTCTGAAAGCAGGAAACTGTCCTGACATCCCGACCAGTTGCAATCATACAGCCCAGTATTGGCAGCACTTTGCAGACTCCAGTTCTGAATGTTATCTGCTGTTGTGAACAGCAGGCAGCACAAATCACAGCACCAGAAGAGGCAGGATGCAGATCTAAAGCAGAGACACAGTTACTTCAGAATAAGCACACCTCAAAGGATGGTGGCAAGATGCCTACTTCTTTTGGATCATCAATGCCCACTTTCATTACTTGCTGCCAATTGTCCTGCATCATTATGCTTGGTAAAAATCCTGTTGTTATGGGTAGCCATGCAGGATCTGTAATAGCAAGCTGGGGGCTTGTCTGTCTTATGTTTTGAGCACTAGGAAAAATACATGTTGTTTCCAATTATGGGAAATGACTCTTCCTGCAGCTCGTCTCCTACCACACACCAAGCAGAATCAAGCCTATGCTTGTCTCAAGGTCCATTTTTTCTCTGCAATTACACCATCAACAAGACATAAATGTAAGCTACTAGCTTTACTCCTTAGGCATTTCACTGCAAGACCCTCTCTGCCCCACTTCCCTGAAATCCCATGACTACCTCACTAAGCTTTGCCTCACTTGAAACACGAGCCAGGGACAACTTCCTGCACATGTATACTGGAATACAGCTTCTGAACTTAAGAGAGCTGCACTCTCTGCTTCTATGTAGCAGAGAGTAAGAGACTGACACTCTTCACTTACAGTTCTCCTGTGCAGAAGGCTCATTTCCAAAAACACAGAGTCATTATTTTATGTGTCTTAGGTGCCTAAGACCTTGATAGACCACCTTACTGGACTTCCTCCATCCATAATTGAAGCAAACTGTATGTTGGAAAGTTCTAGATGGGATGCAGGCATACCAGGAGTACAGCCTGCTGCTGCAATGATTTTAGTTGTTTTCCATATACCCACATATTGTATAATAAAGTTGTGTCCAATTCCATTACTCCATACAAGTAACAGATGGGTTATTGAGGAATAAACAGGAGATCCCAATTGCACAGTAGATAAATGCCTGAGGGAAGCAAGTGAAACCCATCTAAAAGGTAAGGGCTGGGTTTAGCTCTCTTCCTCATGCCTGCTCTTTCCACTGTTGTATATACAGCAGGAAGTATAGCAGGAAGCAAAGCTGAGATTGGAGACAAGGTGAACAATTCATGATCATGTATGCCCTCCACCCCTTCTCTTGTGAAACTGGTATAAAATGGAGATTACTGTTACAAGGGTTGATTCCCATTACAGAGTCAGCTCCCCACAGCACGCAAGAAATTACTTGGCATGTTTTCTTTGGAAACAGAAAAAAACCCTAATTTTTTCTGGGTAAGGGAGTAACTAGAACTGCGTAAGGGAGTAACTAGAAGAGCCTGGAAGTTATGGAAATGCTTTGGTTTTCATATACTGAACAGACCCCCGCTAAAGGTAAGGCAGAATTACTTGCAATGAGGTGACCCTCAAGGTGAAGAAGTAACATACTGTCAGGCAGAAAATGGCTTTCACTGCAACTTTGCATCTCTTCTTCCTATTAGTGAGGGTCAGAGAAGTTACTTGCTTATGCACAAGGCAAAGGTGGTCTGAGAGAGGTAAACAACCAACCTAAATGCTCTTTCAAGTAAAGGAACAAATACTTCTGGTCTTCAGTCTCCTTTATTGATGATTTTTGTCACCTGCATACAGAACAGTTCTTGCAAAATTCATTTGGTTCATTTTATCTAACAGTTAGGCTTCTCTTGCACTATTTCAAAGGATGAGGGTCTCCTGTGCTGACCTGCTAGAGCAAATGGAATAGCTCTGCTTCCATATGCACATTGCCCTCCACACAGTGTTCGAGTAGGAGACCTGAAATACTCAACTGGTCTGTTTGGAATATCAGAGGAGGAGTTCGTTCACAAGGAGCCCTGTAAGACTAACTGTGGCTCAGGGATTCTGAATTACAAACATTTCCTGACTGTCACAAAGCCACTGCCTATGTCATAGCTGAGACTATCCAAGTCAAATCTGTCCAGGAGGAGAAGGGGCCATCTTTGGTGAAGAGAGCAATTCCCGCAATCCTCTAAAGGGCTGCAGCAAAAATTTCAGCTGCCCTGTGTGCTTGTAATTATAGCTCTCTGGTCACTGAAGGCAACCACCACGATGCACACAGACAATGACTGCTTAATTAAAATTACAATGCATCTCAAACAACAAATAAAAGGATGGCACTGCTCCCAGAACAACAGCTCTTACCGAAAACTGATGAACACGGGAAGGAATTTCCTTTTTAAATATCTTCTCATTAGCAATTTTGAAAGGGAATGTAATGGAAAAATGTCTCATTGAGATGGTAAAGCAAAATTATTTCAGAAGAAAACATGGTTACTCTAGTATCCTATAGGGAAATCCCCAATTTGATGGAGCAGTAATACCCATTTTCATGCACCCCAGATTTTAAATGCAAATCTTCCTTTCACTGAATGCTGCTGGGTCAGTGGAAGCAGCTTCAGGTCTAACGCCATCCATAGGGATTTTTGACTGGGCCACTACCATAATGAAGTTATGAGAAGTTTTAGTGAACTTCCCTTCTTTCCTCCCATTTATGAAGTGAATATTACACCCACAGATGCTGCTTCCCTTCAGCTGTTGACAGAAAAAAAAGTTTCACTTTCCTATGCATTTACAAGTTGATCGTTGGTATCAGGCTCTTTAATGGTTGCTGAGAGGTGACCAGGGTCATTGGGGTCTGAGGATCTTTCCTGTGAGATGCAACGATGAAGCAAACTCCCTCTATTAGTTCCACATCATGTCTTCCAGAACTTTGAAGTTTTTACTCTAACCCTGTACTCAGGGTCACTTGAGTACAGAAGCAACCTTCTCTGCAACACCAGTTATTTCTGGAAAGTGCTCAAAGAATTGTAGTAAGAGAGGCTGTTAGTATAAATCATGAAATTATTTATCCATTATTCTGGATAATCCTTAATAGCAGTTATAAATGACAGGAAACTACACTCCATTACGTAGTGCCTAACTACAGCTAACCTCCAAAATTACATGTATAGCTTGCTAATACTGACATTGTTCTACTGCAGCCTGAGATAGATGAAAAATTCTGTCTTCACCTAACAAATTTCCTTTCTTCCTAAAAATAAGGTGAATTGTCTAGATTACGTCACATAAAAGAAATTCCAAAACTTCAATTTTCTCTAGACAAATTTCTCTAGCAAATTTCTCAAAGAGGCTACATTTTAATCAAGTATTTTTTTCTCTGTATTTTTCTTAAAAATATATTTTGGATAAGGAATGTTAAGCATTCCTTCTCATTACACATTACATTACATTACATTCTCATTCACAAAAGTATACAATAAGGAGTTTCTTTAGCCTGAGTAGACTATTTGTAGAAAATCAGTTCATTAACTTTCCCTACTCTCATGTTGCTTCTAACTTGTTTGGGTTTAAATCCATGCCATTCAAAGTCTAGCCTTTCACCCTCTGCTGCTGAAAAGAAGAAAGCCAGGATTTGGTCTGTGCGCATAATTTAATCACAATTCCACAGTTTAAAATAAAAGTCTCTTGTTTACCTTCATGCCCCATACACTCCTTAAATACCTCTTGATACTGCCAATGAGGCTGTTGCAGAGCCTCACTCTGAAGGTGGAAACACCTCTGATCACAGCTGAATGTGCAGAGGAACACCTATACAAGATTTATATAGAAATGAAAAATAAATCATTAAGATTTTAAGGTATCCAAGTGGAAGTTATGATTGTTTGTGCTGGTTTGCCCCTAAGCAAATTTCTGGTGAAGATCTCCATGCATTATTTTTCACTTGGTGAGAAATTAGATTAAAATTTCAGCAGACTATGTTTTCCCTCTTTATACATTTTAATTGTGTATACAACAGACATGTTCACATCAAGAAACTTAAAACTTACCCAAGACATAGAATATAACGTGGGAAGAGGAAACTGGATTTTCTGCTCTGGAAAGGGAACAAACTGGTCTGGCTGGTCAGCACAGAGCAATGGCCAGGATTCATAGGGACAACCAGTGCTAATTTTGGTACTTGAATCATATCCAGCTTTTTGCTTGTTATTTTCAAAGAAATAGTAGAATGGTAGAAAAGGCCCAAATGAAGGAATTAATACATAGAGCTGGGCTTTGTGTTTTAATCCTTACATTCTGGCTGGATTAGCAAATCGTTTCAGAGTCTCAGTGCTTCACATCAAAATGTTCTTACTGAGGCTTCCTCCCTTTGCCTGTGCATGTGGCAGCTTGCCTGCTGGCCCTGAGGCTTTCAGCACTGACCTATGTGGCATCCCACTCCATCTCCTCATGTTGCAGGGCTATGCTTGGCAGTTGTACTATGCAGGGATCCTCTGCTGATGAAAAGCACTTCTCATTTGTGAGATAAAATTATAGCTCTTTAAACCCCTTTCTTTAAGCTTCTGTCCAATCTAGGTCATTAGCTAAGGATATTTACATTTTCTGATGCTCAGAGATCTGCTAACATATGTGGCAGTTGCTGGTGTCCTAACTACTTTGAATTCCTACATTCAGGAAGAATGTAATTCTACATTTATGCCTGGTTTTACAGAGAAAGAAAAAAGGGAGAGAACCTTCCTTATGAACACAGTGTGATGAAATTGCAAGTCTGAGACTTGCTACCTTCTATCTTCCAGTACCCTTCCAAACTGGTAATGCTAATGAGACAACACACCAGATCACAAACCACCATTCTGGCTAAGTTTTCCTTTCTTCCTGAAGCAGCTGTAAAGGGTTGGGTTCCTCTTGCTTTTTGACCAGCTCTGATGATCTTATACATTTGCACCTTGTGAAGACACACGCCCGTCTGACAGGGCACGAGTATCCCTCTTCAGTTACGGGGTAACTCCCTGCCCAGTCACAGAGACTGGTGGGGCTGCTGGACCTGCCATTTCTGTCTCCTCTCCAGTTAGTCACAGGAGTCACATTACTCCAACAGAGAACACAGAGAAACCACTGACCATAAATGAAGAACTTGATCATGACTGGGATAGTAGATACATCCATGTGCTTGGTAAAGCATGTTGTGATCCAGTTATGCTAAAAATCCTACCCAGCTTTGGCCTTGACATCTTGCCTTTGTAACACATAAAAGAACTGGCTTCATCTCCAGCCAGCTTACTTTTGGAAAGCTTATTTAATCTGACAGGTGTAAGATCACATGCCTCAACACTGAACCTTAGCACTATGTGGGAGGAATTACTGCTATGTCATTCCTTTAGGTCAGGCATCCCAATGCTTTCTGTGTGAATAGGAACAGCTGGGACATTACACTACTCATTGCCTAAGAAATTAATCTGCTGGCCTTCTCCTTCACCATGAAAGGCAAAGACCACCCTGATCCTGGCAATACAAAGAGACCCCCATTGCAGCTTTTCATCACCATCTGGTCACATCAAGTAAGGAGGAACTGGTAAGCACACGAAACCTGTGACATGCCTTGTTGCTCTCCAGGAATGAAGTAGCAGCAGATCCTTAAGGTAGGATGTTCATGGCTGCAGAACACAGGCAGGATACAGAGGAGTACACAGGGTCAGTCTGCTGCACCAACAGGAGAGACCCTGGGCAGAGCCACAGAAAACCACAGCCTGGATCTCACCACCTTGAAGCTTGGCTCCAGAACCCAAATCCATGTAGAGATGGCAAATTTTTGCTGTGCCATCAAAAGTTTGTCCCCTTCAGAAAACTGCCTCCATTTTTCTGTGATTTGCATCCCTGCTGTGAAGTATATCTGGGAATTCACAGCTCCAAGATCATCTCAGTGACCTATATGCCCTGCTTTGTGGTTTGTGCAGGTTTGTCTGTCCAGGTGCTCAGGGTTTGTGGAGATCTGAAACAATGAAGCCTGTATAATTTAGAGGAATTTCACACTTAGGTGAACACACACCTGACAGGTTTATAAAACTGTAAACCATTTGAACAGATTATTAAACAGCAATAAGTGTACCAAAAAACCCCAAACAAAACCATGCAGGTAACAGAAGAAGCTTCAGGGATGTGGGTTGATTCCTGCCTCTTCCTGCCCACCTCCTCTAGTCAGAGAAATGTGGCCTCTTTTACTGAATGCCAAGAAGATCTCATGCAGGTCCTGCTTAACTACTCCTGTGCAACACCTCTCTCTTTGTCTGTGTGTTCTGCAAACCTCTGCACAAAAGAAGCCTTACTATTCTAAAACACTGGACTTTGAAACTGTTCTTTCTCCTTCTTCCATGGAGCATTTGTCAGTTTTGCTCTTCTGTTAACTTGAAAATCTTTACTGCATCTTTGCAAGCAATTCTTTCTATGAAGTTAGAGGAGGGAGAGGATGCAACTGCAGACACATCCATTCTCAAAAGTCATACTCCCTCTTCCTTCTACCGCTACTCCATCTGGACATAGTAGAACACGTAATTTTGCACAAATGAAAGTCCTTAAGGAAGATCAGATTCTTCTCTGAGGCAGCCTCAGAAGGCTTAGCACTCTTCCTTAAAGCTTTATCTTTTTAAGATGGGTAGCTTAGTCACCTCCAGGGATTCAGACAACATAAAGTCAGTGAATTGTCATAATCTGCTGCAGTCTTCAAATGGTGCTCTGTGCATCCCTGTAGGTATTCCTGTTGAAGGATCTTATTTCAGATCTATGTGAAATGTTTCTCTTTACTCAGCGACTGGATTAAGGTGAAAAATACAGCAAGTTGCAATATTTTATATAGTTTGTAAACTCTGATTTCCTGCAGGAGACTGTAGAAAATGCAAAGGTTTCAATTTCTATGCTGGCTGCACTGTTGAAACCATTACAGAAGCCATGACAGCTTGCAGAAGAGCAGTAGGTTCCAAGGTATGTACACCAACACCTTGGCCTGTAGACTCTCTTCCGCCTGGAAGACATCCACAAGCGATCTCTGGTGTTTCATATGGAAAGACCTTAAGAAACGTGCTCAAAAGGCAAAAGATGCTTAAGTACATTGGCCAAAAGTGATGCAATGCACCACTTATATTGAAGCACCTGACTCTCATGCCACAGTGTAAGAATTCAACACAGTATTTGCTCCATGTTTGTGCTAAACTTATCAACAACCATTCTCTATATTCTCTCCATGGTAATAAATCTGGAAGTAAAAAGCTTTGTTGTTCTATGAATTACAATTAATGGGTTCTGCCTTTGCTGACCAAACTGCTCCATGGTTTCTAGGGTGATGCTGCCTTTGCCTTAGCAGAACTAACTCTGCCAGCTTATGAGCAGAGAGATGTAACTTCTGGATGTGTTACTGGTAAAGATCATCAGAGATAATGTATTGCATTGATACAGTGATTATAGTGTCTTTTTTTTTAACCTAGAAATAACTGAAAAAGGACAGAGGTAAAAGGACAACAGCTCCCCATCTAGCTTATGAAGGATTTTTCCAGAGTAAGGTGAAAACCAAACCTCCTATTTTTATTTGTTTTAAACCAAGCCAAAATTAGGTTTTTAAGCCTTTCTTCACCTTTTAAAGAAAACTGCTGGCCCTCCATCCAACTATTCACATCTTCCACTAAAATTTCTTTTCAGCTTGATGGTTGTGCTGCTACCTGAAAAACTGGACATGGCAGAGCCTAAATGGGATACAAGTACAGGCTCAGATACGATGCTGCACACAACCGAATCACTTGTCTTTGTAGGGACCTGCAGAGGAGCATATAAAGCCAACACCCAAGCTCCACAGAGAAAACACACACCCAAGACTTTTCCAGGGATGGCAGGAGAGTCTAGGAAGAGTGCTGGGCATTTAATTCCTGGTACAGAAGAGGGGTTGAAAAATCCCTCTCCTCTGTGCTTTAGCACTATGTGATATGTAATCAGTTACTCCTCACAATGAAGGAACTCATGGGAAGTTTTTCATGGCCCAAATGTTAGTGGACCAGACATTCTGCATAGATGGTAGCTGCTGAGTTCTATACAAAATCCATTTCCCACAGGTCAAGTCAGCACCACATTGGGCTGCAAGTTCCCACACAGGTAGAGACCAAATAGTTCAAATGAAGAAAGGACTTAGAAGCCTCAGTAAAGTCTGGGCAGAAGGATATTTTAGTTTTTGCTCATAGTTTGGCAAACCAGGATTGAGCTCCTGAAACCATATAGAGCATTAAATTGTTCACTTTTTGTAAGATCATTTAACAAGAGAAGCCTTTCCATCCTTGACCCCTCCTGATGATCAATGCTTTTTTGTGTCAGTCTCTCTTAATCTCTCAGTCCATGGCAGAGACAACACAACCCACTGTATCTTAACTGGTCTTCCAACTGGTCTGCCACCAGAGACAGGAAACTTTATTAGGCTGAAAGCTCTTTGTGGCAAACACAGTCCCTCTGTTCTGTAATTGCACAAAATCTAATAGAAAGAGGTAAAAATTCCTGCCTGGGATTGGTATGTTTTGACAGAAAGAGTCTTACAGCCAGATTAAGCACTCTGCACAGGAATTCTGTGCAATTTACATGGATTCTCAAATCCTGAGGTTTGATGTATCAAAAACTTGCATTTTGTGAATTTTGTGTCTCAGATCCTCTAACAGGTATCTTACACAGATGTAGTGTCATGTTCCTCCAGGAAGGAATGAATGGAACTTACTTCTACTTTGCCTCCTGACACATTTCACTATGTCATTACAAGCACAGTAGAAGCTCAAGGAAAAACAGTGTTTGTCATTAAGCTCTAACTGTACTCAACAGTGCTATAGATGAACACACAAATTCAGGATGCTTTCTAACTGTCAGGCAAAAAGGTTTCTTGAGACAGTGGCTCATAAAAGCAGGGACAAATGATTTTCCACAAAGGGTGACTCAGGATTTATAATCTATCCAAATGATTCAAGTTGGGTTTTTTTTTTTTTTTTTTTTTTTTTTTTTTTTTTTTTTT
>CM031878.1:49340774-49379436 GCA_018697195.1 Certhia americana | reverse complement strand
CATTCCAGTCTGCTCCTATTAAAAATGAAACAAATTTTATCTTGATTGTGGTCTGGGATTCATAAAAGGCTGGATTATCTTTCCTGCCTGTTACGCCTTTTTAGCAAATTGCATTGTAAAGGGTCAGTTTTGGACCTACAATGTCACTGGCACATGAAACATTATTGGTTGTGGGGTTTCTATGCCATTCTGACCCATCATTACTCATGGCTGGCCAGAATCATGATGCGTGACATCTTCACCTTACCTGATGGACCTCATTGAGCTGTGAGATAGTTATATGTAGCTACATGCTACTTTTAAAGTCTGTTTTAGAGTCTGTGTCTCCCTTAGGGGACACCTGCTACAGCAGAACTGCAAAACAAAATGGTCTGTGGGTGATGTGCAGCCCATAAATCCAATTCTCCATTTCATCATATGGTTCCTGCACATTAGGGCAATTACCTGTGTGTCCATTTTATAAGATGGGCTGACCATGAAGAGATATTAATGAACACACAGTATGACTTAAGAGGGGACCACTGTACGAACTAAAAATTAACATCTTAATTTTTAAGCTATTCCATAAGGCATGTTTGTGTTTTACATCAAATGAACACTGTCTGCTCAAATATTAATCAGAAATAAAGAAATTATTTAAATAGTAAAGTATTTCATCAGATTGAAAAGAATGATGAACTTTCACTTTTTGGATGAAGTGTTTCTTCTTCATTTTTGAAAGGACACTGCAGAATTTTTGAAATCCTGTGGAGAGAGAGGAATTCTTGTCCCCTTACCATGTCTAGTCAGTCACCAGACAACACATTTTAGTTCAAGAAGACATGTAAATTACACAGCCCTTTCCTGCAGCTGCACAGAATATTAAGAGGAGCTGCAGAGAATAATTTTATTCATTTTCCCACAGATTCTCAGAAAGCACTGAGATTTTTTTCCCCAACCAATTAGAAATTTTTGTCTTCTATACATTCTTCTCTACAGAAATATCTCCTTTCTCTGCTTTCTGACAGATCACTTGGCTGTTTGTGCAGTGCTAATATTTTCTTATGGTGGCTTCTAAAACCTAGTCAGCCAGCTGTGAATGGCAGTAACTTAACTGGTCCAACATAAAAAGAAATAACCCTTAACAGTCAAATTTGCTGAACTGCATGTTACATCCTTTTGTGCCATGACTGCCTGCCCTTGTGATAGTAGTCCCTCAAGCTTTCCAAGAGCTCTGTGCCTGGTGCAGATCCTTGGCAAAACTCTTTGGTACTTGCAGAAGTGTTATGATGGGGATGACAAAAACCACTATTATTTGCTAACAGGTGGCTAGAAGAGGTTGCTGATGGCAGAAATCCTCAGCCAAGAGTCAGTTTGCAGTGGTGTCATGGTTTGACACTGGCCAAATGCCAGGCACTCAAGTACACTCTGCTCTGCTACAGCTGAGCAGAGGAGGGGAAAAAGCCCTAAAGGGAACGTAAATTAAGATAAGGACCAGGAGAAAACATTTTAAGGGCAAAGCAGGCTCAAATTTAAAGATAAAAAGTAAATTTATTATTAACAGAGTCAGAGGAGGATAATAAGGTGTCTCCAAAACACCTTTTATCCCCAGCGCACCCCTTCCTTCCCACCCACTGCACAGGGAGATGAGGCATGGCAGAAAGGAGGGGGTGGTTTGGTCAGTTCATTACCTGAGACCTTTTCAGTTCATTCAGAGAGAGAAGGCTTTTCTTTACCATGCTGTGAGTACCTCCCATGGGCAAAATGGTTTTCCCAGAACTGCTGTGCCATGGGTCAGTCGTTCAATGGGGCACAATTTTTTAAGAATAAACTGCTCTAATTTGGAGGCAAGGTCCCTTTTTCTCTGTCTCTGGAAGCAAGGGCCCTCTCTCTCTTTCCAGGTCTCCTACTGGATTACAGCTTTTTTTGGCATCCACTTGCTCCAGCATGGGCACCTTTCCCATGGGCCCTAAGTGGATTTCTGCACTCCCCATGGACTTCATGGATTACAGGGAACAGTTTGTTTCACTATCATCCTCATCAGGGCTTGCAGAGGAATTTCAACTCTGACATTTGGAGCACCTCCTCCCCCTTTCTTTTCCACTGACCTTCGTGCTGCCATGTTGTCTTTCTCCCCATGTTCTCATTTCCTCCTCTTTCTCCAACTAAAAGAAAAATGGCTACTCGTAGCATTATAGGAAGTTCCACCTGAACATGCAGAACCCCTTTACTGTGTGGGTGACTGAGCACTGGAACGGGAAGCTTAGAGAGGTTGTTGAGTATCCCTCATTGTAAGTACTCAAGTTTTATCTGAATGCAATCCATGTATTCCCAGCAAACCACTCTCAAATGTCTCACCAACTCATAGATTCTTGCAATGTCTCACAGTGCTGAGAGGCCAATCTCATCCTGGCTCTGTGCCAAGAAATCACTCACCATGCTTCTGCCACCAGTTTTGTGGCCTCCCTCACTACCCTGTGGATGGCTGTGGCTACCATGGTGCTGGCACTATTTAATGCTCTCTTTGTGTGGAACGCCGAGAAGGAGCAGCCGCCACCACCACCCCTGCCCTTCTGCTGGCAGTGCAGTTGGCTAGAGGTGGCCCAGCAGGCAAAGTTCACCACAGGCCACACCAAAATGGGGGTGGCAGCAGTGCATCACTGCATGCTGCGCTGAGATGCCCCAGCAGCAGTGGCCTCACCACCCCCGGAAAAACTCACTGCACACTGTTTTGATTTCCTTCTTAAATATGTCGCCACAGAGGCATTACCAAACTCTCTAACTGGGCCAGCGGCATGTCCATCTTCAAAGCCATCACAGATTGCTTCTGCTGCGCACCATGGAAGCTACCAGCATCTCCTCACACAAGCCACTTCTGCGGCCTTCCTCTGCAACTAAAACCTTGGCTGTGCCCAAATCAGCACAAGTGGTCAACCTCTTGCGCTTGGCATAATGAGGTTTCTTACGAAGGAGCAGCCTACCTTGACTCTGTACTAGTAGCCAGTCAAAGAGAGTCCTCTTAGCAGGATTTTTAAGCTGTCCTTTGAGTATTGTCAGGATAGGTGAGCAGTCAGTCACTTTGATTTTGTGTGACAAATAGTTCATAAGAATGGTCTAGCCTTTAGAAAACACGGCCTTATATTCTGCATAGAAATGGTGCCCACCATTTTCAGTAGGAACAGAGAGCTTTGTGGGGCTGGATATGAATGCATACACACACGGGTGAGTTGGTTTCACTGCTCAGCAGCCCCCAAATGTTATGAAGCTCACCTTCCAACACTGTGTGCCTACCATCTTGATGTCACTGACCTACCCAGCTCAGGCAGAGAGGGGAACACTGAGGATAGTAATACTCAATTGAAGTGTTAGATAACACTTCCCTAACACAGTCCTCTTTGACTTGGGTGATATGTTGTCCAACAAAGGAGTCTTAGCCTCTTTGACCATTGATTCTTCAGGTAAAATTCACACCTGAGCACTTCTGCTATACTATCTCCCTCCTTTTTTTCTTTCATAAGTCAAAATACTACAATTTCTGCCTGTCTCTGAGCCCTGTTACTGTCAAATCCTGTAGATTGTGGATGGTACCATACTCTACAGGACAGATTTGAAACACTGCCTGGTTGGAAGTTGTCTCAGTCTTTACATTTCACCATTCTGCATAATAGTAATGGTTAGAGGACTCTCAAAATCAGAAAACGGAATGGCCCAGTTTCTCAACATTTCTTACAGACAGCACATTGTACTTTTCTAGATCCCCTCCAAATACAATGAAACAAGGCTTGCAAGCCTTGGTACTTCCATCTGCACTACAGTAATACCAAGAAGCCTCAGATGAGGAGACAACACTCCAGATTCATTTATAGCAACTATCAGATTTCCATGTGAAAACATTCATACGTAACATACTCATACATAACTGTGCTGCAATTCAGTTGTATTTTATCCAGCAAAAGTTATTCTTGAAGGTGTGGTCACTATGAAAGCAATCTTTAGTTAGCTGTAGCTTCAGGCTGTCCATCTTAACTTTGCGTCTGCTCTCAGTTTAGGTCTCAAGGTAAATTTCTGACAATTAACTAAACTTCTCCTTGCTAAAAGCAGAACACATCCTCTGCAGATCTGCTAGTAAAAATCTTAAATGTCACTGTGGCCTGTGAACAGGAGGAATATCAAAACCATTATGGCTAGCCCTATTTTGCCAACTCTTGAGAGTTCATAACAAGTTCACAATATTCCCTATTTTTCTTAAAACCTTAGTTGTACAGTTATATGACTATATGGGAATCTTAGCTTTCATATTTGAAAAAGAATTTAGGAGTCCTTATGAATGCAGGGAAAAGGTGGAAGTATAATTGAACTGGGGAAAACAATTAAAAAGTATATAAAATATTGCATTGGGGTTTTTTATTATCTGTATTTTACAAGCCATATCTCCACTTCATTATGGAATATACATATAACCATATTCTTCCATGCAAACTGGTAAGAATGAACATCCCTCTTTCCATTTTGTTCCCCTACACAGTGCAATGTTATGACTCCATGGCTCCAGCTGGGCACCTCAGTGTGCATCACAGGCAGATCATTTCCATGAGATGACACTTTATTTTCTAAATATCTTTGCCATCAGCTTAAGCTGATGTCAGTAACACATTGTCATCAGGAAACAAGGATGATAAGCTTAAAGCAATAGAGTTGCCAAGGAAGTGACTGAATGCAAATTAAATTTTAACTCTTGCCTCAGATATACATGATTTTCTTTTTCAAATGTCCATAGCATTTTTGCAAGTCTTCTGCATCATTTTACAATCTAAAGGTGGAAAAACCAGTAGTTCCTACAAAGCTTTCCCTCCCCTCACTTTTCCCTATAACTCTGAGCAGTACTTATAATAGTAAGCTTGTCAAGAATTTCCCTCTGAAATAATTTCCTCTAAAGTGTGATATGAGAAGGATTTATCTGGTAATTGCTATGGATGGTTCTTGTAGTTGACTCTTCAGAAACAGGGTAGTCTTAAGAGACTGAATTATAGGGGGTAAAAAGTTTAAGGGCAAGTAAGTACATAACCAATGTATCTTATTTACCCTCTTCCAAAGGAAAACTGAGAGACAGAGTTTCAAAAGCTGGTAAGAGAAACAAGAAAGTTAACTTCTGAGTTAAAGAAACACTTAGGAAAAGAGCTGAATTTCAGTCTTGGCATTTGCATTGACAGACATCAAAGAGGACAAGAAAATGAGAAGCTGGGATAGGGTGTAAGGATGGGTACATTTATAACTTTTCCTTAGGTTTCTAAAACATTTTCTTATAGTGTGGAAACAGATGGGATCCACCCACCAGGAGTTCATGTAGACATGTTCAATACATTTAGAGATATATTATGAAAATATAACCCATCCCATACAGAAATGTAAGGGAGTGGGGCATAAGAGAGTCTATTTTCAAGGGTGCATCTTTCATTGAAACACTTTCCTATTGTATGCTGAATGCCGAATTTTTCTGCAAATCTGGTCAAGAGTTTGCATTCTGCAGAAAATACCTCAATTCAAGTTGATCATGGGTGAATAAAAGAAACATGACAAACAGTAAGGATATTAAAAATGTGCAAGTACAGCCATACATGATGAAACAGGAGTTATACAAGCTCTCCAGTTCTCTTATCAAGGGGAGGGAAAAAGCCCTTAAAGAAAGTATGGTGCTAAACAATAGAATTTTTTCATGGTGGGTATTTTTTTTGGCCCCTGTACATTGCTATTGGGTGTATTTTTGTGCTGCATCAAGCTGGGTCCTGATTGCCATCCAAATATGACAAGTCTGCTGCTTCTTAATGAATACTCCAGACTTAAAATAATTGAGCTTTTCTCTATTAGCATTCCAGTCTGCTCCTATTAAAAATGAAACAAATTTTATCTTGATTATGGTCTGGGATTCATAAAAGGCTGGATTATCTTTCCTGCCTGTGACGCTTTTTTAGCAAATTGCATTGTAAAGGGTCAGTTTTGGACTTAAAATGTCACTGGCACAGGAAACATTATTGGTTGTGGGGTTTCTATGCCCACAGTTCTAAGATAGTTCTAAGGCTTGAACTATCAAGCAGTACTTGCAAAAGATGACTTTACTTGTCTCCATTACAGCCAGCTGCCATGCCAGGCCACACCACTGGACTGCTACAGTGCTTAGTTCAAAGACATGACAATGTCAGAAGTAAAGAAGAAAAGTAGAAAAAATCTGATGAAGTCAGTCTGATAATGAAACAATCACAAGTTCTGTCACATCTGCAAACAGTTAACTCTCTGGGTCTTAGTAATGATATATCAAGTAGAGGACAAAGACGAAATCTGTATGGATTCATTGAAAAGGGAGAAGATTTAGAAATAATTTTCTAAACAAACTGTTAACAGGATGTCTTGGCCCACATGGAGTATTCAGTGGGAGTGGCAGTAATACTTTTCTCTTCAATTTATAAGAAATTCTCTGAAACAGAGATATAGAAAAAGAATCTTCTTTTCTGATGCAACTTTTGCCAAGTCAAGGTCTGCCATAATGATCTTTTCTGATGTCTTGTGCTGAACAATCAGCATTCAGAGAAGATACACATACTAATAAAATATGATTCTTTTACCACTGCTCATCATGAGGGTGCATCCTTGTTACGCAGCTAGCTGGCTGACAGTCCTGATAACTGCTAGTGCTTGAAAACGCTCTCATCCTGCCATGAGGATTGCTAGGAAACTAGCACAAACACTTCCACCTTTTTGGTTTTCCTCTCTGAATCTTAACAGCCTTAAAATCCTCAAAATTTCCCACCACCTGTCCAAGATCACAGCTTGAAAGTCAGAAAACGATCCTTTGCACTGCTACGATTTTTGAAAATATATGCCACAGTTATGTCATTTGTAATGACTTGGACAGAACAGTTCTATACAGCTGAGAATATTTCTGCCTCTGCTTCTCCTTCCTAAAGTAATTCTTTACTTGCAGCCTAAATGATTTTTTTCTTTCTAATGGTTATTACTTCTCATGGGGCAGTATCTTTGAATATGTTTGTGAACTAAAATAGAAAGGAAGAGAAATGAAGCTACATCCATAGGTGATGTTGCTGCAGAGATGGAAAGGCAAGTTTACTAGGTTGTACTACACTGTGAGGGAACGTTCTTGCTTTGCTTCCCTAGAAATAAAGAAACATGACATTCAGAGAATCATACAAAAGGTATGAGTTGGAAGGGACCTTACAGATGATCTAATTCCAACTCCTCTGCCAAGAGCAATGGCATCTTTCATTACACCAGGCTGCTCAAAGTGCCATCCAACTTGGACTTGAATACTTCAAGAATGGTGCATTCACCATTTTTCAGGGCAACCTGTGTGGGTGTGTCACCACCCTCACAGCAAAGAATCTATTCCTTGTTTCTAATCTAAACCTACCTTCTTTCAGTTTAAAGCTGTAATTCTTGTCCTATCACTACATTACTTGGTAAAAACTCCCTCCCCATCTATCTTCCCCCTTTAGGTACTAAAGGTGCTAGGTGCTATAAAGTCTCCCTGGATCCTTCTCTTCTCCAAGCTGAACACCTCCAATTCTCTCAACCTGTCTTCATGGGAGAGGTGCTTCAGTCTCTCAATCCTCTCCATGGCCTCCCCTGACTCGATGCAACAATTTCATGTCTTTCTTACATTGGGGGCCCCAGGGCTGGACAAAGTACTCCATATGGGTCTCACCAGGGAGAAGCAGAGAGGCAGAATCCCCTCCCTCACTTTGCAGTCCTCGCTGCTTTGGATGCAGCCCAGGACACATTTGGTTTTCTTGGCTCTGAGTATACATTGACAGGTAATGTCCAGCCTGCGATCCATCTGCACCCCCAGTCCTTCTCCCAGAGGCTGCTCCCAATCCATCCTCTGCCCAGCCTGTACTTGTGCTTGGGAGTGCTCCAACACTTGTGTAAGTCACAGCCAATGCTGTAATACATATTCTATGAGAACTTATCAGCTTCTTAACTCCATCCCTTTTTGCAAAGATACTAACAAAACCTGCCCCTATGCCCACCAAATGAGACTAGGCAAACGATTACAGTGATTATGAACATCAGCAAGAGGAAGAAAAGCCACGTCAGCAGGCTGGATAGAGGTTTCCTCCTTGGACCAGGTGTCTCTGTACTGGAATCACCAGGCAGAGGTTTAATGCAAGTTCTGGTCCTTCAGACACCTCTGAAGGATCTCTGAAAGTGTGTTATTAGTATGGCTACTTGTATGCATGATGGCAGCAAGGAAGGAAACTGATGGGTTAATTGATCACACACACTGTAGTCACTGGATATACATGACACAGCTGAGGAGCAGCAGTGCAGCACATGTAGGAAGATTCAGTCCATTGATGCCAGCTAATAAAAATGCATGAAAGCTCTACAGAAGAGGCTCCGCTGAAGGCCTTGCTGGAATGGCCTATGGAGGTGGTGCAGATCTTGGGCACTAATGGATCAGAGCACCCTTCAGGGAAGACAGATAAGATAAGACCTCTGTGCCCACAGAGGATCTTTCAGCACCCTAAACAGAAGCAGGTCAGTGCACTGTGTATTTCAGGGTAGGGTGAGAACCTTTGACCACAGCACTTAACACGGACATGGGCAGTGGGGTTCAGTGTGGAGCCTGCTACTGAATGATTGAAAAGAGGGTTCAGCTTCCTGAATGCCTTGGGTAAATGATTTCACCTTTTTGTGATCATTTCTCATCTTCCCTTCTCTGTGCTCTGTTGGAAGCTGACACTGGGAACCATGTTTGCTGTTTTGCTGGTACTCAGCTGGCACTGCTCTAATGCCAGTAATGAACAACAGAGATTCATCTTCTCCACTGCCAAAACAGAAAGAAAACTACTCTGAAACTATTCAGGTGTTTAATGAATTTTTGTTTGCCTCCTTTGTAGCATCAAGCTTCATCAGCTGCTGAAGACAGAAAAACAAAGGTCTGTGAAGCAATTGCGCCTGAAGTTGCATCTTCAAAGCACCAGTTAGACTTGATGTAGAGGATTCTCACACTGCTTCTGTGCCACAATAAGTATCACAACCTGCAATGCAAATTTGTAAGGAAGGATGGGGTGACAAGTTCAGGTGGCATGAAAAAACTTGTAACTCTGTGACAAACCAAAATTATTAGAGAGGGGGGTTTTGTCCCTTTTTCCTTTTGCATGACCAATGGTGTTGTCTCCAATGGTCTGCCTTTTATTCCTTACTAGTAAGTAGAGGAATAATTGTTTCTACTAGTAAGTAGAGGAATAATTGTTTCTCTTCTTCCTTTTATCTGTGTTTTAAACCAGGAACTGTAACAAATAAATATTGATTTAAAAGTATGAAGACCAAGGATGCAATAAATGCAAAAAGGGTAAGTAACTGCAAGTTCTTCCTATCACTAACTGTGCACTGTTATTCAATTTGCTGCTTATGAAACTGTCAGAATGAAGATTTGCTCTGGATTTCTAGCAGATGCAAAAATCAGATCCATTAAAGTTCCACAACATCTTTCAGATCAATGCAACAGTATTGTGGATACATGAAGCATTACATAACAACTTATCTTCTGAAAAAAGCAGGCTTTGAAAAGTCTCAGGCTGAGTCAAGAGTTACTGGATACTTTTCACAATATTGCTCTTACTCATATGTCAGGGGAATAGTGGGTACATCTGTCCTTGTCAGAACAACAGAAAAGATAAATAAGGTAACATCTCAAGTTTGTGATGGTGGTTGGTTAGAAAAAGATACCTGAATAAGTACACTAAGGAGAATAATAAACAACTGCATTGCCTCCTTTCTGAATCAAAAGTTTAGACTTCATGCTGAGTTTACTGAGTAGGGCTCTTTGGCACATATTTTTGAGTCAGATGGGGAGCTAATTGATGCCATACACCACAGAACAGTGCAGAGGCAGCCCATCCTAACTGCTCTCTGCTTCCCTCAACTGCTGATCTTGGAACAAGTCACCAGCTTGTTTCCATTACCTTTGATATCTGTTGTACATCCATTCCAGTAATCTGATTTGTTACAATGAGGACATGTTTTCGATACTTAGCAGACCTAAAAGCCAGATGTGCATCTTTGTACAGATGTAGGTAATTCAGTGTATGACTTAGATAGCTCTAAAGGATCATAATTATTCTCTTAATGTCTTTTAGCCAAGGAAAAGATTTCCAGGTGAGATACTCTGTATTAACTTTTGAAAGACAATACAATTTGTAAGTTGAATGCCCTTTAACACAGTGACTTTTTGGAAAGTGATGCTCTTCACAGTTAAAAAACCTCAAGTCTTGGACCAGCCAAACCCACTGTTGCTATTTTTCAGGTACCCAAAAGAGTGTCTTGTTTAGTTTGTCTGTTAAAGTGAGAAGAACTGGTCTGGAAAGATGTAGTTTTTAACCAATTACCAGTTACACCAATGTGATAGTTGTAGCACTGTAAAACTCAGGAGGTAATTACTGCTACAACACAGTAACAGGCTGCCACCATCTTAACCACCTTTTCACTATATTAAGTGCTGAATATCTGCAATTCTGGATTGCACCTGGAAACATGTAATGCTTCAGCAATATATCCACAAGCAAGCCAACTGCTTATTGTTCACGGTTTAAGTTTGGCTTCATAAAGATAAAAAATTCTGCTAAGAAAGGACAAAAGGCTTGAAATGGTGTAGGGTTTTACGAATTCTCCTTTTTTTTAAATTTTTTTTTTTTTTTCTCTCTTAAGGAATTTTCCCCCATGCGTGTTGCTAGGAGACAATAAGACTGGATACTTAGGAGAGACAAAAGAAGTTGTCACAGCTCAGGGGAGGGATGCAGCTGGCTACTCTCTCTTTACCTGGGGTTTCATGGAGGACAGAGATATGTCAAGATTTGAACTGGGAAAACAGGTTTGGGTGAAGCCCCTATTTCTCTTGTTCTTTCAGCATTTGGAGGGGAGAGGGGCTGTGGTTGTCACGGGGAGATTACATCACCACTGAGGGGTTCTGTCTTCTCCTGCTTCTCTTCTACCATGAGTGGAGCTCTGCTCATAAGAGCAGTGGCTGCACTGGGACCTTGCTAACACCCTACCTCAGTAAAACAAGGGACTTTTCATCATCTGCTCAGGTGCCTTAGGGAAAAAAACCCAGGATCCCAAGCCTGCCTCTCCCTGCCCTGCTCAGAGCTAGGCTACTGCTACATCATCCCCACTTCTTTGCCACTGCTCCGAGTTTTCACCACACTGTAGTCTACACCCCCTGCCTGCTGAGGTGTCCAGTGGTTCCCGCTATAGCTGAGGAGTTTGATACATCTCATCCACCACCCCTGGATTTCTGCTCATTCCTGCCATCACAGCTTGCTGCACCAAAGAGTCCTGCCAGGGCACAGGGGCCCGTTTGTGAATCAAGGTCTCTCTGCCATCCCTTCCTGCTGGACACACGGACCGGCTGTCCCAGAGGGTTTGTTAATCAAGGTCTCTCTGCCATCCCTTCCTGCTGGACACACGGACCGGCTGTCCCAGGGGTTTGTTAATCAAGGTCTCTCTGCCATCCCTTCCTGCTGGACACACGGACCGGCTGTCCCAGGGGGTTTGTTAATCAAGGTCTCTCTGCCATCCCTCCCCGCCGGGCCCAGCCGCCATCCCCCCGTGTCAGCCCCACCACAGCGCCCCCTGCCGGCGCGGGGGAATGTCCGCACCCGCCCTGCCGGCCGGGAGCCCGCAGCGCCCCTGCCGGCCGTGCCCGGAACTGCAGCCGGGGAAGCGGCTGCGGCCGGCGGGGCCGGGCCCGGTTCCGGTTCTGTTCGGGGCCGGTGCCGCCGCTGCTGTGGGTGTTTGCCTTGTTACATACACGGGGAAAGCACTGCTGTTCCTGCTCACCTATCGCTGCCTGACAGCCCCTTAGCTTCAAAATGATAGTGATTCGGAGGGAGGGGTTTACGTTTTCCATTCCAAAGGGGGCTCCTGCCTTCCTTAGCAGACACCTGTCTTACAAACCAAGACAAATGGAGTGCAGTATTAAAAACCCATCAGCAGTGAAGGCTCTCTTGATCAGTTTCTTAAATATGACATGAACTGTCTTAAAATATAGGAATAAAGAAAGATAAATCTGTAAGGGTGTTATAATCTGAGAACCTGTTGCTTTACCTTCATGCATGATGAAAGGCGTTCTGCCCACACAGGTCAAAATGTAGAAAGAAAATCACCTGAAGGTGAGCTTTCTAGATGTCTTTGACAATTTATCTGCCCTACAGATTATGCACTATCTGTTTTCCAGCCTCCAAAGAGGTCCTAAGAACTGGCTCCAAAGTTTCAGTGCAAAGTTTTGCATTGTTTTGCAAAGGCAACTCAAAGCCAATTTGGGTTGGATAAAAACAATAAAATTCAATCACGGTATTAATGCTTTAATTCTGTTTGCACAAGCTAAAGGGGAGGGTTCTCATCCCCTTTGATTTTAGGCTAGAGTCTTAAGGAATTTTCAGCTTGCTGAGCCTTCACAGTTTCACACTTTCCAGGTTTAACAAAGAAACCACAAACATGGTTTCACTGAAACTGAAAATATGTCTTTTAAATTTTTTTGCTACCCCCTGCCTGAACAGAAAAAAAAGAGACAGTACTATCATTACTGGTTTTTTTCCTTTATTTCAAACCCCCCTGTCCCCTGTTTCCATTCGTAACATTTCTACCAAGAGAAAAAACTGTTGAAAAAGATTGTACTGAAAAAGCAGCTCCTTGAAAAGCACAGTTAAAGCATGGGAATCTTATTCCAGCAAAGGTGCATCTGCAGTCTTGGTAACATAAAAGGCAAGAAGTCAAGAGCAGTGGATAGGTATTACAAGAACTAAGCTGTCAAAACTGGCTTTCTCCTCTGGGTGAACAAGAACACATGGAGTTTAAAACCCAGTAACTTTTTTTTACATAAAAAGGTGAAGTTTGGATAGGTGAGTTTAGGCACTTTCCAACTGTGCCTCTGTACTGCTGATGCGAGCATTTGACAAATGGCAAAGCATGCAACTCTCAAGGTTAAACAAATAGTGAACCTTACTTTCTGGATTCATTCTCATCCTTATACTTCCTCCTGGAAAGTCTGATTTACATGTCTGATTTGGCACAGATCTGGCATTTCATGTGATGATAGAGTTAAAAATGGTGTGAATATTTATGAGGTTACTATGGGTCTGCTCCTCCTCACTACTGAAACTAGCAGCAAAATTCCTATAAACTTGATTGGAAGCAGAATAGGGTCCTGCTGCAGAAGAGAATAGGAACTGGTGGTTCTTCTACAGGAAGAAAGGTAATTTTATGTTCTCAAACATAGTCAGGTTGCCCAACGTATCTGAATTCCAGTGTCTGATTACTCACACACTTAGCCTATTCAAAATGCGAAGTAAACCAACCCAGCTTCAGATTTCTGCCACTGCAGTTGGGCTAAATTGCTCTTCTGGGTCTGCAAGCATCCATATGTCAGATGTCAAATCTCAGAGAAGGATTGTGCTTGGCATTGCAAAGAAACTGGCTGCAGAAGAACCCTTTATATGCACACTAATTATCTACATACTGCTTGACTGAGGACCATCTGAGAATAGGCAAAAATGCTAGTGATCTACCCTAGAAGGAATACAGGAGGCTTTTCTACCCTTGCACAAGATCACCTAAACATTGGTATTTCCTTCACCAGGCCAGATAATTCTGTTCTCAGCAGTAATTTTCTCCTACTTCTGATCATTCCTGACTCTCTTGGACTCTTATGTGTTGTGACCATGGATTGCTTGGAGACTAAAACACAACATGGGTCTGACCAAAACACCATTCCACATGCCTAGCAAACAGCATTTCAGAATATATACCAAGCTTTTTTTTTTTTTTTTTTTTTTTTTGTATGTGTGTGTGTGTGTGTGTGTGTGTATAAAACCACATATATACATACACACACACATATATACACTCACAATGCCTTTTACATGATAGATGAGATTGCTGAGTAATGTTCACAGCATTACCAACTACCACTTTTTCTTCAGAACTGCTATACAGCAGTTGGTAAGCACTAGATGCTAAGACCCCTTTGAAGATACCACATGAGAAAGGTTAGCAGTATGCCCAGTATGCCAATATAATTTTAAACTCTCTCTTTCACTTTGGTGGGCACATGGATGAGTCTGGACAAAAACTCTGCAATCCATTGGAAGAGTAACAGTACATAACCACCTTACCACCAGTCATGTGTGACTTGCCCACAGTCACGTTGTTACTGTTACCCACGTCAGTGTAAATTGGATTTATCTGACCAACAAGCATGTGTCTTCAGACTAACCGAGACCAAAGACTCTTTTTGTTTTCTGACATGTTTAAGCCTGGATTGTGGCTTGCCCTAAATGTCACAGACCAAAATATAGCAGAAACTGTATCTGTAGATACTTGGGACCAACAAAATACCACTGTTTTTTTCCTTATATCTGTTTTTCAGGGCTGCTTTCATGGACAGTGAATTTGCAGGCAGTGTAGACCAGAGATAAAGGGGTCAAATCCAGAGGGGAATTTACCCCTGAAGTGCTCTGAGATTTGTGGCAGAGTTGTAAAATTCAACTCCCATTAGCTTTCTCCAGTTCAGCAGGATTTTTCCATCTGCTCTGTCTCAGAAGTGGAATAATCTTTGAACACCCCTTGTTTCCAGAATTTAATCCGATTATTACATTGTATTAAAATCCCAGTAAAAAAAAAAAAAAAAAAAAAAAAAAAAAAAAAGGAAAAAAAAGGTTGCCTATGTTGTAAGCTGTATTGATTCTGGAACAATTCCTCTGGAACACTCTGGAACACTGTGAGTTACTGAAAAATTCATAGAGGAGGAGGTCTGTGACACATTAGTCTCTCCAAAATCTTGGATCAGCATCATAAGCAATGTCACACATGATAAGGAAAAGAATACTCATAAACCACTTCTATTATTTTTCCTTGAAGAAACCAGGAAGTCGGCAGTCTGATAAAGCTAAAGCATGAAAAGTGTGAACAGGTGTCTATTTCACAGATGAGTTTCAGACATCCTTTATAGTCTATATCTTATAGTCTATATTGTATTTTAGTCTAAATCTTGTATGTTTTGATTCTTATTCTTGTATTATTATTTTGATTCTTATTTGATTCTTTGATTATTATTATTCAGCAATAACAACTGTAAATTTAGCAAAAAGAACTGGTACTTCTCAGTATTTTACTGATTCAGGGACACAGTGCTTAAAAGGCTTACAGTTGTTTTTGTTTTTTAAAAAACTAGAGAGTTTTTTTTTCCTGTCTGGTTAGAAGTTACTTCCTTAACAAGAACAATTTGCTAAGATCTTTATGATGCTGGGATGAGTTAATGTACATTCCTAATACAGCAGGTATCCATACCACAAGGAACAGTGGTATAGATTAAAAAAAACAAAACATGCTGCTTTCCATGGTGAATCAGACTTCTGCTGGAGCTTATTTCTCTGACATGCAGTAAGTGCTTGCATATGCTTATATTTATTAAGAACAAATACATGACTAACAATTGAATCTTACTTTCTTTGTTAACATAGTTAAGGATTCAAAAGAGATAAGGGATTAACTCTCAAATACTCTCTGCACAGAGCTGCCAGAACTGGCCAACACATTATAGACAGCAATTTTGTACCAACGCCAGCGTATGAGACAATCCAGTCCCCTGTGCTGCAGTTACCGTAAATTTAGTGACACCTTGGATGCCAAATGCCTGCTTTATGCTCCAAATGGGAGACAGCTGGATGACTAGGCATCCTTGAAAAAACCCATCATTATCAGTAGGAGCTTTTCCAAGGACCTGGCACGTGGTCGAGAGCAGAGCTGTTCCACCGGAGGTTAACAAGGAGGGGTTGTGCTTGTACACTCTTTCCTTCTGGGAAAGGCCAGTCATTCCGCAGTGGCACTTATCTGGTTAATTAGTGGCCAGGCGCTCGCACCCGCTCGGAGCCGCCTCAGCGCTGCGCTCCTGCTCCTGCTGCTGCTGCTGCTGCTGCTGTGCAGTAACGAGACTGCAGCTGGGGGACTGCAGCCAACCCCACGGGCTGCTCAGCGCTCCCTCCTCCAGCAATAAATTACACGGCAACCTGGCTTCTAATTTCTGTCTGCAATATTAAGCCTCTTAAAAAGGATATCCTCAGCCGTTATTACCTGCACAGGTTTCTGGCCTCCACTGCAGTGCCGCTTGCAACTCTGCATGGCAAAGGAACGTGGTTGAAGCAGAGGAGCTGACAATGCCATCGCCCCACAAAACTGAAAACCACCTTTTATTTAGTCCTCTGCTGGTAAAATGAGGGCTTTCTTTGAAGGTTTGTAAATTTTTTTGAAATATCTGAACATATCTGTGCGGTCCCAAATCTCCAGCTGATTGCCAGTGGCTGCTATTATAAGGAACTGCAGAGGGCCTGAGCCCCACCCTGCTGTTGTCTGTGGAACCTGACAAATTATGCTGGCAGCTCAAATTGAAACAGTCTGAGCACTGCCTAAATCAACAACTGAGCTGTGTGCTGTCTGGACGGGGCAGCAACTCATAGATGAGGGCAGATGTCTGTCTCCTTCCAAAAAGAGCTCTCCAAACTGCATTGGTTGCTGGCCTTTTTTTGTGCACAGAGGGTATTTGTTTTTACTGGCGAAGAGGAAGAAAGCTTTACATGTCTCCAGCATCTAACCTCACTGGAAATCAGCTAAGTAACGAAAAGCATCTGTGTGTCAAGAACTACACGGGTCTGCTGTGCAATTGCCAAAAGGACATACCCATTTCACTGCCACCCGACTTGTTGGGTGATGTTAACCCTTGCAACCAGGTGGCTTTTCCTGATCAGAATCTGCAACAGAAAATGCTTTTCTACTCTAGGAAATTAGAGACAGAGGCAGGTGTAGCATCCCTTTGGTTCCAAGTCCTGCTGCTGAAAGGTATCCTCAGTCCAACCAGTGCCTCAGCACACACAGGCTCAGCACGTGCTCCTATGCTATTTGAGAAAGGGCAAGATAATAATTAATTATTTACTAGAGATACATAGTCCAATACTTTACCAAATACACTTGGCAGATGAACCATCTTGCTGGTGACTCTGCTTTGCAAGAAGGATACACTTCATTCTGTGCAAGAGTAAAACAGTATTTGTAGAGCAGGTAAGGAGTTAGGTAGATACAAGGAGTGATTCCTGAAAAGAGTGGGACTGCTGAAGGAGTGGCTGAGTATTACTGTGGAAAACCCTTTCAGGCCCATCCACCTTCAACCTAGCTACCCAGCTATCCATTACTTTAAGCATGGCACGTAAATCCCACAGTCTGACCTCAGACAAACAGCTACCCCACTAATACCATGGTATGAGAAATCTATACTTAAAGTTACACTACAGGCTAGCGGTGTTCAATAGTTTCCAAAAATGTGTATCTTTCACAACTTTTCCATCTAACTAGAGACTTCAAAACAACAACAACAACAACAACAACAACAACAACAACAACAACAACAACAAAAAATCACAAAAGCTTTTCACCCATTTATAGCTTCTTTTTCAAAATAGAGTATATGAAAGGCACAAAGTAAAATCCAGTATCTCAGCCTTCTTGTCTGTGCTAAAGAGATGTTGGTGATGTGTTAAGGGCTAGGAATGTGCTGTGGAAACAATTCTAAATTTAAACAGTTGAGTTTGGGTAAGTCTGGAAACTGTCTAAAAATTTCTCAAGAGCAAATCGGTATCTGGTTCTCAGTTTTTTACCTAGTTTTCACAGACACTTTGACAGAAATATTTTTTCTTCATATTTCTGTTTCTCTTGCTGTCATCTAAACATTCCTAAAGCAAAAATACAGATAAAACTTGAAAAGGTAATTTTAGTTTTCAGATATTTTAGGCACTTTTGTTTGACTTTTGGCTTAGTATGGGCAAAGGCTGTAACATTTTGTACAATGCTTTATATGCTCCAGAAGTAAAGGCAAGCTACAACTCTTGCTTGCATGTATTTCTCTCTGTAAGGTCTGCAATGAAGCTGACTCATGGTATTGCTGCAGTCCAGGGTAGGGCTGCAGATCTGTGTGCAGGGAAACCTCTCTTCATCTGTTACAGCAATGCAAACGTAATTTCTCTCCTCTAGTTTGATTTGCGCTGAGATTCACAGGACTCTCACAGATTCATATCATGCTCACAGTACAGATCTAATTTAGATTTAGTTTGTGCTAACCCCTGGTTTACTCCTGCTGAATCTATCCTTGGAAATATTTGCAGCAGGATGCCGACTCAACTCCACCAGGTCCTCCTTACCAGAGTACTCTGGAATTACGACAAGGTCTCACTTTTAGCTCAGAATGTAAAAGGAGGAGAGCTACAGCTACAGAAGGATTTTTCCTGTTTCAGGTAATTGGATGTTGGGACTACTGAGGAATGAGATGGCAGAGCAATGGTTGTAATTAATCAGAGCCATAGATGTAAGTAAGTTATGACAAATATGATATGATAAATAAGATAAGAGCAAATAAGATAATGGGGGGGGAATGGGAAAGTTGGAGTAAACTATGTAGCAGAATTCAAATGAGTTTGAATTCAAGTAAGTATTGCAATGGGCTTTCTTTGCTGTCAAAACTTCCAGATTTGGCTACTCCAGGAATTTGAATTGAGTACACAGGACAGCTGCACTTCATCAGAACATCTAGCCCATGCTTCACAGCACTTAAAGCAGAACTGGGAGTATGGCAAACAGAAAAAAACTTCTCTGCGAGCCTCTAGTAATTTGCAACTCATAAATTGCTTCTAATGAGAAAGTCCTTGATGGATTCCACTTCCACGAGCATGCCTGGTTTGTTCTCAAGCCCAAGTGCACTTGGGCTTCTTCAGCATCCACCACATCCTGGAGAATGGGGCTCTACAGCTTAACAACTCATTTCAGCTTAACAACTCATTTTTTTGCGTTTGTTTTGTCCACAACTGTTACCTTCCTTAGATACCTACTAATCCTTGTGCCAAAACACGTAAGTAGTACTTACTTATCCACTCTCTCCACTACACTAATTCCTTCTGCAGATTCTTCTCACTCACCTATTTTCCAAGCAGAAAAGTCTCAGCTCGCCTGTTTTTTCTGTATCTTGCTGCATTTTTATTTTCCCCTGCAGATTTTAATTTTGCAGACAACTGGATTAAGATGGATTTGATCCCATGTTTAACTTAACGGACAAAAGCATTACTTCCTAAATGAAAGCTTTGGAAACTAGTGTCTTAAGCTATCACAGCAACAGTAAACTGTTGATTAAATCATTTTGCCACACCTTTGTAGGTGATTCTCAACACATAATTTCTGATATTCTAATTTTCATGACAATGATCTCTGGAAGGACTCACAAAATTGTGGAGCAGTGTTATAGTAAAACTATCCTGGGTAGGATGTACTAGTCAAGGGTTTTCATTTTGTGGAGTTAACAGCTATTGCGGGGGGAGGGTGGGAAGAGGTAGAAGGAACACTCTCTTTTGTCAATACGTTTTCTGAAATCTATGGACACTACATGATGCTAACTGCAGCTGTTGAGTGTCCAACCCAGAAATATAGAATGTTTAGCTCACCAGCAACTGTTGATACTGAAACTATACTGGTACTGTCTTTCCAGAAGATTTTATTACTATTGTAATTGTATTAGTATTCTCAAACACCTATTGAGAAATCAGTGCAGTGCTACACGTAAACATGAACACACATAGTTCCCGTTTGGGAGAACTCTAAAATCTCACCTGGTGTCGGTTTAACTGGTATGAAACTAATCTCCTGTGCAGGACAAGGATCCCTCTCCTTGCCCCTGTTGAATTACTTACCACATCAGCTCTTGTTCCTTGTCAAAGGCAGTGCTGCTCGGACTGCAGAGCCCTCTTTTGTGGTGCTAGCCCCATACTACTTTATATCTGGATGCACGAACCCATACTGGCCTCTCTTAATGCCAGCTGTATTCACAGGTGTGAATACTTCTTTAAATGGAAGATTCAGTTTACCAAATAATCCAGCTTGCTGTCTTTGTGTAGTATATCCAACTCCTCCACCACTCATGTTACCTGCACACCAGCAATTTCCATTTACATCAAATTACAACTAGGGAACACCTTCAAATCTTGAAAAGCTGCTTCCTGGAAGTTCTTTCCTGTCATTACTCTCAAGGAACAGCAGTCTCCCTCAGTCTCCTCACAAACAGCAACTTTTTGAGATCTGTCAAAAAGCCAGTCCTTAATCCATGTAAGGCAGACCATGCTGACACAGGAGGGGGCTATTTTTAAACATCACTGTTCTGCCATAGTAGGGCAACCCCCGATGACATCTAAGTAACGCTGGATTCAGCTCAACAAATTCATCATGTCACAGAAAAAGCAAGAATGGTCCTGCTTGACAGGAGGTATCTTTGGTGTGGCTAATTGAATGTCAGTGATACTTTAACTGACTTACTGGTTTTCTGAGCTGGGCACTTTATAAGGGACCATCATTGCTGTTGATTTTATCTGCTAAGGAATCAGTATAGTAGCTCCCCAGTTGAATCTATAGGCTGGACATCTCTTGAACCTGGAAACCTCCTCCAACTCCTGTGCTGGTTATTGCTTCAGTTGACAATTTCTCCTCAGTGCTGCCTCTCAATGATTGCATTTAATTCACCTGATGTATGGATAACGCACGTTCACTGCATCATACATGCATTCGTATGCCAGATGCGCTAATTGGTACTCAACACCCCACTTCCCAGCTTTGTGAATGCTAAATAAGGGACAGAAAACACTTAAGTTTTGTAAATGTTTGTCTGTTTAGATCACTATCTTCTGGGGTTCTTTACTGCCATAGAGGAGGGGCCGTATAACAGATTTTGGGCCACACATATTTATCCAGAATAAGATAAATTAGGTTAGCTCACCTGTCCCCAAGCCACTGAGTCTGGGACTATTTATATTCCCAACTTTTGACCAACTTGCAGCCAGTATATTTTAAAGCCACAAAAAAGCTTCCCTTTTCACCCAAAATTTTACCCACCAATTCCCTTCAGGAAACAAGCAGATACAAACACTGAAATGCTCTATATAGGAACAAGCTCAGAGAAGATGACTTCAAACCTCCTCTTACAACTTCTTGTGTGCCTGCTGAAGGCATCTTCCTACGGCATTAAGAATGGGCACCACTCAGCTCCATTGCTGGTAGGGAAGCAGATGGATGCTGTGGTGATCCAGGCTCAGGCTCAGGCAGATGTTAAGAGCAGTGTGTGATGGCAGAGAAAATTACCAGTCTGTAGCACACATGACATCCAAGTTGGAAGACACGATGTGACCTCTGCTCAAGTAAGGATCAGAAAACCAATTGCTTCTAGTCATCATAGAACCTCTCCAGGACACAGAGTTTATGTTTTCCTCCCAAGCAGAGAGAACTGGGTTCCACTTTTTAGTAGTTGTCTCACATCTTCCTACTTCTCAAACCAGATTTGCACAGAGCTCTGAATCTTGCTATAGTCAGTGTGTGAATTTTAGGGAGTTCAGAAAGATCTGAAAATCACAGCTTAAGCAATTCAATGACATTAAAACATACACATTTGAAGCTTCTCAGGTTTTCGAATCACAAATTCTAGTTTAAAGAAGTGTTTAGATATTTCTTGCCCTGGTAAACCATGGCATCCAAGAACAGCTCAATCTTGCATGCATCCCTAACACCTCTTTAAGACAAGAGCAAAGTCTATTATTCACAGTTTACAGATAGAACATGAATGCACAGAGAGGCTATGTATTTGCTGCAGATAAAACAAGTGATTAACTCACATTCACTGAGGTTTAGAATAATGTCCTAACAGTAGATTCCTTATTTTCCTCTTCCTATGACATTTGCCTCTGTGCCAGAGGAGCATCTATCAAAAACTGTGATAAGGTAACAAAGTACAAAATCAAATGCTTCAAAACTGGTCAGCTTTCTGGTATTAAAGTTCACATTTCTGGTTTTGGATTTGTTTTCTTTACATATTCAGTGTGAAGAAGACAAATCCTTAAAATTTAATCACTTAAAATTTACTCTGCAAACAAACTCATTTACCATGGTGATTATAGAAGAAAATGCTCAGAGAACAGGGTGTAGAGAACACAGTGGTGAGTGTATTTCTTTCTGTAAATCTAGCATTCAACCAGTGTGATTGCAGAACGCTAGAGTAAGTTTCTGTTCATCTCAGATATACTGCAGCGTGTTCAAACAGATGAAACACCACGCTGAAATGAAATGCCATTTTTTTCTTCTTCTGAGAAAGGCCATACAGCATTTGAGAATTGACCTTATTTTAGCCAACCAGTGGCAGGAGGGAAATGCCTAACTTGTGTCATGTCACTCATTCTGGAGCAAAGCTTACATTAGAAGAAATTAACTTCTCTGCATTCTGACAAACATTTGCAGCAGCCCAAGCATAGGAGAAAAGTCAACTCACAAGCTTATATGGAAAACCTGTTGCTCTGCAGAGTGCTAAGCAAACAAGTTGGTTCATAGACCCACATTAACACTTAAAGTAAGGCTGAACATTTTTTACGCTGAAATAAAATTCTTTCAATCTAATTAACTGCATACATTGCTTATTATGTTTTATGAATTACTAGAAATAGAAACCAAAAAGGAAATGTGTACAGAAAGTTAAGGTCCAGACTCTCAAGGCCTTCTATTATACCAGCATAAACCTACTGTAAAAGCTGCAATACACAAGGTGATAATAATAAATCCATAATGACCTCATTGGTGTGAGATGCAGGGCACTAAGAACCAGAGCACTTGATGTACTTTGGTGAAAGATTTTAAGACATCATGTGGAAGTAAGTGTTGTCTGGTGTTCTGTTATATACTAGTTCAAAGAAATGACAATAATGTAAACTTTTTTTTTAGCATGGAGAGAGAAGTGTTTCAAAGCTATGCACTGCAGCACAGCACACAGTAGCTCTGCAGTACACTTCTGCCATAAAGGAGTCCCAAATCACTGGCAGTGGTGAGGTCTGCCTCAGGGTGAACATTCCTGGTGTTTCCACTTGAGATATGGCAATGCCTGTGTTGATAGAAAACTGAGAACCAGCTTAAAAATATGTATCTGCTTTCCACTGCCTGAAAATTAAATGGTTATAGCTTCCCCCTTCCCATATCAAGTGATACCATTTGCTCTTTTACAGTTAATATTTTAGAAAGAAAAATCTAATTTTTTCCTAATCTATTTATTTTAAATCTGGTTATTTTAAATTTTCATAGACCTATCTGCAGAGTAGTGGACTTAAGAAAAATATCTTGGAACAACAGCAGCAGAAGAAGCAGCAGCAGCAGCCATTCCTGTTACACTACAAAAGAAATCTGTAACCTGTGCCAGCTACAGAAAAATGTAGCATCTGTTGATTACTGGGGGAACTGGGGAAGAGAACTTAAATCCATGTGGGCTCTGCCATCTTCTGTTTCCCTTCAGACCTCCAGGTGTGTGGTACTCGGCACGGACTGTGCCATCCGTCTGGGACTGGCACAGCTGCATCAACATCTCAGCCATGGGGAAGAAGAGCTGGGTGTCACTTGAACAAGGGCAGGCTGTATGGTGCTGTCCGACTGGCAGTGCCCACGGAAACACAGGCCTTTTGACACGGTGCCTGTGACATGTTAGAAGATGAGCTGGCAGTTTCTGTCTGCCAGGATGACGGTGGATCCTAAACACCCAGGCTCCTTCCTCACCAGGTGTCACTACCCACATTACTCCAAAGTCTACACCAGATGAGCTCAGGGCTCAATCCAAATACTCTACTAAATGTGAAAAAAAAAAGTTATACCTAAAATGGGGCTCAATCCTGCCCAGATTTTACCCCTGGTGTAATGCAGCTCAGCAGGAAATTTTTCTGAAATCATGTGTTCAGCTATGGAGCTGAGATGACAGTTTAACTAGTAGATCAAACAATTACACAATTTTGATCACACAGTGTCTGTGTTCGAATGTCTTAAAATTAGAAATATCACAATTATTTTCTGCATTAAAAGCCATCCTGCAGCAGATCATTTTGCATGACTTCTTCATCAGCTAAGCAAAACCTCCAGCTGTGAAAAAATATATATTAATCAGAGTACTCATTTTCTCCTGCAATCTCCTCTCCTCCCAATTTACTTCTTCTTTTATTCTCTATCATCAATCTTTTAAGCATGCCACTGTGCATTCACATTTTTCTTTCTGCACGTGTCAGCTCAATGCTCTTCCTCAGAGCCCTCTTTCTCCACCAAATCCCGCAAAGCAGACTTTAACCACTCATTTCCCGAACAGGGATTTCCACACTCAACTTTGCACAAGCCAGGCTCTCCGGGCGCTTCCCAGACACTGTGCTGGAATCCCCCCTTCCCTCCAACAACCCATACCTAAGGACAAAAGAACAAGTAAAAGGAAACTGACTTACTGCTATGGCTTGAAGCCTTTCCTTGTGCAACTCTGCTTCCGCCATCCTGGAGAGAAGGACACGGGAGGAGAGAGAGAGTGAGACCGGTGGGTGGGAGGGAGAAACAGCAAGGCAAACAAAACCCAAACGGAGTGCACACTGCAGTCACCGGGGGGGAAACTGGAGTAATTGCAAAGAAAGCCGAGCTTCTGTGTAGCAATCAGCCACTTCTGGAGGCACTGCAAGCTGGCTCACGGTACGATCATTTTAGTCACTGGACCAGTGCCTGCCTGGCTGCCTGTCTCCCAGCTGTATTGCTAACTGCATTTCAGTGCTGCTTCTGTGTGCTGGTGCTGTCACACAAACCATGTAGGCACTCTCCAAGCAGCTGAGCAGAGGGATAGCTCGCATGGCTATAATTTTTTGCGTTGACGTCTCAGCTCATTTGCTCCTCCTATGGGGTGCTGGGTCACAGGAGCTCGACATCAGCATCGTGCACAGTAACACAAACCTGCCTGACTGCAGCAGAGGAGGCAGACAGCTGTGCCACAGCATGTCCTTAGCGAGCAGCACAGCGCGCAGGGAAGGACGGTGGCACATGGCGCAGGGAGGGGAGCTGCGGCAGACAGGCAGGCGGCGGCTGCAGCCCCAGCTGAAGCAGGTTTGGGTACGGGAGAGGACACGGCTGCCAGGAGAAGGGAGAGCACGGACTCTGGGGGAGCTGCACAGACACTTGCGAGTGCAGTGGTAACGCTGCAAAAGGCTGCTGCTGCAAGGCAGCCCTTAACACAAGTGACGAAGAGTATCTGGATGGGGAGAGAGAAGTAAGGTGTGCACACATCCTGCGTACATTGTATGTATTGACATCAGACATCCAAAGTGATAAAGCTGTGTGTACAAACAGTCTCACTGAAGAATCCAGTGTTATAAATAGAGGAGAAGGAGGCAGGTGAGGAAGTGAGGGAGCACCTGAGCTAGTATCACAAGGGTACCCGTGATTTGAAGGCTGACTTTGGTTTTGCAGGCACTTTTATTTCTATTTGTATGATCATCTGTCTGCCTCCTTTTCTCAAAGACAGCAATGAACACACACACGCGCACACACACACACACACACACACACACACCCACACACACCCGCCCCGTCACCCCCTCCAATTCCTTGAAGTCCTGGCCTGTGGGGGGCCACTGCAGGGGTGGGTGAGCACAGGGCTGCCCCAGTGGAGGGGTATCTCTGAGTCAGGGCAGCCACCACGCCAGGTGGTGGGTGGGTGCTGACCACGGCATTGTGGAGTTGTCCTGCCATGAGCATTACCTGGCATGCAGAAGTCCATTTTGCACTTTATAATTTTGATGTGATAACCACTTGTTCTAAGATGGACTACTCCATTATCTTGAAGGAAAGCAATCTAGAAGTCACCTTGTTTTCCAGGTGCCTGCCCTTTCAAAGGCCACCATTTTAGTTTTCCACATCCCAGATGTCTCCTTGCTCAGACATCCTCCACCTCCATCCCAGTTCCAGTTCCAGGACATGCTACTTGCTGCAAGCTGCTTTTCAAGGCAGCTCTGCTTTATCAGGTGTTTTCACCTCCTGGTCCCATTTTCCTTACTGGTGCACCTTACTGGTGCACTGGTGGCAGCATATCAAAGTAGTTCCTTGCTTAACTTTAACTCCATGAAAGAAGTCCTTTGTCATCTGAAAACTCTTGGAACGTTGTAGTACTTTACAGTACTACATTACAGTAGTCACTGTGGCCAAAAGGCCATATCCCATGTGAGGCAGCATGAGAAAGTGGGCGATGGGGGAATCACAGCTAAGGCTTGACTTGTAGCTACATACTGGGATACTCTTCCAATCTTCCAGCTTTAAGTAATTTATTGAAGAGCAGCTGCCCTCTAGCCTGTTTGGTCTTTTTCTCTTGTTGTTGTTCTTCAAAATCTCTCCTTTTTATTTTCCATTACCATGTAAAAGTCCATGTATTGCTACTTGTATTACTACAGCTGGTTTTGAAATATCCCATCACACAGGACCCAGACATCTCTACTCCCACATGTGCTCTGAGAACATATATGGGCAACTGCTACTAAGGCTTGATAGCTATGCAATTAAATCCCTTCAATACCCTTCTCATGTTTTGCTGTTAAGCCTTGCCCAGGGGAAGAATTCTGCTACAGGCTATATCCAGCAAAGACAAGGGTTATGCCCCAGTGCTTACTTGAGCTGGAATGGGCAGCCTATTCGTGCTGCAACCTGTAGTCACATTATATATCACTAAAGCTGTGTGCCATAGGCATCACTTTAGGCCATCCCCTCTTTCCTTTCATATGGCATCCACTCAGGAAGACATTTAAGCAGATATTTAAGTGCATTCCAGACAATCATATATAAAAGTGGATGTGAGTATGTCAATTATGGTACAGAGTTGAACACTGTATTCCCTCCCTCCCCACCCTATTTATCCTCTCTCCGATTTAACTGCAGTGCTTGTTGCCAGCAGGAGATAATCAGGGTGCATCCCTAGTGAGTGCTGCAGCATTCCTGGTCCCAATGAAACATGCTGCAGGGCTGTGCACCCCTCCAGTTTAGTTTGCCAGGGAAACATGGATCAGCTCTGTTGACTCTGTGTGACTCTACAAGAATGATAGAAGTTGCACCTGCAACTGCAGCAGAGCAGTTTCTTGCTCTTGACTTGCAAGGAAAGGCTGGAAGTCATGCAATAGTAATAGCCACTAGTTTCTCCATTTGTAGTTCTACATTTCTCTGCATATAGCTTTGTCTCATATAGCCTGAAGCCTGTGATGCATTGAGGTTGAAATCCTTTACTGAGGCATTTCACAGAGCACTCCCAGGTGAAATTACCTGTGGGGTGACTTACTATACCATTATGGAGTCTGCAATGCACAGCCTCTATAAGACATTTAGTTAGTTGAAAACATTTTAAATGAAACAAACAAACAAAAAAAGCATCTGCCCAGTCCATTTTTAAACAAATTTTTCATCCATGTTGGTTAAGATTTTGTTTCCAGAATGTTTTGCAAGGTTAGTAAGGGACTTGAATTTAAAAATTAAGAAATTTTGTTAAATTCTAAAGAATTTTTTTTTTTTCCTTACTTCTGGGGCAGGAGACCAGGGTGATATTTCCAAATTTTGAAGACACTAGTAAAATAAGAGAAAATGGAGTTTGTAGGGAGGAGCAAGGATATTCTAGAAGAGTAGGTATGAGCAGGTTTAATATACTTTGTTCAGTAGCTAAAAATGGAAAGAAAGAAAAAAAGTCTCTTTTATTTCTTCAAATGTCAGTTCAAAAGCTGTTTTTTTCACAGCAATTTTTAAAAGAGCAAGAACTGCTAAATCCTAATAATGTGTGAATTGCATCCCATTTCCATGCAAAACAGATTTTTATTTTCATTTCTTTGGAAAAGAGTGTGAGAAACAATCTCTAGACCCTGTTCAGTGGTGGAGAAGATCCTGAAAGCACTGTGAGCTATGAGTAGCCTGAACTTTAAACAAGACAGCTTAGTTACATGGTGAAAATTAGGTTCTTGTCCTTTCCATGCAGCTAAATTGGATTAGGAAAGGTTCTAGTTTATCACCTTTGTTTGGTTTTGGTCAAGCCAACCAGGCTGTTTTTTATCATAAGACATAGGGAAGGCACATGAGGGTCAGGATTAACACCTCAGCCATTGCAAATGTATCAATGTATTTTTGAGGTGACAAGTTAACTGGTTGGATCCTGGCAGTGGCTGTTAGGAAAACACAGAGCAAGGAAGGAAAACAGGCTTCACATTTGCATTTCAGATTGTTTAAGAGGAAATACTTCTGGCTCTTAAAATTACCACATGCCAACATGTTGCATTGTGCTGCACTAACACTGCTCTGGCATCCTCAATATTGTCAACCATCCATGCCTACAGCATGTTTGTACCATATTATTTTCTTCTAAGCTGAAATTCTGAGGTTTGATTAATCTTTCTTTACCTTCCTTGCTAGAGTCTGGCTATATTAAAATAGTTCAGGACTGAACAGGTTGTCTAAACCTTTAGATACCTGAGCTCATCACCTGTGCTTGCTTTTGGAATTCCTCAAACACCGTGCCTCACACTACATACCCTTCAAAAATTCTGGCAGTCACCATCTGAAAATTCCAAAAAAGACTGCTCCATCTGCAGTTTTAATTGCAGCTCTCTGTCTCACCACACAAATGCCTCTTGCTGTCCTCTCACCTGTACCCAAACAACTTGCTGGGGGTATGGAGTGCCTACACCACCAGGGGCTATGCTTGAGCCTCTTGGAACTCACAATTGTGAGCTGCAGAGACTCTCATCCCAGTAAGACATCATTCCAGGACAGCTGTCTTAATCCTGCCTGGACATGTTAACCCAGTAAGTGGTGGCAGTATGATGGGGATGTTGTCCAAGCCCTTCACACACAGTTTGGCTGGTGGAGGGAGATGTCCATTATGTTGTCTCTCGTGACTTCCAGTGGTGAAAGTGAGAAGTTGAACACCCAAATAGGTGCCCTCACCCTTCTGTGAAGTAGCAGATACTACCACCAGGACACTTTCTCCATTTCCCATTCCCCTTTGCATGGGCTTTCATGGGCACAGTGCCCAAGCACTGTGGTGTGGTGAGAAAACCAATTTGTGCAAGAGGACAAGCAAAGGCTTGGAAATCTTCCCTCCATCCCTCACAGCACTTTGCACCTAGAAAATGCAGATGATGAAACTGTAAGTTACGTGTCTGAAGCTGAACAAGAGAGCAGTGTCAGACTTTGACCTATACCTTTGAGTCCAGTTTTCTAAGTGCACAAGAGCATTCTTTCTTTATAGAAAAGAATTTTTTAAAATCAAACTTGTACTAACTGAAGTTATTTCTTCTCCCCTTTTTGGTTTTTGTTTACTGTTTGCCACTTGCTATCAAGACATGAAGTTGAAACAAACACAGCAAAAGATAGCGTTGTTTAAGAAATAAAAAGCTAGAGTGCAGGGCTTTGTTTTAAACCTTCCCAAGACAGCAGGCTTATGAAGAAGTAAGATATAAATTATTAATAAATGTGGTCTGTGAAGTTTTTCCATGTTTCTTGGTTTCATTCTGCAGCCATGGGAAGGTTGCACTGAGAAGTCCTATGACTAGAGGGTCTCCATGTAGTCATGACAGCTTCATGACACCTCCCCTCAACAGACCACAAGATGCTGGGAGTGGTACGGGCCCTCGAGAGACTCCACAGACCAGAAATCTGGCCAAATTGTGTTTGTTGTCCACAAACAGTTGCTTGTAGGTGATTTGGCTGGAATGAGGGATTATAAGCAATTGTTTTCCTGTGACCAGCCCCATTACCATGCTAAAATAGCCTCATGCTAGCCTGAGGTTTACTCAACACCTTACAGTAACTTGGCAGCTGCTAATGTCCTTGGCAGTAACTTAAGAAGAAAGCCACAGAGCATCTCCTGTCAAAGCCTTCAGATAAGCAGCCCTAAAGACGCTGTTTGCTGTGACTTTCCTTGACGTATGGAAGAAGAAGAAATTATGTATGCACTTCTCTTTTCTCTCTTTTTTCTTTGCCTGGTAGCTGAGTTATTTGAAGATTCCCAGGTGGAGGAAGCAGTTTGGCTCCTCTTGGGATTTCAGTGCCAGCTGCTAGCTTGCTTACCCAGCTGCAGGATCCAGGAAACTACAGACCTGTCAGCCTGACCTCAGTGCCTGGCAAGGTTTTGGAGCAGATCATCTAGAGTGTGATCAAATGGCACCTACAGGACAGCTGGGAGATCAGACCGAGCCAGCATGGGTTTGGGAGGGCAGATGCTGCCTGACCAACATGACCTCCTTTTGTGACCAGCTGACCCACCCAGATGCAAGGAATGTGTCTGCCTGGACTTCAGCAAGGCCTTGGACACTGTCTCCCACAGCACACTCTTGGAAAAGCTGGCAGCCTGTGGCTTGGACAGGTGCATTCTGTGCTGGGTTAGGAACTGGCTGGATGGCCGGGCCCAGAGAGTGGTGGTGAGCAGTGCTGCATCCAGCTGGGGGCCAGGCACCAGAGGTATCCCCCAGGGATCTGTTCTGGGACCAGTTCTGTTCAATATTTTCATTGATGATCTGAGTGAGGGTATCAGATCCACCATCAGCAAATTTGCAGATGACACCAAGCTGGGCAGGAATGTTGATCTTCTGGATAGTAGGAGGACTCTGCAGAGGGACCTGGTCAGGCTGCATAGATGGGCAGAGTCCAACAACATGAAATTTATCAAGATCAAGTTCCAGGTCCCACACTTTGGCTACAACACCTGCAGTGCTACAGTCTGGGACAGAGTGGCTGGACAGTGCCCAGGCAGAAAGGGACCTGGGGGATGCTGGTGACAGCCGGCTGGACACGAGCCAGCAGAGTACCCTGGTGGCCAAGAAGGCCAATGGCCCCTGGCCTGGATCAGGAATGGTGGGGCCAGCAGGAGCAGGGAGGTCATTCTCCCCCTGTACTGGGCACTGGTGAGGCCACACCTTGGTGCTGTGTGCTGTGCTGGGCCTCCCAGTTCAGGAGGGATGTTGAGATGCTGGAGTGTGTGCAGAGAAGGACAGCAAGGCTGGTGAAAGATGTGGAACACAAGTCCTATGAGGAGCAGCTGAGGGAGCTGGGGTTGTTTAGCCTGGAGAAAAGGAGGCTCAGGGGAGACCTTATCACTCTGTACAACTCCCTGACAAGTGGTTGTAGTCAGGTGGGGGTCAGCCTCTTCGCTCAGGCAACCAGCAACAGGATGAGAGGACAGAGTCTCCTAAGCTGTGTCAGGGCAGGTTTAGGCTGGACATTAGGAGCAAGTTCTCCACAGAAAGAGAGGTTGGACAATGGAATGGACTGCCCAGGGAGGTGAAGGAGCCACTTTCCTGAAGGTGTTAAAGACAAGACTGGACTAGTTGACAGGGTAGTGTTAGGTAATAGGTTTGACGACCTTAAGCACCTTTTCCAACCTAGCTGGTTCTGTGATTCTGTCACTAGCCCAGCTCCCGGGGAGCAGAGTGGGATTGGATGACCTGCAGAGGAGAAATGTAAGACAAATTTTCCTAAATTCCTTTAGTCTCTGAAATTACACAAAAAAAAATCCTGACTTGTCCTTACCTTCCACTTTCTATTCTCAGTGCCTCCCTTGACATTCAACATCCACCTGAGGCAGAGAGAAATGATGAGAACAAGTAATACTGCCAGCATTACAGTGCATTACAGAGATATATCTGTGAATAGGACAACTGTCTTCACTAAAAAGGAAATTTTTGTTGAATTTCAATTCTATCAGCAAAATTATGCCACCGAAGTAGGTCACCACCCTTCAGTTGTGCATCTCTCTGTAGCTGTTAAGAAGCTGAGAATTGTGTGTATGGACGACTTGTGTTATCCCCCCCATTTGAAACATTTTGTGGCATTGAGTTTCATTGTTCCTGACAATTGTAATGGTGATACAGAGGAAGCTCTTGCCCTTCCAATGCCTTAAAAAAGGCTTGGCTATTCTTTCTGCCAAGAAAAAGAAGAAAAAGTGTACATTTTTTCACTTTAGATTTTAAAACTGAAGCTTGGTTGTGCTAGGTTCTGGCATTTCTCTCTCTTTTGAAACAACTCAGACTGCACCAGGAAAACTGCTTTTAGTGATATTTATTTCTATTCTTGTGCCTTCTGATCATTCTCCGAATGTAATACATAGCTGAAATTATATTCCCTTAAAAATGCAAAAAAAATTTACTGCTGAGGTTTGGGATAGTACACTGGATTTTGCTTCAAAAGTGAGATTGTAAAGAAAATAAATAAGTTGTCTGTGGCCCAAAAGACAAAAGCTGTAGAAAGGTTAAAATAAATGAGTGTTCTAGAATGTAACTGGGGTCAGAATCTGAATATTTGTTTTTTACTACTGCTGTGATCACACTGTGATCTTCGTTGGTTTTTTCCCCCACATATGACCAGAAGATAACTTAATACTTACTTTTTAAACATGTTTTTGTTACCAGGTCCTTTAGACCATTCTCCGTTTTGTCTCCTATCCTTAAGCTCCTAAGAGAACAGCTATTTTGCAATGCCAAAAAAGTTTTGAGGAGTCCATTCCAGTCTACAAGGGCAGCTTTTGTTAATGACGAGCTTTCAGCTAAGGTTAAATAGCTAGGAAAATGATGACATCATTGCTTTCTTTCTCAGTGGAGGGGCTGCCCAGAGAAGTCTCTACAGCTTGTCTACATCAAGGCTGTAATTTAACAATGGACATTTAAACCAGTCCACCTCAATTTCAGCACATTATAGGAACATAAGAACTAGAATTTTGATTTTCGCTCTACGATAAAGAGGACTTAAATGCATCAATTCAAATAAGGGGCCTTAACAGTACTTTAAAAGAGTGAGTCAGATTGGAGTCAGGCCTGTTTATCACAGACAATCTTTCTGAAATCCTCATGAGGCCTGTCATGTAGCCTTTCAGCCTGCTAGTCAGTGGTGCCAGCCCTAAAAAACCCTCAAAACCCAAATAAACCGAAAAACAAATGAAATAATGTATTTTTAGGCAGTATGCCATTTCTGGTCCTCTGACCTGACGAAAACTGGAAACCTTCCACACAGAAATAATCTCCTGGCCTTTTGGCCTCCGCTTCAGAGTGTGGCAGAGTCACAAAGAAGAGACAAAAATAACTTTCTGGATGCATGCTGAAAATTTGATGTGAATTTTGGATCAGTCTACCTCATGTTCAAATTAGAACATCTGACTTCTTTTGTTATCTAGGGAATTCATTAAGCTTTTCACAGCCTGAGGCAGCCAACAAAAGTGCCAAGACTTTGCCTTGAACGCAGGTATGTACTAAAGGAAGATCCTGCATTGCATTTGTAAAAGTGCTTCCTTCCAGGGATCATTAAGACTGTTCCTTTTCTGTGGTCACACTTCCAGGGCTACAATCACAGGCAGACAAGCACGCTGTCATATCCCTTTCATGGAAAAGGCATCCCCATTCCTTGCAAAGGGTCATGGCAAGAAGGTATTATTCCCTTGTGCTTTTCCAAGACTAATACTACAGACAGAAGATGCTGAAAAAATCTTAATCAGAATTCCTGAGGAAGATGCAAATTCCACTGACTTCCTATTTGTGTCACACTAATGTCATTATTCTATGCTTTAACACTCTAAGGTACAAACTGGAGAATTCTTCTACATTGTATTGCATACCACATACAAGCCTCTCTCAAGATGACATTACCATTAAACTGGTATCTCTGGTATGCATCTGATTAGTAAATCATCTTTATATTTTGCACCTCTAGTATACAGAGGCCTTGTACATTGTTTGGTAAGTGGCATTCAGAAGAGATAGCATTCATTAAACCTAGTATGCAGAAGTTCCTATGAAACTTAATGCTGATTTACAAATTAGTCTTAATGATTGACATTGTCTTCCACTGATTTTAGTGAAAAATGATTCTTAATCCTCTAGACTGCTTTGAAATTCCCTGTCAATGTGTCTACACTTTAAGCTTCTGCATGTATTCCAATTTTGAAACCTGGAAGAGAATACAAGACATAATTGTTTCAAAACTAAGCAGTCACCCACCCTTTTGAATAAAGATATTTGGGAAAAGGCTAAATGCTTTAACTTTGAAAACTTCCAGCTATTGTCTTAATTTAGAACTTAAGCAGGCTTTTCATCTTTCTCCAACTTTCTCTGATTTATGTCTTCTGTACAGGAGAAAAACATGTGGAGCAAGGCTGCAGGTATCCTCAACTTCGTGATAAATTCAAGCCTCTCTCAAAAGGTCTGAAGTGTTCTCATGTAGTTAGGTTAGTTACTGCTAGGTGTGTCAGGAATGAAAACAAAAAGGCTCCCTAAGAGGCTGAAACTGGTTTACAAAGGGCACATACCATGAGAGAGCCTGCTGTAGCTCTGTTTTCTATGTATTTGTTCATCATGCATTTGAATAATAGTAACCATGTAGCAGACTATCTGCACAAGTGGAGGAGAAGGCGGCATGTCAGGTTGTTAATTTAACAATATAAGACTACTTTTTCTTGAATTATTCTTGTGCAGGACTAGAACCTTGCAGATTTCCCCTAGGAGGTTTGAATCAATTCATGACGTGAAAAAATCCCTCAGTTGAGGCTTGCTTCTGCTACAGACAACTCTTTGCATCACAACAGTCTGAGTCTCTTTTGTAAGGATGGTGGAGGAGCTTTGTTTTCCTTATAAAATTGTAAAGAGACAAACAGATACGAATAATGAAAAAATGCATCTCTTCCTCATGATGTTTCCTGATATGATTGTCTACTCTTTGCTCACAGAAAAAAAAATCATCTCCCTTTTTTCTACATTTTTCCTTGATTTCTTTAGATTACCGATTTATTTGGTCTTCTAACTTTATGTGCATTACAACATTTGCAGCTTACTTACCCAATAAAAATATGGAGAGAGTGGCTGCATGAGATCTTTCCAGATAAATTAATTTTATCCACATTTTAGACCATTTCTATACTGGAAAAATATGCTTTTTAAAGATTGACAAGTATATTTTTAGAACTATAGTTTTTAAAGACTGATAAAATACCTCCAGTTGAGAGTTGTCAAAAGATGAAGGTGTTTCTTGATTCTAGTGGTGGCCCAGATGCCCACTAGAATCAAGAAAGGTGTTCATGGTGTGGTTTTATAGCTGTTTCAGTGTACTTTCAAGTTTGCACAAACCTACGCACGTATGTCCACAGCTGATGTCAATTTTGTATCAGGTGTGTGATGACAATGAAGTGAGAAGAATCCCAGACATGTCTGTTTCAAGCATCATCTTCAATATATCTTTTACTGGACACGTGATTAATTGCTAAACCACAGTTCAACTATGCTGCAAGTACATATCTCCATGTTGACACAATAGTCCCATTTAAAGATGATGGCACTTTTCAGAAAACACGGACCATATGGAAGAAGGGACATTTAAAGACATACTTCGAGTTTTCACATTTCAAATCTGTCTACGAATTTCACCATATCTCTTCCAACCTCTCTCCTCACCCCCCTCTCCCCCAATATGTCTGTGAGTCAGTAAAACTACTTGCAAAACAAACTCTAACCTAAACAAGTTAAATGAATTTATTTAGTAGAGTAGATCAATAAGCAGACATTCTGTAGATGTCATTACTGGTCAAGCCCTGACAACTTTCAAATCATCCTTCTATGAAGGTGTTTCTTCTCCTGTCTTCTTGTCTTCTCATCTTATTCTTTTAATATGAACTCTGCAGTACTGGGACTGCTTGCTGTGTGGCTGCTGGGGAAGGATGGTTAGTTAAAGGATAATTAGTTAAATTTCATAATACATAAAAACTTAAAATTATATGATGTTTTTTTATTTTTGGTTTAAAAAATTATTTGAAGTTCTTCTAATTTGTACCTTCAAAATAATAAAGCTTTGCCCGTGAGTTCACAATCACAGCTTGATAAACAACTCTGGATTTAATTTCACTTTCAAAATACACTGGTTTTAAACCAATTGCGTTTGTTATCAACCTAAGATTCTAGTCCTCTGCTGACTGATTGATAGTTAGTTCTGACTCTTGGCAGTATTGTGGCAAGGAGTTCCACAAATCAGCTCCCCAAATAATGTTTCTTTTTTAATAGCCATTTTTTTTCTTGTTTTCACTACACTTGTTATCCAGCTATCAGAGTTTTGATTTAGTATTCTAGGCTGCCTGTCTCCTCTCACAATGAAAGTGTACCAGCTGTGAAATTTTGTAGTGAGAATCATTCCTGCAATCGATCTGAGCACAGGAAAACCACTGCTGCAGAAACAAAGAGTAGCTTACAGTCTTTTGTAATGGGGCAGAGAGGAAAAAAATATGCAAATCAAAAGGAACTTTTTTGATACTTTGAAGAGAAACAAAGAGTGCACTGAGAAAAATGAGTTAATAATGTAAAAATGTCAGGAAAAACAGAGGCTGCCTTTAGATCGGAGGTCTGGTGTGTATTTTCAAATTAAAACGATGATTCAGAGGAAGCAGCACTCGTACATTAGTCTGTTGTTTTTGTGTTAAAAGTTCCACAGTAAGTATTAGCTTGTGTTTTGTTTGCCTTGAGCGAACTGCAATTTCAGCTGCTTCAATGCCAGAGTCAAATGCAGCATTGCTGCAAGTAGCAAACTTTCCATCAATGCCCACATTAGATAGGACTGTAAGTAAAAGTTGGTTCAAAAGTCCTTAAAAGGTGTGTTTTTAAAAAAACCCAAAACTATCAAAAGTTAGTTTGTTTTGGAGATAAGCAGATGAAGCTTAAATTTTTATATGAATGTCCCTATCAGTATACAGAGCTCAACATACATCATAGGCAGTTCTTTTGTCTGTTTCTGGAAAGCCTAACTCTGGGCAACTTAAGATCCATGGATACTGTGGTTATTGCAGTTTTAATGTTTAATTAAGTTGTGATATTTTGCATCTAGATAAAGTACTGTATAATGACAAACACTGGTGCAGATGCCTCAGTATCTTTTGCCATCAAAGCAGGTTACAGTTCTGTTTCAGAGCCTTTGAACAGATGACTTTCAAATGGTAGCCCATTGAAGTCACGCAACTTTATCTCTGTGGGTCCTCTTTTGAATGATTTGCGCCAGACAGCCTGGATTTACTCAGCTACTGAGTCTATGTAGTAGAAGTTACTACCATTTGTAAGTTTTTGAAATATGGAAAGCTTTCTTGAATGTGGAGAGAGCTTAAGGAATGGGATTTTGCTTTCAGGGGATGGGATAGCCTTCTGACAGGGGATTGGGTTGTAGGAGGTCCAAGATCTGTTCCTGGCTGTTTTGCCCCCGTGTTGCCCCCATAGTGGGCTGCTTTCCCCCACAACTCCAAACACTTGCAAAGGCCAGTGAGGTTTCTGCCAATGCGCAGCCTGGCCGAGCCGCGATGGGAATGCTGATAGGAACTACAGGAGAGGCTGAAAGTGCTCCTGAATTCCCCCAAGTGTCTGTTTCCCATGGCTTATAACTCAACCAGAGGATATTTTAAGTCAAAGTAAAGCATGTTTGGCTTTGAGTGGTTAGCATTCCCCATTTCAGTACTTTAGCCTTATCTGCTGATGTTTCAGAGCTGCTAAAATAAGACATAGACAAACTGAAAATAGAAAAAGCGAAATGTTGCTGCTGCCCTGATAGAGTTGCTGCTACCATTGCAATTATGGAGTGGGTATGAACGGAGTGCAAGTTTTAACTCATGGCTCTCAGCTTCACCAGCAAAGCAGATGTCTCCCAAAGGCAGCAGATCCCATGCCTTACCACTGAAGAATGTGTGTAAAGTGGTAGACCACCAATCTTCCCACAGCACCACAGCTGTAATCAAAGCCTGTGTAAAACACAAAAGTATCTCAATGCATTCAGAGTCATTCAGTATTTCCAGTAAGGACAGGCACACAGGTAGAGTTAAATTTTTGCACTTCCCACCCTTTACCCTAAGCCCCCATTTTTATGCTGCCTGTCAGGACAGGAGCTAGAAGGGCAGTAGGTTAAGGCAGACAGGACAAATGTGTCTCTCTGAGCAGAGAAACTGTTGCTGTGATCTGTTCCCAACAGCCTGACACTTGGCGAGGCTGTCATGCGCTTGTGCTGGAGTTAAAAGGCCTTATAAGGCAAAGCCTGAATAAACTGTTAAGCAGTCTGAAGTGTTCCTCAGTGCTGAAAAACCTCCAGGGAATGCACAACATATCCCTGGCAAAGATTACAGCATATTTTACAGCAAGCTCATAGAGTAACAAAGCAGATATTGTATCTTTGAATTTCAGGCTCTGCAGGCTAGTCTCAGGAAGAAAATTAAGATCAGGTCCCCTTCTTGGATTCATTTTACTGCAGTGAGAAAAGCTAAGTGTCATTCATTAAATCTCTTTAGAATTTCATAAAGTTACGCATCAAGTTCTCTTCTGAAAATATACTCTCAGCAGCAAAATACTTATTTGGAGGTCTCTCTGAGCTCATGGCTGGACAAACCAATTTATGTGATCAGTGGCAGTAATCAATAACAATGACAGAATGAGTAACCTTGCACCTGAAATCTCTAAAGTACACCAATCCTGCTTTGTCAATCTCTAGCTCATGATCAGTTAGGTGTGAGGAATTCCAACCTCTCCTCTTTTACCACCAAGGTGTTTCAGGTGGAGCTGAGGCACAGCTGCCTTGCACCCTCTTCACTGACCTGGATGAAAAACACCACATGCTTACATGGTTGTGATCAGTGACACAGAGTCTAATTGGAGGCCTATCAATAGTGATGTCCTTTGAGGGCCTGGTATTGTTTAACTTACCCATCAGTGACTTGGGTGAAGGGGCAGAGGCCTCCTCAGCAATTTCA
>CM031878.1:49279650-49336487 GCA_018697195.1 Certhia americana | reverse complement strand
CTTCCTTCCTTCCTTCCGTCCTTCCGCAATATCCTTCCTCCTTTCCTTCCTTCCCCTTCCGTTCCTCCTTCCTTCCATTCCTAGAATATATTGCCTTTCCCTACCTGGCCCTTCCTGCCTTCCTCCTCCTTCCTTCCATGGTCGTATTCACGTTCCTATTCCGTCCTTTCCTTCCTCCTTCCTTCCTTCTTCGTTCCTTCCTTCGTCCTTCCTCCTTCCTTCTTCCTTCCTGTTCCCTGTTTCCTACCTTCCTTCCTTCCTTCCTATCCGTTCCTTCCTTCCTTCCTGTCACTTCCTTCCTTCTCCTTCCTTCACTTCCCTTTCTTCCCTTCTTTTCCGTCCTTCCTTCCTGTCCTTCCTTCCTTCCTTCCTTCCTTTCATTCCTTCCTTCCTTCCTTTCCTTCCTTCCTCCTTCCTTCCTTCCTTCCGTCCTTTCCTATCCTGGTCCTTACCGTCACTTCCTTCCCTTCTCTGTCCGTCCTTCCTGTCCTGAAACGTCCTATCCTGCCTCTTCCTTCCTTCCTGTCCTTATCCTTCCGTCCTTCCTTCCTTCCTCTTACCTGTCAACCTGCTCCTTCCTACCATTATCCTTCCTTCTTCCTTCCGTCCTCCTTGCCTTCCTTCCTCCTTATTCCTTCCTTCCGTCGCGTAAGGGGGCCTCCTTTACCTTCCTTCCTGTTCCTTTCCGTCCTCTATCCGTCCTTCCTTCCTTCCTTCCGTCCTTCTCTCCTTCGCTTCTTCCTTCCTTCTTCTTCCTTCCTCCTTCCATCCTTCCATCCTTCCTTCCTTACCGTCCAATCCTTACTCCATCCTTACCCAAATCACATACCTACCTCCGCCTACCTCCCTCCTGACCTCCAACTACCTCCCTCCCGTCCTAGCCTCCTCCATAACCTTCCTCCCCCATGCTGCACCTTTCCTTCCCTCCCGACCGCTTGTAGTCTCTTACCCTCTCTCTCCTTGACAGCTCTGTCTCTCGCGCTCTCTAATCTCTCTCTCTCCGCTTTCACCCTACCTCTTCTTCAAAGTCCACCACCTTGTGTTTTTTCTGAAAGATAAGGGAGTAACTTACTAATGTATACCAACTTCCATGCCAAGTATATAATTTACTAATAAAACTATGCAACATTTTGTGGACCCTCTGACTGACGTTTTCCTTTTTGACCATAGCATCTTTGTGTTTGCCTGCCTTTCAGAGTGGAATGCACCACTAACTAATGGCATTGCAAAGCTCTTAACAGTCCTCTGAAGCAGTCCTCTTGTGGCACAAAATAAATCTTGGGTTGCCATAAACTGCTAACACTAGAAACATCTTCATATCCCCCTCTATGTTTAATGTACACATCCCATATTTTTGTCAATCTTCAGAAATATTTTCTACATTAGTAATGAGAAAAAAAACCTCTAATGATTTCCAGATCTTGTAGAAATAGAAATCAGAAATTAATTAATTCCCTAATATTTACAAATAAGGAGTGCCAAGGAGGTAAACTGGACAGTTCAGTGTATCACATGTGACTCAGAACAGATCTTAGATTATGCTACCCCTTGACTGATGTAAAGACAGTGTATTCAGGAATGATCCAGAAGCTCAAATACCAACTCCTGACATTTACATGCTTTTTAAAAAATGCCTATGCAGCCAAGTATAACTTTGTAATTCCTGATGCCTACTTTTGGACACAGAAGATGATCCCAAAATCTTATGGCTTTTGCCTACAAATAGCTGTGAAGGCAATAGGAGCAGAGTTTTTACAGCTTAGTATTTTTTAGTAATTTTTAAACTGTCAAGCAATGAAACTTAGCAATGAGAAAAGCATTTTTACAATGTGCCTCTGTGTGAAACCTCTACCAGCTGAAAACTCTAATGTTAAAAAGATATCAAAAAAAGCTTTGGTGTCTGACTAAAAACTTTTTGTTAAGCCTGCTTAGGTTCTACAAAAACTGAAAATAAGGTTGTCAGTATTCTGCTCTTTTGATGAGCAGCTTGAAGCCTGTGCCTGTTAAAACAGGATTTGCACTGGTCTGGTCTGTGAAAATGAGTTGAACATTCATTTCCAAGGTTACCCTGGGTCAGAGACTACCGATGGATGTGTATCTGGTGAGGGGAACTCTGATCTTTGCACCTGGGATTAAATTCTGTAAACCTGTAAAACCATTTTATTTTCTGGGGCAAACCTGTGAATGTATGCTCTCCTTTGTGGTCAGTAAGAGCGGAGGAACCTGGCTGCAAGTAAAATGTTAGTGAAAATGTAATTACTGAGCTGACCAATTACAATACTATTAGAGGGAGAAGCTGCGTGGAGGGATGAATTGCTGCTTGTCTGCTTATGATTCATTCATCTTATTATGCCAATTGAAACAATTTGCTGCAGTGTCTTTTGTACACAACCAGGAAACACAGAGGCTCTCAGAGCTTGAGTAGTTCTCTCATTTTTGTATGGCTTGGTACCATTTGAATCAACCTGCATGTAATTAGACTCCAAATTTTCCTCCTTCACACATAGAGGTACTTTTCTTAAGAAAAGCAGGCAAATCCATTTTTGGTCAAATTTGCCCAGTCCATGTAAACCAGCCTGTGATGCTGGAAGCCATATAGGAAAAAGGCATGTGTGCTTTTGAGATCAAGGGAATCAGTGAAGTTGTACTGACTTAATGTGGGCAAAGATCCCAGAAGAGACAAATGTTTATGACTATGAACCTATGCATGTGGCTGGTAAAACCCCCAAGGTTTGAATTAGTTCTGTCTTCTTGTCTCCCAAAGCAGCAATCCAGCCCTGAGTATGCTAGTGAGCCTCTCATCAGGAAACATTACAGAAAGCCCTAGGCACATCCTTGTTTTCTGAGACCCCTGAACTGGGTTTTCCTGTCATGCCTAGATCTTTCCATGTGTCCTTGTTCTTGATAGATAGGAGTAGATCTCTTTTAAGTACTTCTTGGATGACACTGACATCGCAATAGACAGATAAAAAATAGAGAGATTTCCTCCTCCTGTTTTTCCTCCTCCCATCCACAATTGTCACTTATCTACCCAACTAAGCCAATTATAGTGCCTCAGAAGTGTCCCCACGAAGAAAGGGAAGCAGACAGACAGATACCAATTGAATTTCCTACAGGCAGTATACAGAGGTTGTTTTGTTCCTGCAACAGAGATGTTACTCCCTTGTGCCACTGGTGACTCAACTGAAGACTGAGCCCAATGAGAAAAAAATTATGCAATATTCCTAAAAAACCAGCAGGGATTGCAGATATAGCCTGAAAGCACTTATTTCATTATCAAACTGCAACTTAACCTGTACTGCTTCAGGAAGCTGTGAAGGGAGAGAAAAATAAGAAAAGAGGAAGAGAGAGCAATGGAGAAGAGGGAAAACTAGCACCAGGGAGGGAAGGGAAGAGTAAGGTTATCATCTCAAAACTCCACTGCCTTTGTACATATAGCTGATGACATCCATTAAGTTGTAAAAGAAAAACATTTATTTGGACTTCACTAGCAGTCGGTTTGTAGATAAAGACTTTCATTGTGCCCAGTAGGCACTGTACAAATGCTGAAGTGTAGCCTAAGGATGTCCTCTGCAGGAGCCAGAGACTCCTCTGCAGAAAGGAGAGGAATGTCTGTGCCACTTAAATCCATCTAATTTGGTCAATAATGTAACAGGGCCTCTGCAATACAAAATGGACTGTTGGTTCACCATCCAATTCAGTTTCCAGCCTGCAATTTGCACAGGTGTTCTGGTCCTGTCCAGGGCAGCTAACACAAGCCTATTGGGCACATGGTCCCACTTTCCAGCTACAGTCAGGTAACACTTCAGTAAGGGAATGAATGAAGAGTAACAAAAGGGACTCAGCAGCCTACCAAGGGCAGCATTCAAACCAGCTGTCAGTATGTTTGATTCAAACTCTAATGAATAAAACATGTTGTCAGCAGAGGATCAGAGTCCCAAAGCATTGTCGGTTCCTAACGAGCCTGCATCAGAACTGTTTTGTTAGTATACTTGTTTACTTATATATTTAATGTACTTGATTAATATTCATCAAACCTGTAATGGTGAAATTTCTAGAGCTAGTGTCTGTGCTGGCAAACTGTGTTAGCAGAATTTGCACCATCATAATTGCATGAAGTAAGAACAGCTGAAGTGCACAAGGGCTTTTGCTGGAGCAGCAGTTTTGCAGAGCAACTGTATCTATTACTGATAGAGCGCTGCTGCAGCATTTTCTGTTGCAGGACCACCCAGCCTTAATTCCTTTAAAGTGTGTACTTTATTCCATTTTCATGATAGCTTCAACATTTTTACAAGCTAAGTCATGTCTATCCAGCTCTGTCATTGCCTGAATATTGTTTGATAGGGCAGGAGGAAGGAATGTAAAAAGAAGCGGAACAGGAAGTGATAGTTTTACCTCAATCTTCAAAGAATAAATCAGAAAACCTTCCTTTTTCTAAAATGTTTCAGACTGCTAACTGAAGAATTTAATTTGCATGTAAAATTGTATAAATTGTATTTTGAATACAGATGCTGACAGCATAAGAAACTTGTACAATGTGAGCGTATCATCTAAAGTGAAAGGTGTGGTGTGAAAAATACATTACTTTGGCTCTCAGCACATTCGTACATATCTAATTCCAAAGAAAAGGGAACAAGCTTTTCCCCTCTCTTTTTATGTGCCTAAACTGAGTGTCCAGCCTTCAGTTATGTTAGGGTCCCTATTGCTTGATAGCAACATCTCATCTCATCTGAAACTTTTTTCATTGAAAAATAGCTTTCACAAAAAAAGCTAATCCCACAGCTCAACAGTATAATTGCATCAGGTGATTGCCATGGGCATTTATTTCACCCAATGACTCAATTTCCTCTATACAGCGTTTGACAAGACAAAGGTGAAATATCTTTTTGAAATCCAGTGAGAAAGGGTTATGAAGGTATGTTAACATTTGGAGAAGTCATCTCATGTCCTCCCTGGGCACAGCATCCAGCAGTTTGAGAAATATGTCAAACAAGTTTGGAAGTATAAAACTTTCCTAGTTTTTAAAGTAAAACTGTCACAAAAATGTTCTGTGTTCAGAACTGATTAAAGGCAATTGAGGATAATGAGAATTTAAATGGCTGCAGTAAAATGCAAACACAAGTCTGTTTAGTTCCTAGAAACAGTTAATGCTCTTTTGGTGGCTAGCCAAGTGACTGAAACATTAGCAGTACTAATCCAGCTCAAGGAAAGCACTTTTAGAGTCTACAAGGTTTTTTTTCTTGGTGGTTTTTTTTTTGTTTGGTTTTTTTTTTTTTTTTTGGCTCATGTCATGTGATGACTATTATGTATCTCCCTACCTTCTAGGCCAATCCAATGAAACTTCTGTACTGATGAGTCATCTGTTTAATCACAGAACATTAGCATTCCTATAGAGCATTGTAAATCACTGCAGCTACTGAGACCAGGTGTTTTATCCTCAGATAGGCAGAACTTTCCCTTTATGTGCACCTCTTTCTCAGATGTAAACATGACTTTGCAAGTAACCTGGTAAAGGTTTGTGAATTTCTCTGGGTACATTTTATGTTGTGCTGTTTTGTGTTATCTCACATTGCTTTCACTAATTCAGGCTTTTAAAAATTAATTCACCAACATTCAGTGAGGAGTTCCATAGTAGGAACACCATCACAATGGCCTGCTGATTTTATAGTAGAGAATAACTACTTGGTTTGCTGTTACTTGTCTTTTCAGAGGGATTGGTGCATGGATTCTTCAGCCATCCTTCCACATCATTTCTAGAAGATATATGCTTCAGATGATGATATATGATGGTACATTCTGGCCATCTGATACCTAAAATTTCTCTTCCAGTTTGTAAGTCTGAGACTCCTTTTTCTGGCACCAAGGGTTTCTCTTGTCTGTGATGGCAGAGGGAGATAGACCCCTGCTACATCATACGGATACACGGTTTCGCTTCCAATCAAGATTTAGCAAATGTGCTTCTTTGCAGATAATGTCTTGCCCTCCCATCCACACATCTTTTCCATTAGCTCACCTTTCTCAAAACATCAAAAGAAAATTCAGTTACATAATTTCTTATTGAACACACAATTCCTTAGTTGGGGGTAACTAAGACTTTACTTACTAAGCTTTAGTAAGAGACTCAAGTTTTAAACATATGCAATCCCTTTAAATATCTCAGGAAATGTAAGTAAAAGAGCAATGATCCCATTAGCCAAGTCCTTATGCTCCTTTCCTACTTTCTGTCAGCATCTGATGCAAAAATCGGGTAATCTGATGCATTTCAGGGCTACTTACCTGTGATATACCCTCCAGATTTTTTTTTGCTGCAGTACCTCATGACTTGATTTTCCTTCCATTAGTAAGTACTAAAGAAATTCTTAGGAAAGCTTACATACCATGATGTCTAAAAATGCAATTCTATAAAAAAGACAAAAAAGGTGTGAATTACTGGAGACACTTATTCATTTGTTTTTCCTGAATTCAAGTGCTTCCTATATTTTGAGAAGCAAGACACTTTTGTGATCTTTATATATGTTTACTGTTCACTGACATGGAATTCTGAAGTTGAATGCATAGTAGATTTTGGTCAGACTGCATTTGGGATTTGGGATTTTTGGTCAGACTGCATTTACCAATGTCTGTATGCTTCATTGCTCTAGTTCATCAGTCTCTATGAAATAGTTGTTAGTGCAACACATGCTTTGTAATGAGGGAAGGAAGTATTATTTACTATAAATAGTCTGGCATCCATCTTTCCTAAAGGAAATAAAGTTATCTTTTCCTTCTCCTTCTCCTTCAAATAAAACAGTATTTTAGGGTATACAGAACTGAAACAAGTAATTTGAGGCAGACAGAATATTTTTGAAGTGATGATCTGTGGTGTCTCAAGTTATCCACACAAAATCTATTTCCCTTTAGCTCAGTATACCACTGTTTATTTACAACAAATAAGTTTTTCTTCTTCCATGAAATAAATGCTTGCATTTTGAAATGAAGACAGTCAATTTTAACTGTAAATTAGTCAATTTGCAAGAACACTTTGTGTTCTTTACACTTCAAACACATGTTGATGGCAAAAATTACTTTTATGGGTAGAATCCAATCAGTTAAAAGGTTAAATTCTGTTTCCTTGACCTAATTTTAGTGAAATAAGACTCAATTCTTGCTGCAGCTTTGCATGTAACAGTCACAAGGCACACTTCCTAATAAATAATTAAATAGTATGTGTCCAGTACCTGCAACATTGAAAGCAGTACAACTGTTACTTTCCACTCCTATTTGTTATTCCCACAGTGCTCTTGCTGTACAAAAACATTTTGTTGATGTAGGAAAAGATAGTCAGATTATCTAGACAGGCTTACAAATTTCAGTCCCAAGGGAGTCACACAATGCACGAGCAACTATGGTGTTCCAGAATGAAGAGCTGTTGCCTAGTGGGCCATAACAGATCCTGAAGGAGGAGGTACGTTTTAAAAGAGCAATTGTAGGTATGATGCTTCCTCTCAGTTTCCAGTCATTTGAAGCTCAGAGATTTCTGGAGTTGGACATAATCCTCCATGGACTTTGCTGCCCCTGGCTTCTACACCCACCCTTTTAACCCCAGTAGTCCTTTAGCATCTACAGCATCCTTCAGCCAAAAGTGACTCTTCAAATCATTCATGCTTCACATAGCTTCCCTCAGTTCATCTCTTTCGAGGCTAACAAATCTCAGTCTACAACCATCACTTGCAAGGAAGGATGGCTCCATCCCGGTGGTCATCTTTTTCTGTCTTCTCATAAACTTCTCCAATTAGTGCTAATATTTCTCTAATTCATTATCACAGGTTATCTACATACATCTTTTTAAAAAGTGCCATGGGATCTTTGCATTTCAATCTGAGCAGCTTCTTCAAAGAGCTGAGTTTTCCTATCACACTGTAGCTAGAGTATGTAAGCAAATTAATTCAGGCTCTGAAGCAGCAAAGCTTTCCTTTTGCTTTATGCTTGCCTAACAGTGGGTAAGTAATCCCATTAGAGACAGGTGCCTGTCAAGCCCAGGAGGGTGTGTTTGGTGAAGGGCAGAATTCATCCTTCAGCCTGGTTGCATGATGCAGTTCTTACAGAGGATGTGGAGCCACAGTGCTACCCTAAACGACACTGACTGGAAGTAATACACCTGGTGCCCCTGCTCCCCAACCCTGTCTTGTCTGTGACCCCTTCCTGTGCTCTACATGGAATTAGACTGCTGCATTCACATTGAGAATCCCATGACAGTACAATGTTCCTCATGAGATTTAGGAATCATTTGAAAAACTGGTCAACATAAAATCCTGAAGGACAGCAGTAATTTTCCTGAGGCCTGATGACACTCTTTTCTGTACTCAAGAGAAGCACCTTCTGGGCTATAGGGAGAATACTTCTTTTATAATGTCTCCCACTTGTCTCAGTCTCACTGCCAGTGGTGTCATAAAGAGACAGTTCCTGAGAAAGACATTCTTTAGGGCCATCTTGTTTTACTTGCAGCAAACAAGTATTATTGGCTGAATTGATTTAGACTTAATAGTCCAAAAAGCCTTCCCTTCAGCAAAGGGAATTCAACTTCTTCATTTTACAGCTTTTACTCCCAATTAATGTAGGATCAATAGAGAACCAGCAGCCTCATGTATTACCTTAAGGTGCTACTTTTAAACATTGGTAGGTATGTAAAAATCCAGAAGTTTTGCAGTCTCTGCAAGCTGCATTTTTTGTATTGGAAATAATGCTCATGAGGTTGTGTTTGATCCTGGAAAACAATTCTTAATTTTCTTGTCATGACTTCTTCACCACTGAACGTAGGGCTTAGTGTAGAGTACCATTGGTGGTAACTTCCTGGCCTAAATATGGGCAAAGAAAGGATGTGTGAAGCATTTGGAGTATTGAGCTGTTGTATATATATGTATAAATAGAATGTGACTCTTAAAGGGATGAAGGTACCACCACCATTTCTTCTAATGAAAAATTACAGTGCAAGTCCATCTTGGTGATGTTTCATCATAGGATCTACACAGAACAGGAAACAGCATTTCCACAGCATTTGCCGTGGATGTCTACAAGCAGTGCTTGGAGTGATACTACATTGTAAATCAATTAAGAGTATAGGCAGCAGCACATATCAGACTGTTTTCTGACCTGTAGTTTTTCAGTCAGAGCCTTGGACTCTGCTGCTCTGAGACATGACTCACAACAGGACAAATGATCAAGCAAATAAAAGCTTAGGTTTTAAAATAATTCTTGGTAGAATCTTATTCCACAGGAAAAGCCTCACCTTTCAAGAAAGCTATTTTTGGAAGTAGGAATAGCTGTGTTGTGGTGTCATGCATGGCTAGAGTAAAGCTTTGGCAACATTAGTATATTCAATTTAGGTTTCTTTTGTATCCTCTGAAAATACACTTCTTTAGTGAAGACATTAAAAACAATTTTATTCATGGCTGATCCTAGTCTGCAAGCAGGAGCAGCACTTGGAGCTGCTGATCTGGGCATAAAAAGCTTTAATGATGTATAACAATCAGTCTGTGAGAAGTCAACTAACATTACTGCATTATGTTGCATTATATCTCCGTACTGAAATGTTCCATTAGCCACTGAGTCCAGATGCTGTTTTGATCTGCTGACTGTATTTGATCTCCCTCATTAGTATCAGCCTTGGTGTGCCCTAGAAATTATTTTGTCTTTGCTTTATGTCTAGTACAAATTTACAGAGAAGGATGATGTAATTTGTGAAGGAGTTCTACGGTATTTTCAGCTCAGATTGTGTAATTTTTATGGCACCTTTCTGATATAAACGATCCAAATTTGTATTCACTGAGTCTGGATTTGTTAGCTGAGCTTTGTGCCCTCATTGCAAACATCACAGACTGTGATAAAAGTGTGTGAAATCTTACAGAAAAATAAGGAAATTAAAATAGAACCAAAACAATGTCAGCACACAGGCTCAGTTGATGGAAGTGCCCTGAACCCTCAAGGATCTTCATACCTTGTATTCTTGGTAGTAATGGCTGACCACTTCTTGTTCCATTTGAATAGCACTGTACCATTCATCATGTTTTAATACCTTTCAGAAATTATAAACACTTTATCATAAGGAGAGTTTTCATACACAACAGGAACACTAAAGCTTTAGTCAGCTAAGAATCCAATTTAATTCTGTTTTCATTACCATGGCTCAGTAAGAGTACAGATAATAATTATTTGAATTCCAGAAAGTTCATTACAACTCGGCAAGCTGAAGAACACCATGTATTCATATAAATGTGTTCAATTGTTTAACAGTCTTTATCAAACTTTCAAGGAATCTCTGCAGCCATGTCTTAAGAGAAACTTCTAGCAAGAATAAATAAATGGGAGGCCAAACTGCTAGAAGTCATGCAGGAACGTGTGCTACCCAATGAATTCATAAAATACCTGGGAAAGGAGATGAGCTATAGGATGATGACATTAAGGGTAACAGCTAGAAAAGCCAAGTGTGAAGAGCTGCAGAAATATCTGAGTGATTGAGTGAGAAACTGACATGAAATTCAGTGTAGGGAAATTTTACATAGAGTGTTCCACAAGGGAAAATATCTGAGCTTTCCACATAAAATAATGGACAATGAGTGGATGATTACTTCTTCAGAGAGAGGTCTTAGGGCTCTGACTGATACTGCCAAGAAAATGCCAACTCAGTGTGAAATAGTGGTCAAAAAAAAAAAAAAAAGGCAAGGCAAAAGGAACAGAGAACAAACCAGAGGGTGTCAGATTGCCGCTGAATAACTGTGTTTCCCTCATCCTTTGAATACTTTGAAATATATGTGTATTTTCAGTACTGTAATTTCAGAGCAGATATGAAGGAGTTGGGGCAGGATAATTCAAGGATGTTAAAAGATCAGGCATAGTTTCTGTACTGGGAGATGCTTAGTAGGTGGGGATGCCTCAACCTGCAAAAGAAAGCAATTTAGGCATTATTGTGGACATCTGCATATGAGATTGTGAGCACCTGAGAGAGATTAATTGAGTTCACTGTTGTCCAGTTCTACAACAAAGGGGCTTAAAATTCAAAGATTGGGAACAAAGTTGAAGACAATGTGAAACTGTTATTCAGGCAACTGGTCTGTGAAAATCCTTGCCAAAGAATGCTGCCATAGTGCAGCTTCACCTGGCCCAAGGGCCACTAGGGTTAACTACCAAAACAATGTCAGGACACAGGCTCAGTCCATGGAAGTGCCCTGAACCCTCAAGGGATCTTCATATCTTGTATTCATGAACACATGCAAATGCAGGAATCACCTTGAAGTGGAAATACCTGGGGGCTGACAGAGGGTTAAAGAGAAGTGTCATATATTCTTGGCTTGTACATGTTGTTTCCTACGTATCCACTTTAAAATGTCTGCTGGAAGCAGGATAAAGAACAAGTAAGACCTTTGGTATGGCACTGTGTTAATGGCCTTAAGTATGTCACTCTCTAAATAATGCCTCTAAATATGCCAGCTATGGCAAAGAGAAAGGAGGTACTTTTCTGTGTGCTTCTGACTTCAGAAATAGTCCTGAAGTATGGGAGGGAGAATTGTTTCACTAGGTGTAGCTTCTTGTAATCACCTTGGTGATGACAACACAGAAGTTTTCTTTTTCTTGTTTGAGATTTAAAAAAGAATCTTGTAGCCTGCAGTAATTTCTCTCTTCACTTTTTAAAAGACGTCCTTGCTTGAGAGCTTTCCAAAACAGTACAGAACAAGGCAGAAAAATACATTGAAAAATCACAGGGTGTGCATTGCCTTTAACTTAACCACATCATCATCTTGGCTATTAGTCTGTATGTTTATACTGTATAATTGAACTTCACTTCCTGCAAGGACTGTTTGATTTTTTTTGGGGGGGAGAGGGGTGGGGGAAGCTCTGAAGGGTGAGAGAATTGCTACACAGCGTTGTGGTCAAACAAGAGTTGCTACAAAGAGTTGTATTTGTGAAAAAATGTCTTAAGCAGTGTCTTCTACAATGATAAAAGTAGGTTTTGGAAAATTTAGAGATATCTAACACAAGCTTTCCCCTCTGCAGCAGCACTGATAAACACTACTACCCATATATTTGCTTTCAAAGACATAAAATCAGTCTAAACTCCAGCTGCTGCTGCCACATGCTGTAATGTCTTTCCACACAGAATCACAGAATGGTTTGAGTTGAAACAGACCTTAAAGATCATCTCATTCAACCCCCGTGGCATGGACAGCAACACCTCTCATTAGTGCAAGTTGCTCAAAGCCCTACACAAACTGGCCTGAACATTTCCAGGGATGGGGTATCCACAGTTTGTCTGGGCACCTATTGAACACAAGGTTTACCCTCCCAGTATCTTTCATCAGTCTGTAAAAGTGGGCAGTTACCCAGTCCAAGGAAGTGATACATCAGTGAGTTAACCTTGCAAAGAAAAATGACTGTTTTCCAGTTCCATCAGTCCTGTCATATGCAAGGGATAGGGGCAATGACAGAGAGATATCCTGTCTGGTCAGTCATTGGTTTGTGCCTTGCTCACCCAGTTACTAAGGTGAGAGGACTGTTTCCTATACAGAAACTATTATTTATCAGTGTTCAGTAAAGGTAAAATGATAAAGCAAAGACTGTGAAGGTTTAGTGACTTCAGTAGTTCAGTCTGACCTTTGGCAAAACCTATTTCAAGCATCTCTGTTGTCCTTTGGGAGCACCTTTCCTATTCTCAAAGTCTTTTTTTACACAAGGCCTGGCAAAATTGTCTTTCCTTTAATCCTTCTTCTGGAAATCTATTCTGTAACAATGAAGGAACTTGTGAAAATAATTCTTATAGGACTATTGCTTTTTTAATGACTGTGTTTCTTTCTCTTCCTATGTATAGATTTACATGCTATAAGACACTGCAAAATCAGCCTTTAGCACTTCTCAGTATCTTAACCAAGAAATAAATACCTTACCTGCTCTGACCTCCAAAGTCCAAGCTATCCTGGGAAAGGTGACTTTTAACTATAAATTGTAACCACATGTTGTATTAAAGAGCATGTCAAAACTGATCTCTTTGCAATTCTCGTTTGTGCTAGCATCTGGAATAATTTAAATTATAAATGAAAACCTGACCTCTGTGGTTAGCCAAATCAAAAGGCCTGAAAGGCTTCATGTTTAAAGAGCTATTTGATTCCTAAACAGATCAGGAAGTTGGAGAAACAAAAATCTGACCAAATCCTTCAAAAGAAAATAATAGGACAGGAAAACAAAATAAAGGGGGGGTGTGTGTGGTATGGTGTGTGTGGAACAGGGAAGTGTAGGACAAACCTGTTTACTGATCTGTAAACCACAAATCCAGACCTAAAAAAGGAAAAACAGTAATGTATACATTCTGCTAACATTGAGCAATGAACTTACCTGGTAACTATTTCAATGATATGCTGTAACTCATACAAAGTTTCCTACCAAGGGCTTACTTGAAAATTAAGCATATGTTTGATGTCTTTGACAAGAAGAGATGGGATTTTTCATGATATTTAATGTTCAGGGATAGATTTCAGCAGGGTCATACTGAGGGAAACATGCTCCCTGAATGCAAATTCCTCATTGGACAAGCCTCTTCTACCAGGACTACAGGTATAGAACTCCTACTGGTGCTGCCAGCTCAAGATCCCCAGCCCTGTACCAGGTGGAGGAGAGTTCAAACAGGGCCAGATAAAAACTTCATTTGTTTCGAAGCTTTCCTGTGGCTTTTCTGTTACATGAGTAAGAATTGTTAAATATATGTAGTCAGCACTGCGTGGAGCAATTCTGCTGAAAAATGCAATATCCTTTCCCTTGATTTAGGCAGGGGATTAATTAAAAACACATATGCATTTACCCTCCTGCCAGAACTCAAGTTGATCTAACAAGGCTGGCAATAAATTTTTACCAAGTCCCAAGGCATCAGTCTGAATTAGCACAGCATGTTGAGAGAGAGATGAGGTTAGTTCTTTCTTTCACCAGGATGTTGTCAGATCAGGTAAAGACCTTTACCTTTAAACAAAAGCAAAGTTTACCATATTATGTGGGTACAGGAGGATAATGTAGTGGGAAATGCAGGCTTCTGTACTGGAGTGGGAACTGTAAATGTCAGCTCAGTATAACAAGAAAGCAGTCAGCCTTAAGAAACTCAAGTTTCATTATGATGCTGAGTGAAGATTTGCTGTCTAGTGTAAATTCTTGATATTTATTCTGTAACTGTTTTCTTTAAAAATGTAGTGAGGCAGGTCCTTGCTTTGCCAGCAAGAAAGCATTTGCTTTATTCTCAAATCCTCTGAATGACAGGAAAGGTCAAAATTGCTGCATAATCACTTCTCAGTCTTTCAAAATTAATAGCTTCATAGCTCACTATCAAATCAGTATTTTTTCTCTTTCTTAAGTGGAAAAAACTGAGTGTCTATAAAGAAGGTCTATTACTAAAGCTATTCTATTCTGAAGGATATTCTGGAAGTATTCTGGAAGTAAATCACAAATTGGTGTTCTCTGATATAAATATAAAATCATATAACCATGTCTTTCTAAGTACTGGATACAGAAGACGTGGATTCAATGTTATAGAAGAGGCTTGTAAATAACAGGTTAATGACCTCTGTATAATTTAATATTTCCTATTCATGAAAAAAAGAATTCACATGGAGACATTCTCTAAATATCTAGTTCCTATAGTATTTTTGATTATACATTTCATTTGTTTTACAAGACAGCTTGTGGAAAATTGCTAACATGGAGAAGAAGCATGGGTTTCTAGTAGAGAATAAGGAAACAAGAATTCTGTTCCTGGCTCTGCTATAATTTTCCAAATGACCCTGAGCTATATTCTTAACAATTGTGCACTTTCAGTTGAACACACTAGAATGTCTTTCCCCCTCATACTGTCTTTGCTTGTCTCACTCAGTAGCAAGCTGCTCAAAGCATGCCAATTCTCACCACACACTATGCAGGTCCTACGACAACGGATATCTGATTTTAATGATTACCAGATTCATTCGATGAATAGCATCCAAAATAAAGATGGAAGCATCACACAGAGAAAGAAACCAGCAAGCAATGCAGGAAAATGTTATAAAGGGAACTGAAAATTTCAATCATTTGGGCTTTGTGGGCAGAGGGGAAGGTAAACTGAGATGTGATGTGAAGGCTGAGGGTGGAATAAGTCTGTTGAAATGCATGCAAGTCATAAAACACTAGACTCACAATACAAGAAGAGTCCATCTTAATTTTTTCCCTTTTCTGCTTTTATTTATTGCATTGGAAGATGACCCTGGGAATGCATTCCCCTCCTACTACCAAACACAAGGAGGTTGAAAAAAATGAAATTAAGTGCAGGCAGTTTTTCATAAATTTAAAGTTTTCTAAGCATATGAAGTTGCAAGAGCAACCCATGCAAATGTATCTCCCAGTCTCCAACTATTGTAGGTTTAGGCACAAAATCACTAACATTTTCATAGGGAATAATGCTAACCTATAAAATTTGAGGGAAATCACTCAGGAATAATGTTTATTTCATTACTTTATAATCAAATTCCTTCCTAAGAGCAAATTTAGAGCATTTTTTCTTTAATCACTACCCTTTCCTTCCCGCTGCCTCTGCACATGAGTGCTGCTATGAAAAATCAGAGAGGGAAAAAAATCTTCTGAGATAGCTTATACTTAAAGGATACAGCCAAGTGTAGAAATCTTTGCTCCCAAAATGGAAAATGTTTCTCTAAGTTAAATAATTTCAAGATTCTTTTTCTCTCAGTTTCATCTGCTTTTCTTTTCTGGAGTGTTTAGTCTAAGTTACCCTGTGAGTGTTGCAGTGGTGGGTTCATAACAAGTACCAGTGCTCTTCTCACCTGCTACATTTCCTCTTACACCACCTCACAGCCCAAGGGCTTCCTCATTCCCAAAGCCTTAGTAGTAAAAAGCATCTGTCTGATATTATTTGTATATAAATGCAATACTGCATCTATTGTGATGCTGTATGCACATATAGTCTGATGGTAACTACTATAACTACCGCTACTAATGAGAACAAATTAGATATTAAAAATGGCTTGACAAATTCTTCAGCCTTTACCATATATGGTTTCTCAGTGTATCTAATCCTCAAACCCTTCCTTCTGGCTTGAACACATCTATATGCCACCGCCTTATAAATCAGACCAGCAAAAATAAACAGGGCACAGCTTTCACTTGCTGCAGGAGGGGTGTGAAAAGGAAGGGCGAAAGGTGAAGAATTGCAACAAAGCACAACTTTTTTAGCTATGAAGTGCTAGAGAACTGTCTTCACTTTTCCCTCTCCTTCCTTTGTCCCAAATCACTCTTTTCTCCCATGCCTCACAGATACTGACTTCTGGATGAGAAGAAATTTTCCTTCTCTGGAGGGAAATTCATTGACTTAATATTTACTTCATTCTCAAGATATTACCATGATACCATTTTCATGAAATAATAACACACCAGCAATCTTTTTTTAACTGGGCACTGTAAGTTAGTTATTTCAGGATAGGCAATAATCTCAAGGAAAAAAAAAAAAAGGAAATAGGGGTGCTGATGTAATTTCTATTTTTTTTTTTTTTTTAGAAAATTTTCACTGTGAAGTCAGAAATACTCACTGTTTTTCATGAATGCTTATGTGATAAGCATTTTTTTTTGCTTTTGATTGCCTACATGCTAAAGCTGATGACAGTGTCTTGCTGTGGCCAAAGACCGTGGGCTGTAAGGCAGACCATGGGTTGTGAGGCAATAAAAGAACTGAAAACCTTTTCTTATGTATGACAAGCTACAAAACTGTCACATATAACAACATCAGCTCAGCTCTGAAAAACCTGGAATATTCTTTTATACCACACTGATTGCCTGCCTTTATAAAGCAGTGTTTATTGCTATGTTGCATCCAAATGAAAACTTTTTTGTTGCCTAATTATGGCAGAATAAATGTACTAATGAACTAAAGGAAATGCAGATATCCATCCTATGTTCTCCTTGTCCTGGCCCTTGATCCTGCACTGAAGCTGGGAATATTTTATGAAGGTTAAACAAAATATTTGGAGCAAAGTCTGCTTTTTATAAACCCTGTCTCTGTCGAACCTTTTCCTCTCAATAATGTGAAGAAAAAATATACAGTACTGGATGCCTGGCGGCAGCTCCCAGCCACTGTGAGACAGTACTCTGCTGCTAAATCACGTTAGCTGGAAGTTTGCAACAACAAGATATTCTTGAATGGTTCACCTCTGTTTCCACACTGCAATGTTTGTTGTGAGATTTTTGCTTAAATTCCCTTTGCAAACCTTTCCCCATTATTTATGATAGCTATCCATTTTTACAATGATGCTTTTAAGAGATGTTGGTGAACAACCTTTCTGTACTTGCTGTTGTTTCTTAATGGAAAGTTTCTGAAACTGTTCCAAAGTCCTCTTTAGTTTCCCTGCCAGTGAAAGCCTCAATCTGTCCTTGCTCTTTACTCCATTTTGTTTTGTTAAATTTAGTTCTGTTTCTTGATTAGGTGCAAGTGACTGAACAAGCTTTTCCTGGACGATGTGTACTCACAAACATGTGCTGTTGCAAGTTGAAACAAGCTACTGGATGTTTATTATCCCCTTTGTGGGCAAAAAATAAATCAATGAAATAGTGAAAACAATTCCAAAGGCAGTACAAACTGTGAAATCCTTCTCTGTGGCCTAATATGGTAATGAAAAAAAAATTTTTTTAAAAAATATGAATGAAGACTGTGACTGCAGGATAGTTTTAAAATAGATAGATAAGCATTGTTCAAGAAAATCAGCGTTCTAATTCTGTCATGGACCCAGAAAGGCATTCAAGTTGATGCTCAGCTTCAAGCTGATGCTAAAACAGGGCACTGATAATGGGTTTATTTTAGTTTTAAGGAGGACAGCTGTGTTTATTTCTTTTTCATCTTAATATTGGGCAAAAGTGCCTTGAACACTGGGGTAGATGTTTTTGTTAACCCCCTAAATAAATCTAAACCATAAACAAAATTATAATATATTAACTTGGCCAAAGCCTTTTTCTCCTTCAGTTTAGTAATCTGATGAGCCATTCTTTCCTGCTTTCCATTGCCCCATGTTTGCTGTGAGGAAAGCTATGTTTCTTAACTACTCAATAAAAGCAAAATGCTTTTATGAAGTCTACGTTTAAATTTGTAATGCTTTACCTATTAATTTCCTAGCCTTTCATTGTTTGTTTTTGATAACAACTGGCATTGCATTGCGTCCCAGTACAAAAACAATGGCTCTGGCTCTGGCTGCACCCAGATATCCACCCACCTTCAAAAAAATGAAAGAAAGTTTGCACATGAAGACTGCTGATAGTTCCTGAAACAAAGGGGCTGTTTATGGGTTTTTTCTATTCTCTGCTTTCTTGTATGCTGTCACCCAGTGGAAGTCAGTGGTGTCCTGCTCAGCTTCCAGGTCTTGTTATACCATCAGACTGAGTTGTTGTGGTCCAAAGATCTTCTAAGGCTGTCCATTGCCCCTTCCTCTTCCTCACAGTCCAGGAATGTTCCCCTGTGTGCAGAGATGTGCTGTGATACTGAGAGGTCTGGGCCAAATTCCATTTACTGTTGGACTGGATGATTTGAAGGGTCTTTTCCTGCCTAAATATATGGTTCTGTGGTCAGTACTGCCAGCATCGTCAACTATTCTTTGCTGTCACTTTATCCTGAGAGAGACATTTCTCACATATTTTTAGATTAGAAGCACTGGGGTCAGTGGTTAAAGAAGTATGTTGCATATGTGCTTATATTTTGATGAAACATTTCTTTTGTGACTAGCAGATAACTTTCATGTTTACTACATATGCATGTTTCAAAGCAACTTAAGTATATTAAATAAAAATAGCTAAACTAGTGTAACAATAAGAATTGGCTAATCAGTTTGCTTTCTACTGGGCAAAGAAGAAAAAGCCCTCAAGATAAATTTTCTAAGACAAGACAAGAGTCTCTAAATGGGATTGAGCAGCAGTAGATAACTAGCTTACATAAATGCTGAAAAAAATGCAGTGTACCAGTGCTTAAAGGGCTTATGGAAAAAACATTTTTGCTGTCCATATTCACCAACAACATATATTAAGCATAGATATCATTGCTTGGTAGTGCTGAAAGCAGCCAGTTTATTCCAGATAAGGAGCTGGCCCCAAAGCACCATTCATTCACTCCATTTTAAGAATGTTTACTTGTAGTCATCAGGACCAAGAAGACCTGAATCAGGGTGAGAAACAAGCCAGAACCCATACCTAGTGACAGGTGTTCCAGCAACCTCCTGATGTCTCTGCCTACAGAAGCCTATGGAAGAAGATACTGTAGCTCCCAGTCTTAATTTTAGCTATTTAACCATGTCATCAGCTCTTAGGGAGGCTACTTCAAGTGTCTTCATATAAGCCTCAGAAATACCATGGTTTGTTGTCCAAAAAGACCAAGTAAAGGAACAGGAATTTCAGTCAGGAAGCCCTTAGAGTAAGGCTGTTGTCATATTCCTCCTGACATTAATGGTGACCTCAGTAATCTAAGCAAAATTAAGCAGTGGCAGATCAAAGTCCTGCTGCTGTCTCCACTCTCTGAGCTCACCATTCAGATGCAGAGCTACTCTCAAATAAAAGCCAGATGTTGAACTGGCTCCATTTCCTGATTAGCTGAGATGCCACTTCGAGAGCTGACTGGTCCCAGTCCTGAAATTAAACCAACCTTTCCAGTGGGACATCAAGGCAAATAAAATAAAAGGCACAAAGCAGTGCTGGTGGTGATGAGGACAGAATATCTCTTAGAAAGTAGTCCTGTCATAGAGAAGGGGTAAAATTACTGCAGGGAAAGTAGCTGTTTGTTCCTGTGCTGCATGACATCATCCTCTTTTAAACCAAGCAATCTGCAGAGCAGACACAAGCAATGCTTCTCATGGCTAATAACACTAAACACTGACAGGGTAAAATACACTGCTGCTGGTTGGAGGCAAATGGGGCAAAGACAGCCTTGATCCTAATCCTGGAAAGGCTGAATTGCCTGTGTATTCTTCTGAGAGTTAAAATCTTGAAAAAAGTTGATAAAACTTGGAGAAAAAACTAAATCGCTAGTAAAACATAATGAGGGCTTTTTAAAGACTTCCTTTCGTACGTATGCTTTTAAAAATCCAGTTTTATTTAAATTTGCAATGTTTAGGTTTTTCTTAAGATTTTTTTCTTTGCAGTTTTTATTCAGAAAGACTGGACTTTTTTTTTATCTCTTGATTTTGAACTTTCCAGCAAAAGAACCTATCCAGCTTTTATTTCTGGAAATTTTGTTGTCATTTTGGCAAAAGCAGCTTCCATTCCTGTACAATTTAGTGTGTGAATATTGTGGAAGTCAGGTCTCCTGAGTTATAACTCTGTGTCTTTTGAAAAACCATCCAAAAAACCCATGGTAAAATATGATTAATTGATTTTGTCAGCTAATCTTTTGATTCCCCATCACTACTTTATACAGACAAAACTCCTCCAGCCCATATGAAGTCAGTTGTTTAAAGCTGTAGAAAAGATGTGTTGCCAGATCAAACACTTGATTTTAATAGTATCCTGCTAACGCTCCCTCCTTGCTTTGATTTGGTGAGAGCTCAGCTTATTATTATCCACAATACTTTTTGTCCAATAAAGAGCTGCTATCAAAATTTTAAAATTCAGGATTTGTCTTATATTTTTCAAGTATGTAAACATTGTTTTGGATATATAGCATTAAGTGTGGGCAGCAATTTAAATTTACTAACCCACTGTCTTGACTACCCCCAGAAATGGTTTCATGTGGCTAAGACCCAGCCCTCAGATTTCAGCATTAATTTGTTTGGTTGCTTTGGAGTCAGCAGAATGAATGGATGTGCTCCTTACGTGAGAAAATGTACCTTTCACAGCTTGTTTATTCTTTGCCCCTGGCTCTCCTTTATGAGATCCTCCTGTGAAGCCTGAATTTGAATTTCTAGGTTCACACTAATTTCTCTGGAAACTGAGCAACAGAGGAGACTTCAGAAGGGGTGGCAAAGCCTAGTACACAATCCCCTCCAGTTTCAGGACTAATAGCAAAGAAAATACCAGTTGTTCTGTCAAGAAAATTCTTGTTTATAAATATTCCTATTTTAAAGTAATTTTAAAATTGCTTTTTTAGTTTTATTTTTAATTCCCTTTAAATCTGTGAGCTCATTAAAAATTACTGCAGGTCTATTGACCTTCAAGTACTTAAAATTTAAATTCTTTAAAAAGATCTGGAACAAATACAGCTCCAAACTACAATGGTAAATATTAAATGCTGTCAGAACAGAAATCATGCGCCATTGGTTTTCATTGTGCTGATGGCTTCTCAGGGAGCCAGAATTTGCCCACATTGTATTTTAAAGACAGCCAAATGCAAGAAGAATGAAAAGAAAAGACTGTGTTTTCCTGGAGGGGAGAATACCATGATAGTAGAAAAGGAAGAACATCCTCATGCCTTTTTTGATATCCTCCTTTTCTAAAAACAATCCACTTTTTTCCATTTTACTGTGTCAGTGACACAGTAAAGGTGACATCTCTTAGTGTCCCAACCTGCGCCCTAGAAATTTCAGACTGGAAGAACTTTTCCTGCAATGCCAAAGGTCAAAAACTCCCTCCCATTCCCCTTTTGCCCAAAATCCCCCATGGTCCAAAGGACAAGTTAATTTCTTCGAGCTTTGAAGTTGTGATTTAACCTACCTGCCAATGCACCAAGAGCATGGTGGAATGGGGACATGTCTTATCACTAAAGAAAGTTATTTCCTCATTTTCTGCAAACAAGGAATATATTTAAATTAAAAAAAAAAAAGGCTGATTTTTATAACCCATTTCTTTTCATGTACACTTTTCCAAAGCAAGTAATACATACCAGAATACAAAAGAAACCATACAGTCTCACAGTTTCTAATTTAGTATTATTTTAGCAGAAAGAGCATCTGATACTGATAATAATAAAAAACTTGTTATACAGTCACATAATACGCCAAGGGTTGAACATACAGTTGATTCAAAGCAGTAGCATTTAAGTAACTCCCCTAAACTTCTGAATTGGCAGGGAATTACACAGATAATTGCAATTTTACCATGCTCATAAGCTTTTGCTTCACTAATAACAAAAATGCATATTTTCATTGCTGGAATGACAACTAGGTTAATGAAGTGTTGTGAATAATACTGGGACTGGTATCACTGTACAGAACCACTTAAAAGGGAAATGTGGTATCAGTAGAGAACTGGCACAGTGCTTTTGTCTCTGAAGTGCTTTTCCCTCAGAATAAAAAGAGAAACAAGAGCCCCATTTTATTTTAATTTATTTAAATTTAATACCATTCAATAACTTTTCTTTTTTTGGTCTATTTGTTCTTCCTCTTTTTTACTTTTTTTCCCCCCATCTTTAATACTTTTCAGCACGGACTCATGAGAGAAAGAATGATGAACAAGAATCCTGATCTCCAAAGGCCTTGAGGCATTTTCCAGAACCAATATGGGCTAGAAAAACTCAGCAAACTCTCACTCTGATCCCAAGTGTGTCCTGCCTGGGAGGATCAGCACTGGTATATATAATGCCCCCAGCACTGCATAGCAATAGGAGAGGAGGAAACTCTTGACCTGCAGATACCTTCAGCCTCTCCTAAAGACTGTGATGTTTGAAGCAGCAGCAGGAGTCACTTTGAGCTTCACTTGCAGCAGCACTTTTTCTGTGGCCTACTTCCTGATCCTTTAGAAAAAAAATTGGAATAAATGAAAAAGAACCAAGAAATTCAAGGGGCAGCTCACCAAAGGATGACCTCCAAAGGCCCTGTGGCACACAGTGGGAATTCCTACTTATGTCAATGCACAAAATTGAGAACATACCTGAATACAGTACAGAAGTCTCAGGGAGAATGTTTCTTCAGTATTTGTATGTTTTGCTGAAACCAAACAAATCCAAATGCCTCAAAAAACAGATAACAATCTTCTGCTTCAGTTTAATAGAGGTATTGTGAAGCTAAAAATGTCATCAGGGAACCTCACACAAAATCTAGCCCCACTTCTTTCTTTCCCTTGGTGCTCTGTGAGGATATGTGTACTACCAAGAATTTGGGTTTGTTTGATTTCAGGGAATATGTCTGAAATGAGTTAGCATTGAGTCTTTGAAAAGTTCATGCAGCATTAATTAAGAATAAGAAAGCCTCACAGTAGGTTTGTTAGCTTAAACCCAAAGCAGCTTCCCAAATCAAGAAATGTACAGATATTAAAGAAGGGAAACATTTGCCCTGGATAATTCTGTACTACGTTCAGGTATGTTCTCGATTTTGTGCATTGACATAAGTAGGGATTCCCACTGTGTATATACTCAGGCTTGTGACTTTAATCTGCAGCACATGTGTGATGATTTAATGGGCCTCCTGTTTAGTTTATGGCCCATCCACTCACCCAGAAGCAGAGAGTAATGATCACAACCCGGGACAGTTGCAAAGCATATGTGGGAGGCTTTTCAGCCCTAAGGCTGTCATCTCTTCTATTAGTCACCACTGCCAGGTGGCGAGGCTGGTACCATCCCTGACTCTGAAGCACAGTTCACAAACTCCTTACACGTGGTTTATGCAAACCTCTACAAGGCTCTGCTGCATTATTCTGCAGGCAAGAAGATGCCTCAGCCTTTACTTCCCTTCTTTTCTTGCTGTGCTGAGAGAAAATTATTTGTCAATGTTCATTTATGAAATAGTAATTGAATTCTTCTTCTGGTGATTAAAGAAATGACAGATGTTGACATGTACAGCTTAAATGAAAACAAAATGCTGACCAAACCAATCATGTGGAGGGACCACTATTACCTCCTGATGCAAACTATAGACTCCAGATGAATCCCAGATGCTCACTGGAGTATGCACAAAGAGGACTGTGTTTATTGTCACTGCATGGCTATCTCAGCAGTATGTCCAATATAAAATGCTGAAACTTGCTTTTAAGCTATTTATCAGATGAAGAAACAAACTAAAATGCTTAGGATTCTAGAAGGAGCCTTGATTGACAAATGAGAATTTTAATAGGAATTGTATTGAAACCTCTATGAATTTAGAATCATTCTTTTTGAAGTGTCTCTCTGTTTATTTTATTTACTTTTTTTTTGTTGTTTCTGTTCACACTCTGTCAGTCAGTCTTTCTAAATAGGCTCTAGCATGCCATTACATGAAGAGTATGAAAACTGTGAAGAGGAATCTAAGCTATTATTTCTGAGACACATTAATTTTAAATGTGTAATGGTCACTTTGAGGAGAATTAAATTCTATTTCAGTAAAAAATAGTTGATTCTCTAAGTTTGCACAGAAAACAAATGAATTTTAATTTAAAAGACTATTAAAGATTACGACTGATTTTTTTCTATTAAAACACAGCTTTTATGGAATTACAACTTATGGAACCCGGGCACATTCTTTTGTACAAGTCTAATTAATTGTGGGAGCTGTAGTAAGAAAACAGGAGGATTGATAATACAAGTCAACAAAACTTAAGCAATGCTGGGTCAGGCCTCCTCCTGTAATGACTGTAATGTAATGTAATGACTGGAAGAGATCTGCTATTTACACTAGCAGGGAATGTGTTCTGTAAATTTCTCAATTATTTTTACTAAACAGAGAAAACAGTCACAATTTCTTTTATTATTATTATTATTAATTTTTTTTTAAATTCATGCTCTACCCAGATCACCACCCATATCTTGAAAGTCTGCTGACAATACTTAGGTTGGAGTACAAACTTAGGCACCAGAAATGTATTTTAGAGAGCAAAGCTTTTATAGTGGAAAGGCTGACAAACTATTCACAGCAAAGTCAGTGGAATAAGGGAAAGGAAAAACATGCAAGAACAAAATGTATTCTTGTAAGAAACTCCATGAGAAACTGCATTTCAGTTAATACTAGGTAATCCCAAGAAAAAAGAGATTTAGCTTATTTTTTTTTCATGCCCACTTATACCTTAAAGCTAAATGTCACTCCAACGTTTGGGGTTTTTGCACAGATACCCTTTAGCAGAAGGATCATCTAAATGTTTATTTTCCATGACCAGTATGCCTGGAATTTGATTAATTCTTCCTGTAGTGGGATTTACAGTCAAGCTGCAGATTTTAACCGAGTTCATCTTCCAAGATTTCTGGAGCAAGCCTTACCAATCAGAAGACTGGAATGCTTTCTGGCTATGTATGATCTTGTTTTATCCTCAGCTCCAAGGTATACTCATTCATCAGTTAGAAAACTACAAAACTGCAGCAGTGTCCATTTAGATCTTGACTCAGATTTTTAAATAAAAAATTATTAAGACATAAATGTGCAAATGTTTCTTTGTAGCAAGAATTGAATAATACTCAGAACCAAGGATTAAACCAGAAAAAGATTAAAAACTCTACCTTTCTGTTCATTGGCTGGTTCAAGTCATCCAGACTGTTAAAAGGAGGGGGAAAAATGTAAAGATTTATAGATTTACTTCCTTCATCCTGTAGCTTTCATACTTAGCCTGAGGAAGAAAGCTAGGGCTTCAATTCTGCTAGAATTTGAAACCAATATTTAGAAAATGATTGCTCTGTGTGTTTGTGTCTTGTATTTTGTGATATTTTATGTGTATTTGGGGATATTTTAGTTAATTCCTACAGAGATCATCAATTAAATATTTGGTTTGAGGAATACATTTTGCATGTGCTAGTACTCCCTAGGGGGATAGTGCTATTTATGTTTCTACATTCTTTCACTTCTATGAAAGGAGTGAACTAAATACGGCAAGGGGGAAGCATGTTCCAGGCATTGTGGATCTTAGCAAATCCACAGCTTCTAGATCATTGCAAACCCTTGGGAAAGCAGCCGCTGGAGTTAAAGTCAGCCTTACATGGATGATTTTGAAAGCAGATTGTGGTTCAACAGCCAACTACAGCTGCACAGATAAAAAGCTTCCAGGAGTTTATAGAACAACTGAGTCTTAGCTGGAGAAAAACAACGTGATAGTGTCCTGCCTTGCTGTGAGGATGGGGCTAGGCCTGCCCTTTGGCTGTGCTGGCAAAGTCACCCCTGCTGTCCCTGCTGCATCCGGCTGGAGAGTGGCCTGTGCAGGGTTTTGGTTCTCCCATCACTAGCCGGTAACCCAGCCTGCAAGATGTGATGTAAACAAGCAAACTTGGACAGTGCTGCCACAGCAGTGGGAAAGGAAGTCAGAAGGTAATGGATTAGCAATTCCAAGGAGAGGTTACTCCCATTGGTCATGGAAGCTATTTTTCCATAGCATTCAAGGACATTAATAGTACTGTTAATTACACCAATTAACAGCCTTCCATGGTAATATGATTTATAATTAGTATGACATTTTGCTAATTAAAAATTGAATTAACCCCAGTATCAGCTAATTAAATTAGAATCACAATAAGTTTACTTTAGAAAAAAACATGTGAAGGTGTTTCTGGCCATCTGACCTTGCATTCCCTCCTCCCCAGCTCCCCCCTTGTCCCTGAGTCTGTCAGTATGACTCTGTCATTTCATAGCAGCTCTAAGCAAGGATTTCTTGTGCTTAGGAGTTGTTCTCAGATGATTGGCCTGCTTAGCTGTACAATCAGCTCCTCGTTAGGAATACAGAGCATGGCACATGATGATTTTTCTGGTAAAGAGGGATGTCTTCAGACAGAACAAGGTGAACAGACAAAAAGTGCCGTCTGTTGGTAGAGATATGTTAACAATGCTGGTTTTATGTTGGGTTACTTCTTGTCATTGTTGTTTTTGTAAATTGGAACAGTGGTGTTAGCCAAAGATGAGTATTTACAGCCAAGATCAAACTTCAAGCTATTGATGAACTTCATAGCGTTTTCTGGTACTGAGAGTTCCTTTTGTACATCAAGCCAGTTACTTTTCTCTCAACACTTTTCTACCTTTGTGTTTCTCTTCCTTTCATTGCTATCCTCTAGGAGCAGTATTCAGGAACATCAAAAATAATTCACCCTGTATTCCCATCCTGGTTCTGCCACTACAGGATTTTCCCTTACCACCAATTTCATCATACTCAAATCAGGGCAGTAGTGATAAACACATTTATAAAATGTATGATTGTGGACAAAAGTGTTATTTTCAATTTTTCTTTTCTCTACACATTAGAAATAACCATGGAATAATAAAGACTCTTTCTGTTGAATTAGATTTTTTTAACATTAAAAGATTGCAGAGTATAAGCAAAAGGTAGAAGTAATTTTGATACTCACATAGTTAATATTAATTTTAATAATCATAGCCAGTCAACTTTCACAACTGTTGGCTCAGAGAATTAACAGGTGTCACTAATAAAACAGTCAAATTTTCCCTTTTTATTTACTCAAGGTCAGTAAAAGAGTACAAGAACAGTCCCTAAAATAATACAGCTATAATGCGTATTAGAAGAATACTGAAAGTGGAGAAGTCTCATACATTTCAAAGGTAGATACATTTTTTTACTCATCCAAAAGTATGTAATTTCTCCCATTTTTTAAAAGAAAAATCAACTGATGTTCCATCTTCTTGTGATCTGACCTGTTCCACTGGGCTATAGTGCTTGAAACAAAGTGCACAGTGAGTAAAAGTACAAGGAAAAAGAACATGTTGTTCTAGGAGCTCTGAAGTGAGGAAGATTTTAATCTTAGAAGCCATTTAGATGCCATGGAGATGGTTACCATAACACTGGGACAGTGTCAGGTGTAATAAGTGTTTCTCCTAGGTGATCAGGAAAACACGTATCTCATTTCCATCACGCTAAGAAAGCACAATTAAATCACAGACATGCCTGGGCAGATCCCTCTGTGTACAGTCATGGCTCTGTAAGCACAAACAGCTGCCTGAGCACAAAGTTTTCCATTGAAGCCAAGGCCTTGAAGAGGAGCAAGGACATGGGACTGCTGCACTGTATTACTGGGGGAACTCCTTGATACTGAGGGCATGCTGTCCTTGAGGGACAGAAACCTTCTGCATCCGAGCACTATTCCTCTGTGAGCTTCACTCTAGTTTTGATCATACTAATGTCAACATCAGTTTGTTCAAGGAGATTTTTCATGGGATGCATTGAAGCAAAAGTCTCATCTCACACTGGGTGTACGTGAGGAAGAGCTGGCCTGGAGGTATGGTGTTCTAGGCTGTCTCTCCCCTACTGACTTTAGGAAGAAGTATTTAGAGATCATTATCAACATTTGTCAGGGAAATTGCTATGATTTCATATTGCACCAACACATCATGTGTTGAAAAAAACCAGCCTTGAAAGGATTTTCGTGTGCAGTTTCCTTTGCTTTCTGAGTTGGATAAACAGTTCAATGCGTTTTCATGGGGATATTAATATATTCTCTGCCTTCCTTTGCCCATTTATGCTAAAAGCAATGGAATTTAGATCTCTCACACAAAATGGAAACTGTCCCTGGGTGGGAACTGGCAGATCTGAGCATGACTTCCTTGTCATTTTGAGCACACCTCACACTGTTCATCCTGATGACAGACATAGGTTTTCAAGCAACTATGCTTGTTTCTACCCGTTGCTCAATCTAACAGCCATTAGTGTCAAGAAGAAGAACTAATGATTTCACTGCACCCCAACCCTTCTCTTGTAAACATCTACTCCCTCAAGTGGTTTTAATTCTGAGTTAAGAGTCCTTATGTTGTATTAAATGCAAAAACTTAGGCCACGTTAACTTTGGACAGCATAAAATTTGGGTCATGATAGTGAAAATGTGCATGTAAGTTAGGAAATCAGATATATTCATCCATTATAATTATGCTATTTTCCAGCTCTATAAAGTTGGTGGAACCTTTCCTTAAAAATAAAAAGGGAATTAGAAGTAAGTATGACCCAAAACAATGAACTAAGTTTTTAAGCAAAGCTGAATTCCTTGAGGTTAAGCAGCAGTAAAATGGCAATAGGTTGAGAGTTTAGAAATAGTTGAGAGGTTTAGGAACACTTGTTGTTTTGGCTGGCATCCAATTAGAAAAGCCACTATCCTTGAAACTTGGCAATTAGTGATGGTAGAAGTAATTCCAGAAAGAGATGATGGAATTTAGACAAACAGTGGGGAAGTGGGGGGAGTAGGGGAAGGTTTTGAGCTAAACAGCAGATTTCCTTCAGAATAGTATTTATTTTTTTGCAAGGATAGAGTAGAAAGGAAAGGACCCTTTCACTTTGATTAATTTCCAAGAACATATACAAAAGTTGTAAAGCTGTTTTAAATGTTCATGATGGTGAAACACACTGGTGCCTCTGTTTGAGACAGCCATAACTGTCCCTCAATGAAAAAAAGCCCGTTCACAAAATCTCATGTAGTGACCAGACTAAAGAGTTATAGCACAAGTCATGTCACTGTTTTAAGTTGCAGAAGAGGTGTAGAGAGCCATCCTTAGTTCAGTGCAACCTGTCCCCTGGTGGGCAGGGAAGGCTGGGAAGCAGGGGGAGAGTGGTCATTGGAGGAACAAATAACCTGCATGGAAAGGATTTGAGGATTCTTAGTTTTCCTACACAGGAAGCCTGTCAACACAGTATTGAAACACACAACCACTTTGTTAGCCACTCCAGCAGCACCACTCCTGGGCACCAAATTATAAGGTATGACAATAAAACGAAAAAAAAATAAGAATCTGCTTTTCTCACAGGCATCAGCTTGGCTGGTCAGACATATCTGGGTTGGCCTTTATAGAGCAAAAAAAGTGCTACTGCAAAGACAGATGTCTGCAGGCATTGGCAAATTGGTGAGTTCCATCACCAGTGTCAGTGATCTCTGTTCTCTTTGGGCATCTCTTTTTCATAAGTTCGGTAGAATTACAAAATGTGGAAAAGACCTTGGAGGGCTATGTTGTCTGTCCTTTGCTAAGATGTGACAGCTGTCTGCCCTTTGCTGTGTGACAGCCCCACACAGCCAGCTGAATTTAGGCTGTCAGATAGGCGAGATTGTAGGACTGGTTGGATCAACTTGTCCAAAAGCTGTCAAGAACCACTTCTGTTCAGGCAGTAGAAGGAACCAGACAGAAACTCAATAGAACTCAGAAGGAAGTAAAGGGAAAATATGGACCTTTTCAGGTATTTCCATCTTCCTTTTCCTGTCATGGCCTCCTATGAAAGCTTTCCTTCCTAGGTATCAGTGTTTGCCCAGTTTTTAGTTCAGTTGTATCTTTCTTTATTTTCTTCCTGCCCTAGGAAAGTTGTTATTATCATTATAATAGTTTTGGTTTTTTTTCTGTGGAATGCCTAAGATACATCAAAGGGAAGGATCCTGAGCAGTGTGTGCTGTCACAGAAACCAACATAGTCTGGAACTGCTGGTCTGCTGCGACTCAGGGTCCACCACAGGACTGAACTGTATCTTCCTTACCTATAAACATATATGCATTTGGATACCAGTATATCATGTTTTACCAGCTGAAAATATCCAGAGACAGATAACTTTGCTGGGCAAAAGAGAAGCCACATAGATATTGAGGGCAGAGCTAGTATTGGAAGCTGAAACAGTTTGGTGAAGAAAAGAGGAACACTACATTTGTTCAGTTTTTAAAGTAGGTGTGCCTAGTTTGGACTTGTCTCTTCTTTGAGGTAATCTTCCATCTTTCCTACATCTCACCTACTCTGATTTTAAATTCCATGAGAGCTCATAACACAGGAGTGCAGGAGAGTCTGGACTACATCAGTCTGAGGGTCCATCTACTCTGCTATCATGCAATGGGGGCCTTAGTAAGAGTGAAAATACAGGAGCAAAGGTCATTTACCACAGCAGCCTCCCAGGCAACAGCTCCTTTCAGCTCAGGTCACATGCAAACTCTCTGCTTGTGGTAAATCCTCTGCTTCCATGAACCATGAACAGCTTCCTGTCTACCCTTGAAACCCCACCAGCTTTCAAAAGCCATGTTTTTCAACTTCCTGTGTGCACCTCACAGCTTCATGTTGCAAGGGATGCCTCACAGATACTCTGCTGAGTTTCTTTCATAGCACAGATGTGTGCCTATGTGTGACCTGTCTCCTCTGGGCAGTCTGTCTGGGAAACATCTATTCCTCAGTTATAGCCTGAAACTGTACCTTCCAAAGATAAGGAAACATCATAACATTGTCACAAACCATCAAAGGGAAGATACTTTAATACTGCTAAATCAATTATGCGCAGGCCAGTGGTGTGTCATGTCTTCTACTCCAGATGGTGTGTGCCATGGAGAGAAAAGATGGGAAGAAACAATTCCTCAGATTGTGACAGAAAGGGTGTAAAAACCCTCATGGTTTCCTGGCCTTTGGATTTTAGGAACCTAAATATAGGTGGACAAAAACTGCCCATTAGCGAATCTGGACTCATCAGGCTTAGTGACAAAAAGGTAGAATCTATGCAGGGAATTTTCTCCTATTGAATAAAACTTTCAGGAAGAAAAAACAAAGCTGGATGCTGTGGATGGTTGTTGTCATGGTTGACACACAGAGACTCTCTTTGTAGAGACTCAGAATTTATTCCCTGGGAGGCTACTGGTTTTCACAGCCAAGGGAGGAGAAAGGAGGTGTATATGATATACCACATTCTAATAAGGCTTGTAGGGGTAGTGAAAGGCTAGCTATGTGCTCAAGAAGGATCTTACACCTCAAAAGACACAGAAAATGGGGAAAAATATATAAATGTGACCCTCTTCAAAGGCATAGCTGCTGTTTGCCATGTGCTTCCAGAAAGAAAAGTGTGAAATTGCAGGAAGGAAGATAAAGCAGGTCTCCACTTACTTACCTGGAAACTTTTTTAGCTTCTTGTGTTTCTGGCAGTAGGCTGTCACATGTCAGATCTCAGGTTTGAATTCCTTCAATTACGTGATTCTCATGGTCTTAGACCAAACTACTCCAGACTTCCAGGTAAATTTAGGCTATGGACTTTCAGTGCTGCCCATGTAAAGGCTTTCATTGGTACTGACTTAAATTTAAAATATCACACTTGTGATTTACATACAATTTTATATGTCTGTATAGGTTGAAGAAGTCCTTATATTAAACAGAACACTGTGTAAAGTGTCTCCATTTGAACTATTATAAAGCTGGGCCCATTTCATGACTTCAAATACTTTCCACATTATCACATATTTTGGACTGCAAACCCACAGGAAATTAGTAGTTACTTTTAACAGTTGTAGTTTCCCCTCTTTTTTTTTTTTCCTTTTGTTTTGTTCTGTGGGGTTGGGGGAGGTATGGTGAGGGTGTGGTGTGTGGAAGATAAAATATATACATTTCCCCCATTGAATTATATATAGAAAGCTTTTACATTGTTCGGAAACACAGAGCATAAAAAGGTTGAAAAGAGTCAAAACTGCTACTGTGAATTCAGCACTTGAAATGTTAAAATATCTGGCTATAATATCAACATCTGGAAAGAAACATCTTTTTTGTTGTTAATCTCTAAAAGAGAGGTCATCACATTATGTGTCTTTCTAAAGATTTAATGTAGCTCAGAAATGAATCAACACATGATGTAGAAATTACTTAGGTTCAACATCTTAGGCTGCATGGAAATTTGGATTACATGATCATAAAAGCTTTTCCTGGAATTCAAAATTTAAAAATAGCTACCTGCTTCTAGTGATTTCTTAGGAGTGAAATTTGGCTTGTTGAATATGCATGTCAGCATCAGAGTAGATAGCCTACTCAGGCAGACATATACACTGTCTGGCACTGATTGAATATTGGCTTAATTATTAAACTCAAAAAGAGCTTAAAGTAATGGCTTGCTTGAGGTTCTGTACAAGTTAAACTCCAATTACATAAATCTGTACTACTAGGCATTAAATCTGCCGTACTGTGAGGTGAATTCTACAGTAATAGTAATAATCACAGTATAGTATAGTACAGTACAGTAAGAAAAGCATGATTAGAGAACTGTTGAGTATATACATACATTTTATATTAAAGACATTGAAGCAGTCTTCTCTTAAAAGCCCAGCAGTTTATTATGGTTATAGTGTCTTAAGAATTCTGAGATTACACACCACTCTGTTGGGGAAGAAAGATTTAGGTGACTTTGCTTGTTTTGCTTTCTCCTTTCCAGACAGTGGAAAAAGGATGAAGTTGATTTGTTTAAATGCTGTAGATGTAACCAAACCATGATTAAATTTCAGAGCCATTTATCAAGCTCTGCTCATGCAAAAATGCAAACAAGACTAACTGCCAATTAATTTTATTTATGCTTAATCACAGAGGAAAACAGTACGAGCAAAGTTAAGACTGAAATAATACTTCTGGTCCTGTAGCAAATGGCAAATATTTTACCTCTTCTCCCCAGGAAAATTCTTAAATATGATAATTTTGAAAGAAAAGAAAAATTTAGAAAGAGATGTACAAATTTTTGTGGCTTTGCAAGTGAAGAAAGCCTTTCAATTTTTTTCCATATGTGTATTTTCCTGAAAGTGAAAGCCAAGTTTCTGTAGGACTGATGTCACCTACATCTCTCATGACTCATACTTCTGCAAATAGAGAGGTTAGTACGATTTTCCTGTTGATATGCAGCTGCTGCCAGATTGATGTGGAAACTTGCTTGAAAGTGCCTTCTTAATAATGAACCACAACTGTTCTTAACATCTGTGGGTGAAACACACCTGAACTTGGAAGAGCTCAGACACAGGGAGCAGGAGACTAAAAAGCTGTATCTAAAGTTTTCAGCGCACCAGAGAGTGAAACTGACTATTAGAGGCTTAAGGTGGAGCCTAGGAAAAATCAATTCTTTGTCAGCAGAAGAAAAAACTTTGCTTCCAGAAACTGCACAGAGATGGAAATTCACTGGCATGTAGAATTGCCATAGCCTTAATACCTCCACCCCACTTTTCCTGTCTTTCTTTTCAGTTTCAGAGGATATAATATTCCTCAGGTTTGGGGAAACTTTGCTCTCTGTGTGGATACTCAAGAAAGACTTAAAGTTAATCCCAGAGGTCATTTGTAGCAGGCTCCCTGTACAAAGAGATAGGAGCAAAGATGAACTGGGCTAAAAAAAATAAGTTTGTGCCTCCTCTTCCTTTTCATGCAAAATGAAAAAAATAATAGCTGATTGCTGACAGTAATTTCACCTCTGAAATGTACTTGGATTTTATGTAATTTTAGGAGTGGGAGTGTTAGTTAAAATTAATTACCTTGCTGACAGGAGAGGAGGAATTTCCCCAGAGTTCTGGAGTAATGGGTCCCTCTGTGCCCTGTGATGGAGCCAAGCCTAAGCTTTACTACTGAAGCTGGGATGTGTTTGGCTTGATGGGAAGCACCTGTGTCTTGCAGGCTGCTGGGCACACTGGGTGTCCTGGCCAGGGAGCAGTGGGAGTTAGGGAGGATGGCTGTGTCTTTTGGGAAGTGTTTCACTGAATGAGAATGCGCTGCTAAGCTTGCAGACATTTCTCTGAGTTAGAGCTTCACCTTTTACATTAGGATGGAAGTCCCAGCAGGGATCTCATGTCCTGGCTCTCTTTATGTGCAAATTTCCTGGGACACACCAAGAATATGATGATTTCAACTCAATATCTTTTTAGGCTGTGATTTTTCTTACTGCTAGTGTCCAGGAGACTGCATTCCTTGTCCCTAATCAGTAATAAACCCTGTGACCCAAGATAACTGAAAAGGGAATTCAGTTTCAAACTTCTCTGTTACATACCTACATTTTGCTACAGGTTGTAGTGAAGGTTTTTAGTGGGTTTGGCTGTTGGGAAGGTGTTTTTTAAATACATACCAAGCATGTCACATGTTCTCAAATAAAACCTTCAAGTCTGTTCTATAGACCTGAAAATTACTCTGGAAAGCAACTGTGACCTGCTTAATGGAAATTACAGCTCTTGGCTCTGCCTTGAAAATGGACTCATTGAAAAACAAGACAGAATGACAGTGTCTGTGTGTGCAGGTACTTCAAGACTTTCCTGGTTTCTCTTCACCCTCAGGTTCTGAGGTAAGTGCTTGTGCGAACACAGAACAGCTTTCCCATATTTTTGTCTTTTTATGGAATGCAGCATCATGATCTATGACCAGGAACACATCATAAAGTTAAAGGAGCATCTTGCTCTGCACATGGATTAGACCTCTGGGTTGTAAGAGAATTTCTTGCATCAAGCCATTTGAAATACACCGAGAACAACTTCAGAAGAATCCTCTGTTTGAGCTGCCTCAAAATGCTGAACAATTAGGCCTGATCCTGACCCTCACTTTCAAGTACCTTTGATAAGATCCCAAGCAGATCCAACTGTCAAATCGTGATGGTAATTAATCATCTAATTGTGTATTTCTAGACATTTGTAGCAGCAGGAAGAAAAATTGAATATGTTGCCTAAGTGAAACAAAAATTAGTGTACTGTCAGGCTTTCTAACCATTTATGACAACATGCATTCAATCTTAAAGAAAAAAAACTCCATTATAAATCAATACATACCTCATTAGAACAAAATGAGCAGTTGCACTAATGGCTTGCATTTAATTGAAATAAGTGGGTGAAGGAAATTAACAGTGTGCTGAAAAATATTGGATTACCTAATGTCAATCCATTTTTTTAGAAAAAGAAGCTTTGGAAAACAACTTTAGGGGGGAAAAAACTTACAGTGTTAGGTTTACTCACTGTTCATACCAATACCAAATGTCAGGTTGATTGGCCATTATTGCTAAATGAGACAGGACCAGAATTCATGGCAGAAGTGGTATATAGAGGGCAAGATTTCTTTCTTTCTGTGGGAAGATCAGGGACCATGACAAATTCACAAAAAGGCAGCTGCCAAGCAAGCTGTGATTTTAACTCTGCACCAGCTATCCTGAGCCTTATCAGTAGGATTGCTCACATTGCATCTAGTTAAGGTTTTACTTTTGCCTCTCTGGGAAATGTAGTTCAGGTGTTATTGATGAGATAACACAGATGTATGTCTGAGGCACAGGACACTTGTGTCTTACTCCTGGGAAGTATGAAATCCAGTTTTAAGCTGGACAGTAGTGGGGAATTCTGCTGCTAGTGCATTTTAAAATATTTTTGCACCTGTGGTCTGCAGAGTTACTAATAAAGAGTTAGTGGGACAAAGTCAAGAAAGGAACTGCATTTTAAAAGTTTTTCTTCAAATGACATTTATTCCACAGTAAATTATCCACCGTAAAACAAATACTTATGTGGCTGACAAAAGTTATTAAATATATTAAATAAATTTCCTTAAAGAGCATCTATCAATTTCATTATTATTTTTAAAAAGTTTTTTCCCTAAACCAGCTCACAAAAAATTGCTCATTTTCATTTTTTCTCAGTGGTACAGGTTATAAAATCTCTGTGAGCAGAAGGGATTTAAGTTTTCTGTCTGGTAACCTTAACTGAAATGTACCTCCTAAAGACATGATCCTTCAGCAGATGTGCTTCTCTGCTAATGGCCTGTTTTACATGCCAAGCTGACAGTGTTGTTTGCCTTGCAGTTGTGGAGTTGTTTACGTCTATGTGGACACGTGCAAAGTGTTGGTTAACAGGAGTAGGTCTTTCTGGAATTCTCCATTTTGATACTGTATGCTTTAAGTCTTAGCAAGGTTAAAGCAGTGGATAAACAGAATATTGAAATTAAAATGTATGTGTTTACAGTTGGACTTAATGATTTTAAAACTTTTTTGCAACCTAAATGATTCTATGGCTCTGTGAATATATATTCCACAAACTGGAAAAGGGTTTGGTGCTGCATTCCTAGACCAATCCCACTCTTTTACCTCACTTCCTACTCATGCCATACTTCATATCACAGAGGGGATGCACAGCATGAGCTGTTTGTGGCCATCCTGCTATGCATGCAGGGAAAGTTGAAGTCACTTCCCTGCTACTAATCCATAAGCATGGAGCCACTGCCTGTCACTCCCCACTCTACACATCAGGGTGGACCTTTACTCTTAGTTTCAGGTAATGCTGACACGTCTAGCAAGAGCTGTACTGGATGTGTATCTAATATAAGGAGAAGGAGTAAGAGGCACTTAGGAAAACACCAGAGAGACTACATGGATGGAGCAAATCCAGTGTGTGCAGCCTGATTTCAGAACAGCTAACTTGGTAAATGAGGCTGAAAAGCAGGGAAGGCAGGGATTGTCCTCACAGGTTACTGTTGGAGTCTGCAATTATGAGGAATATCTCTTTGAGTGTTTGAGAGATTTTAGAATCTCTGACAGAGTGTTTTTAACCTTTGTTCATGGAAAAAAGGCTTTTAGGTTCTGAAATGAAGCAGAGTTTTTAAGATTGAGTATTAGATAGTAGAATAGTGTGTAGTTTTATCACAGGGTGAGTATTTTAAATATATGGGGTTTTTAGGATGGCAGACAGGTGATGACAAGATGGAGGAACCACATGGCTTTTGGGTTTCTTCTTCTTCCTCATCTGCCTCCATGTTCTGCTGTGAGGTGGCACATTATAGTTGGCTTAGAATAGAGTCTAACCTTCCAACATAGATAATAGTTATTGGAGTAGAATTATAAATACTGATTATGTGGATTGTAGTATAAATATCCCCACCACCCTGAGGGTGGGGGCATTGGGCATTTGTGCATATTGTAGTTAGCTTTGGTATTTGGAGTTTTGTGCCTTGAACTGACCTGTAAGGAAGAACTCTGCAGGTCAGGAACAGAATGTAATGATAAGAAATAATAAATAATGAAGAAAGAGAAATAAGAAAAATAGTCTTGCGGACCTGTCTTTTCAAACTCTCTGGCTGGGAGAAAAAACCCTATTTATATTCACAGTAGAAGAAAAAGAGCTGGACAACAGAGACACAGAAAAAACAAACAAACAAAAATTTATATAAATCTGAGAGGTTACCACCCATGCAACCTCCTCTTCAACACTGCCATGCTTACTCCTTAACAAACACCTTTGAACTAGACAAGGGCTCCTTAATTCCAAAGAGAGACTGTAAATGGAGACTCTGGCTATACAACTGGAAGAGGTTTATAAAAGCACATGGAGTATACCTGACCTGGGGAAGAAATGCAAAGAAAGGTAAGGCAAATTGTGTCAGGTGAAAGCATTAGTCTTCCAGATTTAAAACTCAAAAAGGACAGTGAGTTTCTTGAATTTATTTTATTTATTACCCCATATCCACACCTTACCTGAATTGCTTCTGTTACTATTATATTGCGAGATAACACATTTGGTTTAGCTATTAAAAGATTGTTCTGTTCTTTAAAATCATTTGTGTGTTGTGCTCAGGAAATACCAAGACAAATAGAGTTGCAGGTTGATAAGTAGTTGAATCATTTGCTATAAACTATACCAATGTTTAATTCCATTATTTTTTAAAAAAATAAGTTCATTTTAAACAGGAAAATTTCAAAACATTTTTCTTCCTATTTTGTTTTTCTTTTTAATTGTTAAAACACCAACTTGTGGAGGTTTAAAGAATTTGGAATTTGTGAGGTTTTAAGCGTCTTCATATTTAAAAAATAAGATTTTTGATGCTTTCATAAAAAGAATTGAAACTGAAATAATTACTGTTTATAACACACAATGTTAATAGCAATTTCATTTTTTCATAAGCATTTGTCTTGATTAAAAAGACTGTGACGTTATTCTGAGGTTTGGTATTTAAAAAAATGTGACAGGTGTGCTTATTACAATACCAGATTAAAGACTCAGAAGTCTAAAATACTTTAACTGCTGAGATTGAGATTTCTTATCTATTACATTATATTTAGGATGAAATTTTTCATGATCTGAGGTATTAAAATGCAGGCTCTCAGCAGCACAGAGTGAAAAATAATCTCTATATTTATGCCAAAGTGGATGAAATCTACATGAGGAAGTCTCTTTCTTTGTGCAAATTAACATTTTACAAACTTACAGGGGTTTTGCCCTCTATTTATCAAACACCATATCTCCATGCACTCTAATATGTGTAGACAAACTTTGCACATTGCAATTTGGTGAGTATATATTCTTGTTAAAAAGACTGCTTACTCAGAGCAGACCTCTTACTTGGACTGCTGCTTACTTGGAGATATATAGAAAGAAATATATCCTAAAACAGTCTCATAGTTTATGTTTTGTAACAGTACCAAATGGATGAAAAAAAAAAAATCCACTGTTTTGATTTGATTACAATTCTTGATGTTTTAAAAAAACCCCAAAACTCAAGGCCTCCCTGTGTTTGCTAATCATGTTCAGAGTGTTCTTTGCTCAGTTTACCAGACCAGACTGAATCAGGCATTGATTACACTAAGTAATTTGCAAATAACACTGTAGTTGAAAGGCAGTCAGAATGCAAAGCAACCTTCACAGAATTAATTAATTTTAAATTGATGCCTCAATTTAAAATGGGGGAAAAAGTTAAAAAGTAATTTTTTTTTATCTGTGACTAACTCAAGCAGAACCTGAAACAGGCTTCTCAGCTTCTATTGTGTCATGTAATTTGTATCACTAATAATGTAAAAAGATCTTTAAGTAAAATTTCTGTCTTATCTATCAGGCTAAAAAGTTCTTAGAGGATTGCTTTCACTTTTTCTGCCATTTGCCATTTCCAAAATATCAATTATCACAGCCCTGGTTTTATTTTACTGGAAGACTGAAGGAAAAATATGCTAGGTATATTTATTCCATGCATTGGTATTTAAATAATAAAAGACAGAGGGATGGAAGGATACAATTTCTTTTTTTGTCTTTGGTTGACTATAGGGTGAATAGGAAATGGCTTTTGATATATACAGAAAACAATTAAGCAGATCAACTAAAAGTGTCTTTCTCTCTTGAGGTTTTTAGAATCTGACTTTCAGTACTTCTCCTACTCTCCATTCAGCAGAAACTACACCCAAAGATCCTGTAAAATTCTGCTCAAAATGTTTTACCAATACAGCTATAGTGGTAAAGACTTGGATTGTGTACTGATGTAATAGGGGGACCAAACCCCATCCAGTAAAACAGGATTATGGTGTCTAGGATTACGGTTCTGAGACCCAGAGAGCTTACTGATCTCTCCATTCTTGCACACAGAGATTGACAGTGTGCTACCACACCTAAAACTGCTTTTTGTATCTTTTTGGGGCTAAGCTCAAGCTTACTTTATGCCACAGACAAAACACAAAGCCAATGCTAATGAATTGGCCCCTTCTCAGAAGAGTTCTTCCATCTAGCTGTAAGTCCCTTTTTAGTCAAGAAATTGTAGCAACTACCTCACTTACAAGACATCAGATGCACTTTGGCATACAGCAGGCATATAGCTTCAAACAGAAGATTAGAAGATATTTAGGTCTGTACAGTGCAGAAATGTCAAAATCAGAAGAAAATTCATGAGGAACCAAAAGTTTGCATAGTTTGATGACTGCAGACAAAGGTCTAACTAAAAACTTTGCCATCACTAAAAATATGCTTAATTCAGTGCATGCCGCTGTTAAGGTCTTAATAGTATTACATAGTTACAAGGTCTAGGCTAAATATTCAGCAAACTAAGTCAAGCAACTAAGTCAGCAAACTAAGTCAGCAAACTAAGTCAAGCAACCTACAAGCTTTAATTTCTGTGTGTTAATGAGCAAATTTACCAGAAACATTGACAGAGCCTTCAGTGAGTTTGTGAGTCATGGTTATGTGGTACTTTGACACCTCCCTGCAGAACTGGTCTGCATAACAAGGCTGAACTGGAGAAAACAGGGAAAAGTTTCCTGCACCCTCCTACACACAAGAAGGCCCACACTGCTGCAAATGGAAAGGGTGTAAGCAGAAATGGATGGCAGGGTACCAACTTGAGCAGCAATGTTCAGCCACTGTAAAGCTGCTCCAGATTTTTGCATTCCATTCTGTGCATTAGAAATGGTGCAAAGAGGCAATGTGCATGCCTTTTCACACACACATATATGCTCCTTCTCCTCCAGAAATATTAGGCAGTGCATGTACATCTGCAATATTTTATCCTGAGTTAAATAATCAGGTAAAAGATAACTTGCCACCTGCCATGTGAGACTGGGAAACAGGAGACCTCATGATTTTGGAAGATTTAGTATTCACTACCATTGCTAGACCAGCAAAGAGTACAGACCCTCAATCTTCAGCAAAGTTAGGTAGTCCAATACAACCTAGAGAATTTTTTCCACAAAAACTGTGTACCTGCTTCCAGGCTCTGAAAAATACTGGATGAATAATAACTATATGAAAATGAAAATAAATGTCATGAGCAGCCAGAAAGGAAGGAAAAATTGCGTAAGATGCGGATTCACTGGGTGTGCTGGCAGAGTCAATGTACATCATCAGTATCCCACTGCAAATTCAAAGCCTGTTTTGCTATATTTGCTGAAGAATACTCCTCTCAGTCTACCACGTGCAAGGCATTTGTGCACAGTGAACTTTTTTCTGAAGTAGTTCTCATTCATCAACAACAAACCTCTGTGTGAATACTCCTCTCTGGCAAGCAGGGCTGAAATTTTAGCTGTTTGCTTTTTTTCCAAGACACACACTCAAAAATATGCTGGAAATTCAATGATGTGTCAGATGACTTTTAAGGTTTTTCCAGCTCTTTCCATTTCCATGAAATAATACATTAAATAATTTCTTTCAAGATAAGATAAAATGTGGTTAGAAGCTAAAATTCTGTGTTTAAATTAACCCTGACCTCCTTCTCTTTTTGTCCTCAAATAGTCTGCCAAATTCTTCTCACTGTCATGCACTTAAAAGTCCATTTGTCACCAGTAAAAAGTGACATAGCCATGAGTTTATACTGCTTTTGTCTTCTCTCTTAAAAGAGACAAGAGAATATGCTGATACTGACAAGAATGTGTGTGCAACGTAAGACAAGAGAGGAAGAGCTTGTTGTCTGTATAAGACAATTAAGAAAAATTCTCTTCAACAGATTGAAAGCCCTTATGTCACCTGAAAGTGCCCAGGCTTTGTAGCATATTTTTCCCTAACTTTTTTAAGATTAGTCTGTTTTCCTTTTCCATAAGTCTAAAAATTTTTTATTTGTTTTTTAAGGGTTTTTCCTTATTATTTTTATTTCTCTCCTGTCTAAGCAGGAACTATCTAAGGTTTTGTGGAAAAGTTCCTAGAAATCTCCAATATATGTCAATGAGATATTACAACTTATTGAAGAAAGTGGCATTCAAAATATTCAACAATCTTCAACAATCTTCTTTTGTCCCATACGCTCTTTTTACACTGGAAGTAAATAGAGAGCAGCATCAAAAGATAAAAATTAAACAGTTAAAAGGTACAATTAAAACCCTTTATTCTGCACTGCTTATCTCTTTCCCTCATACTTTCAACAAGCTGCCACTTAAATGAAGAAAGAACACAATCCCAGACCCTTCCTCAATCCTTCCTCATAGCTACATTAGAGAAAGGAGGGAAGGTACAGCTTGCCATGTAGTTTTAAAGGTAAATCCCAGTATCAGGCATTGTGGGGAAAAGAGACCAGATGAGACACATCCTAAGGGAACTGTCGAGTTTGTATCCAGCAGATAGCCGATGCTTAATGTAATAAAGAGGTGGGCACTTAAAATCACAGCTTTCAGTTTTAAGAGAAAATCTCCATGTTATCAAGCTTTCTGGTAAAGAATTGTGTGTGTTCATGACAGCAGAAGTGGCAAAGGTTTCTACATAATGCAGAAATGTTTTGTTTGTTTTAAATAGTCTGTTCAGATCTTTCAGCTGAAAGGTGAAGATGGAAAATTATACTGGAATAAAACCAGATGGTTTTAGATTTTGGGTGCATAAAACTTGATGCCAGGAGAAATAATTTTGCATGACACATTTCTTACTTGCAGGGCAGCTATTTGAGGCTCTGGAGCCTGATTGATAAACTGAATTCAGGGATAACTGCGAGAAAAATAACTGACCCTCATTTCTGCTACTACAGGCTGCTGTGAAAATAATGCCATCTTATAGGCTCAATAGTTGTGCTAGGTATAGTGTTGCTAAATCACATGTAACATTCAGAAAAGCAAATGTTCTCAAAGCAGCCTCTCTGCCCCTTGTTATTATCCATATGCAAAGCCAAAAGCTCATTTACAAAAGAATCAGGAATATAATATTTCACAAAAGAGTCAGAAATATACTTGACAGTGCAGAATAACATGGTATTAAAAGCTAATAGACAAAACCCTTATGTAGCAGAACTGGTCAAAAACAGTGCTGATGCTGCAATTAGTTATTAAAATTAATTTGTCATATTAAAGGAAACTTCTTTTTCATGCTGTCTTATATCTACTTTAAGCTTAAGAAGCCACTTCAAAGACCCACAGATTTCCAAAGGAAAATATCCCAACCCCATCTTTCTGCATGGAAAATGTGGAACTACTGAGAGGCAAAACCTCAAAAATGTATCCCAGTCTTCAGATAGATTCTGTCTGTAACTTACTCTGGCTACAAAAATATGTCCCTTGGGGACAGCAGTGGGAAAATCCCAAACTTCATCTTCTCTCTCCTGCTATCCATTTCTGTCCTCTGTCTCTGACTGGAGGAGGGCTGAGCCTTCATCTTGGTCAGGAAGAAAAAGTGGTTTCATCAAATTAAGGTAGACTCAACATTCCCTTCATGTTCTGCCACAGCTCAATAGCAAGGCAGCTCCTACACAAACTGAGGCTAGCCCCTATTCTTGAAGTCCATACTAGAAAGGGTTTGGGCTTTTAATTTTTAAAAATTTAAATTTTTTTTTTTCGGGGAACAGTACTTTGTCAATGTAAGAATATATGCTTCACCACTTGCATTTATTTTACCATCAAAAGTACATCAAATATGCCTGTATACTTCCTGTATCCAAAGTTATTTCTTACAGATAATTTTATTGTATTATTCAAAGTGATATCTACCTTATTTAATGGAGAAGGAAAAAGAAAAAAGACAAAAAAGGAGAAAAGTGAGAAAAGAGAGAGGATCAAAGCTGGGCAAATCTCCCTTGGAAAACCATTTAAATATATGTTATAAAATTACTCTTCTGGCCTTCTTTACAATAAAAGCATTTAAATCTTGACATTTGCTCTTGGGAAAAAAATCTACTCTCTGACCAGTTCTAGATGGGAGATCTTGAAGGAGGACTGTAATCCCTGGTGTAGAACAAATTATAGTAAAGGCTCTTTGTCAAAAATAGAATAGATATTCTGAATCTCATCTGAATAGAGAAGATTCAGAATACTCAAAATTTGTGGAAAGCTGGGCACAGTCAACACAAAGATTATGCAAAAGCAAAATGGGACCTGGAGACCTTGTGGCAGCTTGAAGGCAGATTGCTTCAGAGCTGAACCTTATCTCAAAAGAGAAAAGTGCATCTATTAACTATTTCAGGCCCATGGCTGCATTCATTGTCAAGTGCAGAGGTCTCTGAGAGCACCACAGACAAATTCAGCTCCTTGCCTCACTCACCCTGACCCAGGAAGAAAGCACAAGTTTGAGCTCTGGAAAGACTTCAGAATACGCTATTTCTCTTACAACATTGCCATTTGCGTCAGCCTAAGCACAGCTTTTTGTTCTCCTTTTCTTCTTTAGGGAAGCTCCAAGTCCTTTTGCAGAAGACTTTGAGTTCTTTGAGATAGATTGCTGTCATGTCCTCTGTATGGCAAGACAAAAAGCTCATGAAATGAGGTAGAACTGAAGTAATCATCAAGAAAAGGGAGGACTGAGTGAAAACAGAGAAACCATAATTTATGAAGTTAATTTATCCCAAAATACTTTCCATATGCTTATACTTAAGTAGAGATTTACAGCATTATGTGCAGTCCATTATTTAAGTACTGACCCTGAAAACAAGTAACGTAATTTTCTTGAAATGGCTCCTGCCCTTTTTTGGCCTATTTCTATTCTTTCCCAGCCACTTTAAGCCACTGAATTCCTCCCCCCACCTTGGCTTCCCACTCTAGCTGCCTGGTGATGGTGGCAGTAGGGAAGGATAGCATAGCTGCAGTAGCTGCAGGGCCACATGTCCCAGGAAAAGGCCAGAGATGCTGGGGAGCTGCAGCCCTGCTCCAGAGTGCTGTAGGTTGGTACATACAGGGTTGACACAGGAGTGAGGCTTAGATGGAACAATGGACTGAGAAGCAAACATTATTGAACACCATCTCTCAAAGCATTGATTGCTGTCTCAGTTGGGTGCTCAGACCAAGCTCTCCTCTTACCTTTTCTCATAAAACTTGCACCAAACTTGCTTGGCATGTGAGGTTTGACATGGAAAATCTCCTTACTCCTTATAATTACTGATTCATACATCAGCATGCAAAACCCCTCAGAGATCTGATGTGCAGCAAGGAGCTGATGCTGTTAATCCCACTGGAACACATGGTATATTCAATTTTTAGGGGTGATTTTTGGTGTGAGAAGTAGCACTCATGGGTGAAAATAGAACATGCTACACCAGTGATGAAAAAAGTGGTTGGGGACACCAGGGTAACCTACTCCTCACACACTAGGTTGGCTCTTGCCAAGATCTGGGCCTAACTCTTGGCATGGAAAGGAAGTGCTGGGACATGTTCAACAATTTTAAAGATAACAAGAAGACATGGGAGGAAGGGTGATGAAATGTGAACAGAAAGGTGAGTGGATGGCCACTCACCTGAGTAGCCAAGCAGGACCCTCATGACAGGTATTGGTGTGGGTGAAATTAGTGGATCATGCCGTATATGCCTACTTCCCACAGGTAAGTGGCAATGCAGAAGCCACAGATGGGTCCACTAAGAGAGGAAAGAAGGACAAGTGCAGTGCTTGCAGAAGACTTTTCATAAATACAGCAGCCTGGCTGCATATTTAATCCCAACACTGAAAGAAAGCTCTCTTGCCTTGGCTCTGCTAGTCCAATGACTTTGTCCCATGCCCTCTCTCACTTTGGATCACAGTGTCATGGTGTTTCTCTTCATGAATTTAAGCAGGTTTAATCAGTCTCAGACAACACTCTAATAGCTTTCAGAATCCTGGAATCTTGCAAAAGTCAACTCTCCATAATGCTGGCAAATAGTAGATGCACTGAATCTTCCCCTGATTACAATCACAGTAAGTAAGATACAGAATCTGTCTCCCAGAGGCCAGAAAGGAGACAGTGCATTTATAAGATCTCTCTGGGCTTGAGGACATCTTCTAAAAAGGCTTGTTGCAGAACAACAAGAAACACCTGGAGCGCAGGCCAGGTTCAAGAACAGTGCTGTGCTTCATCATCCTGTTATTGGCCACAACTCTATGGACGAACAGTGGGAGTATAAGAACCATGAGAAAAGCTCTTCGAGGGCTTGACTTCTGAAACAGAAGCTACCAAGACCATGGTTCCCCACAAGCCTGGATATTTCTGTTGAGAATGTAAGAAAGGCTTACTGCTTCAGCTTTGCTAAATTTGTGGTCACAGTGACACCCAGTGGAAATGACTTCCATAACTGGATTGGATATGCTGTGCTACAGGCTTTCCTCTCTTCCAAGCTCTGCTCTGCCTCCCCGCGTTTCCAGAGGCTATCACAACAGCATTCAGCAAAAGGAAGCCCCTTACTCCTCAAAACGTTTCTCTGTAAGTTCACAAGTTGCAAATGCTGCACATCTCCTCCCATCTGTGCCAGCCAAAACTTTGTGCGGTGGAGTTCCCAGGCTTCTTCTTTTGGATTCTTCTTTCTGATTTCGACCTTCTCTCTGAAGGCTGTGGGGACTGAATTGAGTGCTGCTCCAGGTAGAAAGGGAGTGCTTGCTTCGAAACTGTAACAACATTCTTGCCCCAGGCCTAGCATGTGGGTACATACAACAGGCTAAAGCACTTCAGATCAGCAAATGAAAATGCAACAGATGTAGCCAAGACAAGATACTGCACTGTGCATTCACTCTGAGCACATGAATACATGCAGAATGAGCACCAGCGCAGTATCCTCTGGGAAGTGCTGTTAACTGTTGCAATGCATGTGTCTGTACAGTATACCAGCCCTAAACTATGTAGCATATGAGCTTTCACATTCTGCAAGGATTTGTGTCCTGCCCATCTTTCGCCCTGTAACCAGAGCTATGTGTGTGCTCTGCATCAGCCTCCTGTGACATATAACCAGCTGTCTCCCCTATTTAAAGAAGAGAGAATAAAGCCCAGAACTTTCCAGCCTATGACTGGGGAGACAAAAGCTGATGTGGAGCAAAGGAAAACAGTGCTTCCAGGAGAGCTTTCTTACTCACCTCATTAATCCTTCAGAAATAAACTGTGAGGGTTGGAGGGGCAGCCACTGCCCCTGCAACTGAAGCTGGAAGGAGTATCAATCCACCTGTGAACTCTGCCCCCAGCCTTGGACTGTCTTTGATTCTCCTGCTCCTTCTTTGGGCACTTCAAACGACTTTTTGAGTAAGCTGCTACGTTTCTTTGTGTAGTCCAAAATCATCCAATGGGTTTTTCATCCTCATGAACTTGCCTTTCCTGCTCACCTCCCTCTGTGACTGGAATATTGGTGTTTCAGCAGACACAGAACTTGAGAGCAGTCCTTGTGCAGTCCCACCACATGAGGTGTGCTGGGAATATCCTATCACAAAACAGGTGACATTCAATATCCAATGCTGAATTCTCTGGTGTTCAATGTGTGTAGAGCACCATAAGGAGCTTGGTTGCCATCTGCAGCAGGCAATAAAGTCTTCCAGTAGCCTATGTTGCCCAGCAGAGGCTTTGATCTGTCTGGGACAGGAGCTCACATCATCTACCTACACTGCAGTCAGGTAGTGTCCTTCACAATAAGCCTAATGTTAGCATGTCATTAGCACTCTAAACTGCAACTAATAGATAGTAATGGTTTCTTCCAGGACCTGTAGTGTTTGCAATTTATTATTTTAATTTGTGTATTATTACTGAAGTGTAGCCTTCTAACTAGTGCTGCTGTCATCTGTGAAAAAAAAACACAATCCAAGATATTTTTATACTAATGAACACATAAACATTTTGAACAAGATTTAAACAGAAATTAGGATCTCTGTTAATGAGCCCTATTATCAGTGTGGTCATACATGATATTCAAGCATTCATACTTTACTTGTAATGCCACTACATTCCTGATCCAAAAAGAAACTATACTGAAATATTCATGTGAATGAGAACTTCTCAAAACAATGCTAAATACAGCTGTTCAATGTATAAAGCCTGCAAGAGATTTCACAATGAACTACAGTACAATGAATTACAATACTAAGAATGATGCTGATTAACAATAATTAATATCTATAGCAAATTTACAGAAAAATATTATTTAATCCTGAAAATAACAGTCATTAGGTTAGTGATTAACATTACTTTGTTACAGTCCACGTATTCAACATTCTTTTTGCAGTAATTCCCTGGAGAGAAATAGCAAGGCTGTTTCCCCATCTGATTAAACACTGCAAAACCTGTAAAATCACCTTTCTCATCCAGATGACTTGAGACAAACAGATTTTGGCCAGCTATACAGAGAGTTTGAATAACCCCAGCCTAGACTAGCAGAAGTTGATGTGATGGACTGTCTCAGCTCCTCTGACCTTGACACCCTCTGCCTCCAGAGAGACACCTTCAATGGTCTGCCCATGTCACCTCCTCAACCTCTTCTAAGATAGTCTGTCAGAAAGACACTCCCTTACTGTGTCCTGTCCGAGTGGGGGGCATGGAGGGTAAAACGGAGTGCACATATGTTTTGTTCTGGACTACTGCACATCAGTGGACTGTACAGTACTTTCAGTAACTACCTTTTTTTTTGTACAGTGCTTTATACATATATATATATATACACATATATATACATATACATATACATATACATATATATATATATATATATATATATTTAATTTCCGAATAACTGCCAACATAACTAATGGAAAGTTATACACAAAGGTTAAAGATTTTAAATGTAAAAAATTGCAGAACATACTAAATAAGACAACTCTTCTAAAGGTATTCAAACTTGACTTTCCAGTTCCTCAGAGCACATGGAAGGACACCAGAGCAATGGTACAGACATGCTCAGTCAAAGCGTCTAGTGCTCTGTGTATCCTTCTGCTGAGCCATGATGAACTCTGTTCTTACTTTCTCTTTCTTTGCCTTTTTCAAAGTGCTTCAAAGAATCAATTTTCAAACTACTATGCCACACATAGCAAACACACAGTTTGTCTTTCAAACTCATCTTGAGGGATGACAGCCAGAAAGACCATAAAGGAAAGCTGTGATATAGGAACAGATATGTACATACATGTGTTTAAATATATATTGTTTATATATATACTGTTTATGTACACAAAAGTACACATATATGTATATTTGCTTGTTTCTGTTAATTTAAATAATAATTGATATCTTATAATCTGTAATTCATTTACAGGAATTTCCCATAGTTGTTTTGTTTGTTTGTTTGTTTGTTTGTATATGATTTGTTCTACAGGTGTATCAAGCAATCTTTGGCTGTTCCCCACAAAAAGCCTGGCTTGATTGGATGACAAACCTCTTGTGGCTTGGTGTTGCAAGAAGTGCTGGGCTACTCTTTGGAAAGGTTGGAGGGGTGAGACAGCCAAGGATTTTATACTTTGATTGTTTGGTGTGGACAGTAATTACATCATCAATGAAACCTTCTAAGTGCATCCATAGAAGCTTAGAAGCAAGGACAGCCCTTTGTGTAATTTCCAAGTAAAATTGATTCCTATATGAGTCTCTGATTTAACTGCTTTCCAGCTGAAATTACAGTCTTACTAAGGAAGACTTTATATTGCGATCTCAATGTTTAGGCAGATTTGTCTCAGGAAAGGGGGCAGCAGGATGGTCACTTTGAAGTCATCAAATTCTTGCTTGCAAAGAGGCTTAGCAGCAACATACAGTCCAGGCAGAAAGGGGCTGGTAGCACTGGGAAGTACAGTGAGATGGATGGATAAATGAATGGATGGATGGATGGATGGATGGATGGATGGATGGATGGATGGATGGCTCTCTCTTCCTGCTCTGCTGAAATCCTCTCTCCCTCCTGCTGTCTAATGTTTGTGTCCATTTGCTCTTGTCCCACCACACTTCACTGCCTGTGCCTACCATGTCTGCCCTTGAAGGGATCCACTGTGAGGTAGGTACCAGCAAGAAAATGCTGTGGGAGATTGGCAGAATCTGATCAGAAGGTTGCACCCTTGCCAAAAGTGCCTGTTGTGATGCCACTGAAATAGGCTGTGGGAAGAGGATGGGCAGAAGCAGGGTGAGCAGAGGGCATCTGCTCAGAGGGGAGGTGAATGAACAGCCTCTAAACATTGAGTAAGTTCAGTGATGGGTATTGTATGAAGGGAAGCAAAGAAGAGTAAACATGCTAGAGCTGTGAGAGTTCTTTGAAAAGCTGAATGTCTAGCTACCTTACCACTCCTTGACTGCCATCATCTGTGGCTACCAGGTAAAGAACTGAAGGTCAAAGGCTGCCCTTTGTCCCTTCATCCTGCTTCACAACAGGAAGCAGACCCATAGTTTCCAGAAATTCAGACCAGTGCAGCTTGAGATGAAGTGCGTAGAAAAGACCTTTTCAGCTGGATGTAGAACTGAGGGAAGGCACTTTTTACCCTTTCTCTGGCAGGAAAGGGAAACAAAGGCCCAAGCATTGTTTCATGAGCATCAGTATGGAAGCTGATGCTAGACCTCTGCAAACTGCCCCATGTGCCTTATTCAGGGCAAGCAGGAGAGCCTTCACAAGTAATCTGTGACCTTTGTAATTTGAGTTGGAACATCTGTAGGACATGGGGTTAGACAACTCACATATCTAAAGGATGAGACCAAAGGAAAAGGAAGTGATCGCAGTCTTCATAGGCACCCAGACTCATGATTTCTGAGGTGGTTGGTTAGTAGACTACCATGCTGTGCCTTAGTTTCCCTAGGCAGGAAATATATTTAAAGTCCCAAATCAGACACCTCACGCCCATGGCTATGTGGACTGTCTGTGCTTCTTTCTTTCTCACCACTTTACAGTGATGCTGTATTGCTGCAAATTGGAGTCTTTTACTCAGCCATACATATTTAGAATATGACCCCTGCTGTGGCAGGGTTTGGGGAAACAATCACCTGTTTTAGCACATGAGAAGGACTGTGAGGCACCAGCACATCATTTTCTGTAGATTCAGTGTTCTAAAACCTCCCTGAGTTGGCAGTCACTTGTCAGCAGACAGAAGGCTGCATGCAGTGGTTGATAGCAAAGACCAAAGACCAGTGGCTTCAGTGAGGCCAAGGGAGTGATTTTTTTCTCTGCAAGACAGATGACAGTGTCAAATGCCTGCTTTGCTTAAGGATGTTTTCTTTGGTGATAGTCTGAAGGCTAAACATGCAGACCTTCCTGAAGGAGACTGTGGCTCACTGCACATATTGTTGTGCTCAGGAGAAAAATGTATGTGTTCTAGTGGAGAGGGGCAACACAGAAGCATAGCATTTATGCTTTGGGAAGACTCACAAAAAGCTCCTGGAGGTTACAGGTCTTATTTCCCTGCTGCTAGGCAGAGTCAGCTAAATAAACTGAAAGATTCCTGACTTGAGTGTTCATGTCTAACATGATCTTAAATGCCTTCATTATGTGGGCACCCTTCTGTTCTGCATTTAAATCTATGTCCACCTAATGACAGACAAGGTACGGACATGGGCAGAGGGAAAAAGTAATGGCAAAATCTTGGAGTGAAAAATCTGGCCTTTTCCACCCATTTTAGGAGGCTGCATTTGGAGATGGAGCAAAGAGCTTATGGACACAGTCATTGTGCGTTTTTTCCACTGATATTATCAGGCCTTTAAGGAAATAGTTTCTAGAACTTACCACAGAAACAAAACATTTTACATTGAAATTGATTTTAACAGTACTGAATACATCAGTGATAGGCATTCATGCAAGTTAGAGAAATAATTTGCCTGTGATGGGTTGAGGATTACAAAAACTTGTCCTTTGCTGCTTTCCACTGAATTTTCCAGACTCTTCTGGCTCTGTTAGGCAGCTCCTCTGCACTGAGCACAGCAGAACTACACTCAAACACCTTCCAGCCCCGTGCCTGTACAAAGGAAATTCTGACTGTAATTTCAGTTATACAAAGTGCATTCCATGTGTGAGTAACCACTCATATACAGTACATCTTGGTGAAATTCTGTAGTGTTCCCAGATCATAATTCTCAGGTGCAGTTTTTCTTCACACTTCTTTACCTCCACAATTGGTACAGCTCAGGAGACTCACCCTCCTATATCCTGTAGCATGGCACAAGTCACACTGATACATAGCTCCTCCTTCCACTTTTCCACCTGCAAAACGTTTGTGTCTCCGTGACCATCACCTGAAAACCTTTCTCAGCTACATATTGCAAGTTACATGCTTATGGCATGTACAGTACTTGTGATGTGCATGTCCTTGTCGTAAAATGCATATCAGCTGTTCCAGCTGCCGCAGTTCCTGGGTGCCTAATGTTGCATCTTTGCATAATGCCAGAACAGAAAATGAGATCTCAAAACTCAAATAAAACATAAAATCTCTGACTGTGATCAGCAAAGCACATATGCAAAGGCTTGGATTTAAAAGTGAGCATGTATTTAGAGTATTATTGAATAAAGATGAACTTTGACTGTGCAATTTACTATAATCTCTGAAATTCAGTGTCTGCCTAGAAATCAGTGAGGATAAACCTTATGAAGTACTTTACATTCAGAGGCAGTTTTGTTTGTAGCAAACAATGCAGGCTGTATTTTCCCTTCCTCTTCGTTTTAAATGATAGCATGGTGCAAAATATTCCTAAAAAAAAAAAATTAAATTCAAATTTTAAAGAATATCACTCAGTGAAGCAGTGGACATTTGACAGCTGACTTCATTTCCAGGCACTGTTTTGGGGCAGTATTTAATCAACTGCACATTGTTGTGTGAATAGACTCATTGAAGTGACTTGGATGGCACTCTACAGTGAACAGAGATGTCTCGACGACTACAGGTTGAGTGAATCTCTGAAGTCCTGAAGCAGTTTTCAAGCGAAGGAACCTAAAGAAAAGAGGAAAACTGACCCAGTAATGCACCATGCAAATGTGGAAATAAACCATGATTATCATTGTATTATTGTAGACTTCAAGCAGAGATACTGTACCTCACTCTTAGCTTAGTAAAATTTACATACAGCTCTTAACTACATTGCACGAGAAAGAGCTATGTGCATTAACACAATCTGGAAAAGTCTCATCTGAGCAATTAAATGTATCTACCTCTGAGGACTGAGGAGTGGCTGTTGCCCTTTATTCAAATAATGGGGAGAATGTAACTTCTACCCTCAACAGGAATGTGAAGGCATCTGTGCCATCCTGCTGGAGGAGAAATAAGGTGATTTTGATCCATTTAAGTTTTATTTCCAAGTCAAAGAGTAATGGGCAGCTTGGTCCAGTGACTGAATGGGACTGGTTTTATTTGCTATGTGTTCAGGAAGCTGTGAGAGGGGATTGGGTTTTGTCCTTCAGCTCTGCACATACACAGATTGTTTATTACTTGACATATTTTTGTTCCTTTTATGAAGGGGAAAAGTAGAAAGGAGATAAGAATTGGACCTGCTTCAAAAACTTCCCATCCTTCCTAAGAAAAGTGGAAATCATTTGTTCTCTGTCTTGCAATGAATATGGACGCAGTGGCATACACAAAGCCTCAGGAAAGACATTCCATGGTGAGAATAAAAATAAATAAAAATAAATGCTGAAAAACATGTGCTGGCTACCAGCAAAAGCCCCGTCCATGTTGGAAAGTTTGCTAAATCATGAGGTTTTAAGACAACACATAAATTTTTAGCGCCCTTTTGGCAACATTTGGCTCTTTCTATCAAGGCCACAGCAGAGCTGGGCTTTTTTTTTTTGGAGTAGCTGAACCTCATGGTGCAGGAAGCATCAGGAACTGTCCTCTGCCTTTGGGCTGATGATGCCCAAGACCCAGTGCTGACCATACAGGGATTTTGCTCCTGTAGGTGCTGGCATGAGAGACTATTGGCACAGCACCATTTCTTTCCCAACATCACCTTGCGAAGTGGATTGATGGATTGCTTAGAGTGACATCTGTAGTGCTATTGACTTCAGGGAGGCAACCATGGGATAAATATCCTACAGCACACTATCAGTAGGTGCAAAACAGAGCATTCTTCTTGTCTGATCACAGCAAGCATGGGAAAGTGCTGAGCACTGGTGAATTGCTTGCAAGAAAAAAAAGGTCTTCACCCAAATGGCTTTTAATCAGAGAGATTTATTCCCATTGAAACAGTTGACACAGAAAAATGTGAATTGTTTTTCACATAAAATACCATTTCAACATTTTATCAAAAATATCAACAGAAGTTTTCTAAACTCTGTCTTTATCAAACAGATTCAACTACACAGATGAGCTCAGACAGCTACAGAGAAACAAATGAGAGCAAATATCCTGGTATTTGTCCCCACACATAAGACTAACCAGAGATTTCGTGCCTCATAGGCAGTCATAGCAAGTTTTCCCTCTCCAACAGTGGGACCAAAGGAGACAGTAGAAAAGAATTAAGGAAGATTAAGAGAAATCTGCATACATCACAAATGTTGCTCTCAGTGAATGCTGAGATACCATTCTTACTCAGTGCATCTGTCAGTGCAAGTAGCAAAGTTCAAAAACAAGCTCCGTTGACACAACAGGACAAGCAGTGCTACAAAAAAGTGGTTGGTGGTCCCCAGCCAGAAAAGTAAATGGCTGTTGAGGACATCTGTGAAAAACAACTGAAGGAACTAGGGTGTTTCAGTTTCAGTTTGAAACCTGACAGAAACATCAATTATATCTAGTGGTTTAGGTTTGCCAATTTGACATTTCCCGGCCAACACACCAATGAATATGGTGGATTTATTTTTTGCTGTGAGATAGGATTAGGAAAAAAGAAAAGCATGTTTAAACTTGAAAGGGTATAAAGAAAACTTTATTAACAGAATTAAAAGGAACAAAATAAGGAAATCATAATAAAACCTTCAGGACACCTTTTTTCTTTCTCCTCACACTTCTTTCTTTTCTACTGACAATGTAAAAAGAGAAAACTTGGAACTTTTAGTCAGTTTACTACCTCTGAAGTAGTTCTTTTTCAGTTCACTTAGGGAGAAGAGTTTTTCTTGCCATACTATGGAGACTTTTTTACAAGAAAACAGTTTTTTTCATGGCTTTAATGTCTCAAAGCAAATCCACCACCCAGGACATAGAAAAAAATCTGTTTGCAGAGTGAAAGTCCTTCCCATGTCTTGCAGTTTTCTTACAGCTGCTTTCACGGCCCATTTCAATTTATTAGGGCTCTATTTTAAGGATGAGCTATTCAAGCATAAAACAAAAATTCTGTTTGTCAATCTCTGGGAATAGAGGTTTTCTATTACTGTCTCTAGGGCACGGTTCCTCATTTTTTCATGTTCAAGTTTCTCACTGAATCTACAGCAACATCTATTTGCTTCGACTACTGCTGCCTCAGCTCACAGCTGAGCTAGAATGCTACATCCCCCCCCCCCCAAAGCATTTCCATAAGTCACAGGGAAAAACCCCAAAATCTGATATACCAAATATATCTTCACCATAACTTTCACAGTTTCAAGTCAAGCTCAAAGCATCTCTTCAATCCCCTCCATCTAGAATTAACTTTTTCTTTACTGACCTCAAAGTCCCATGTTATTGTTTCTACATGTTCACTTGTTTTTCTTTTTTCTAATTCAGGAGAGAAATGGTGTTTGTAGAGTCATTTGTTCTCAAGCTTTACCATTAATCAAAACAGTTTTTATAAAGTCTGGTAATGCTGAAAGGTTGATCTGGTCCATGCTCTGCATCAGTAACATGGCTCTCCATGCCTCTCTGTTGGTCATGTGGTCTCTGCTGGCACCGTGCGAGCCATACCCACTCAACTCTGCTGGGGTGTTGAAAACAGGAAAAAACTGTTGCTGACACTTTTATCCTTCTGTCCGTAGTAAAGCTGGCTTAAAGCAGCTGAGCACACAAAGTTCATTCCCAGCCATGCTGAGGTGCCGTGTGAGATCACCCTGGCCCCTCCAATCCCGGCCATGTGGCCGCTCCCAGTCTGCAATGGTGGTGGCTGCAGGGCTGCTCCTAGCCCCCGGGCCACTCTCTGTTAAGCTGCCCCAGTTCTAACACAGTCTCTGTGTGGCACAGTTGGCAGGCTCTGCTAGAAAAGGGCTTGTCTCTGTTGGCAAAGAACCCCAGCCGTCCACTGGGACAGGGCCTGGTGGGCTCCCCGGTGAGGGGCTCAGCAGCTCCCCAGTAAGGGGCTAGGCAGCTCCCCAGTAAGGGGCTAGGCAGCTCCCCAGTATGGGGCTCAGCAGCTCCCCAGTATGGGGCTCAGCAGCTCCTCAGTGAGGGGCTAGGCAGCTCCCCAGTGAGGGGCTCGGCAGCTCCCCAGTAAGGGGCTAGGCAGCTCCCCAGTAAGGGGCTCAGCAGCTCCCCAGTATGGGGCTCAGCAGCTCCTCAGTGAGGGGCTAGGCAGCTCCCCAGTGAGGGGCTCGGCAGCTCCCCAGTGAGGGGCTCAGCAGCTCCCCAGTGAGGGGCTCGGCAGCTCCCCAGTGAGGGGCTTGGCAGCTCCCCGGTGAGGGGCTTGGCAGCCTGCTCACCACCCCTCTGGGGGCAGAAAGTCTCGTCCCGGCTGTGGGGCTAAGCTCGGACCTGGCCATGCGGGCTGAGCCGGGACCAGCCCACATCCATCCCACCACCTCTTCCAAGGCCAGAATCCCATACCACTATTCCCGGGGTTTTTTGTCTTATAATGTGTATTTACAAAAGGTGTATCCACCCTTTTCATTGGTCCAATCAGGTGTCAATATTACAAAATTGTCGAATTAGAGCCAACCCAGGACATAGGGTCACACATATGTTAGGATAGCAATACATGGAGATAATAAGCTTACAGAAATGTAATTTGCCTTCAGAGGTATTAATGCTGCTGCTGCCCGAGAGCAGGTCTGGCATACACTTTTTACCAGAATATTTTCCAGCAATGTCCCAGATTCTTTACAATTTGGATTTTATATCTGGGAAGAATGAAAACATGTATTTT
>CM031878.1:49267346-49279550 GCA_018697195.1 Certhia americana | reverse complement strand
TTTACTTTGTTTTCTTTCAAGTTCTTGCTTCTATTTACTTCTTCCCAAAGAAAAGTGGGACCAGAGGAATAAGAAGGGACTTTTGAAGGAAATTGCTGTTCCTGTGTTCTCTTATTTTGTTTCTTCAAAGTGCAAAATGACAGAGAAGTAGAAATTACCTTAATTTTGAAAAATCAAAGCTAAAAATGAGGAAAACAGAGTTTAGATTTTTTTAAGAGCTAAAATGGAATGCAAATGTTGATGAAAATTACATTAAAAGACTTTATTTTCTGGAATGTCTGGTAGAAAAATTTAAGGCCATTTCTAAAAGGAACTTTTGTTGTAGCAATACATTTTCTTGAGAAATGTGTTTTATTTTCAGTCTGTAAGAAGGAAAGGGGAAAGTTTTCCCTACCAGAACTGCCAGAATTATATTTAAGTAAATTCTGCAGAACTAGAACAGTTGATGCAGAAATCATTATTGACAAAAAATGGGGACTATTTCTGTAGACTCTTTTTTGGACAAAGAGACTGGGTACAGAGCTCCACTCATTGTGCAGTAATGAACTTTTAACTTACTGCATAGTCTATTTTTAAGTACTTCTTCTGGATCTCCTTTCTATTTAAAAAAATGACCATTCATTGACAGGCTCATACATTTTCATTCTTTGGCCTTGCCAAAGCTGCTTGTCCACCAGTCCTGGCCTTCAAACCTTTGTGTGAGGATGTTTGCTGCAGCTCATTGTCTTACCACAACTCCTTGTTGATCCCAAGTAGTGCATGGTTGAACTCTGATGCTGTCACTGGAATGACAAAAGCTGCAAGTCACAAGCTTATCTCATTCAGAACCAGGCTTTTAATTTCACTTCATATGGAGCTCTTGTGTCCCACACTGGTTATCACCAGACGTTATACATATTAACAGATGTATGCAGAAAGGAGGCTTGAATGAATTCAAGTTCTGCTAATGTCAGCAATCATGATTTGCACTGTGCAAAGACAAATGTCAAGACTGAAATTTTGCTTATGTCCATCAGCTGTGTTAGTAAAAGACTGGAGAAAAAGGACAAACCACTTGGCCTTTGCCATGGGTTGCAGTGCAAAATGTAACCAAAACTGTGTATTCTATCATCATCTGATGAAACTGGGGTGTGTGGGGTGGTGTAATTGTCTGTCAATGGCCAACTGTCAATAAACCTGCTGGGGCAGTTTTCTTATCTCTTCCACAACCCAGCCTCCCTCCAGGGAGAGATCTTCTGCTCATGGGCCATTGAGTCTTGCTGATAGAATTCCATCATCCCACTGGGAAATGCTCCAGTCAGGGGGAGGAGCCAAGTATTCCTACCTGGATAAAAATCTGGGAGTTGGAACACCAAGGCAGCCTTTTCCACTGGATTCTCAGAGGAAGACCAGGCCCATCTATCACTACGGAATCTTCAGTGAAAGAACTCCACTGTTTCTACAAGAGCATCACTTCAACAGAGCCACATCTGCCACCAGGACTGCAGCCACCATTGAATGGGACTGCCACCAACACCCTGACCCACAGGGTGTCAGGTTGGATCCTGACTCTGGCAGTGGGTTTGTTTGTTTATTTGTTTGTCTTACTGCATGTGTTTTTGTTTTATTGTTTATTTTAGTTTCCCTAATAAAGAACTGTTATTTCTATTCCCAAATCTTTGCCTCAAAGCCCCTTAATTCCAAAAGTTATAGTAATTCGGAAAGAGGGGGTTTAAATTCTCCATTCCAAGGGAGGCTCCTGCTTTCCTTAGCAGGCACTTGTCGTTCAAACCACAACACCTTCCTTGTTTCACTGCTTCTTCTGCAAGCTGTGCTATGGGGAATCAGGCCACTAACACAATCAGCATCTGTCTGGGTGCAGCCTTGGAGCTGGAATGCCACTGCCTATGCCTCTCATTAGGTCTAAATGTCTCTTACACCTGCTCTGCCTTGTGTTGCCCCTATGCTCTTCAGATATTTTAAAATTGTAGCCAAACTTGCTTCCTCTTTCATCTCCATTATTGGCTTCTGACAGTAAGAATGTCTGTAATACAAAAATGCAGTGGATTAGGTTAGAATTTTCTGTTTTGTTGCTTGAACTCTGCTTATAATGTTGTTGTCATTTCTCTTTCCCAGGCCAATTCTATCTATCATTGAACCAATATAAAACTCCTCTTATTTTGACTTCTCTTTTATAGCTTTCAAAACTCCTAAGACTTGTTAACTTGCTGCAGTCACTCATTAACATCTTGCTGATCTACTTATCCTCTCTTCTGCATAAGTAGATTTATTTCCCCAAGTCTTTTCACTGATGTGTCTTTCAAATCTCTTTTCTTTAAGCTCTTCTCTGATCTGCATCCCATTTTCTGACATCTTACCACAACTGGCTGTAAGAACTGGACACAGCATTTCAATGGAGAATGGCCAGTATGTGAACAGAGGATATACAATCTCCTCCCTCTTGATTCTTCAGGCTACTGCCCAAACTCATCAAAATCAGACAAGCCCTTGTGACCTCAATATTGCCCATACTTAGATGACCACATCTTAAACTGTATCATGCTGCTAATAAAGTTTCTGCAGCATGAGTAATTCATGTTCCTTACATGTAGTTGTATAGTTTAAGAATTTATATTACAGTATGAGCCACAGAAAGTCTCCTATCTAGTCAGAAGTGAGTATCTAATCTGCTCTGTACAGTCTCTTCCTTAGGACAAATTTCTGTTAATTTCAACACCTTACTGCTTAGCAGTAGAAGAAAAAAATCATTTTATACATTCCTCTTCCTTCTGGTTGTTGTTACTTTGTCCTACGGCTCCCTGTCATATTTTTTCTGAAAGTTGAAGATCTTTCAGAGCAGTTAGCCCACAGCTGCACCAGTTAGTTCAAGTGTTTGAAAGTGTGTAGTCAGAGCTGGTTAGACACACAGATAGATCAAATAGGTTTTTATGCTGGAAAGGCTTTTGATGCTGATCTGTTCACCTCGGTAACACTGTCATACATCATTTAGCAGAGTCTGCATCATGCCTGGTAATTCTGGCTGAGATAGAGGACATTTGGATTGCAGATATTTCAACTAACAGAAAATCTCCCAGAAAAAAAACACCTTGGTCTTCTCGGTTTACCTCTGTACAGCATACTCCATAAAACTCAACTCCAACTTTATGGCCGTCACTTCTATTTCAGCTACACCCTAAGAACCTGCTCAGAGTCACCACTTCAGCACCCCCTGTGTGAATGTGCAAACAGATTACATCTCGTGATTTTATCTCTAGCTAAGCTATAATTTCATGATTAGTTATTATCCCTTTTAAAATCTGACCTGTTTTTTGCAGATTTGTGTACTTCCAGCTTCTAGTCAATAGCCATTCCTGGCTTTCATAATCTTGTTTCCTCAACAATGCAGAGATCAGTGTGCGTGTAGATTAACTCAATGCTTACAGTCTGGAATTTTACACTTTCCCAGAGACTCTAAAAGATTGTCAGCTTAATATTGGCTTATTTCAAGAAGAGACCTAGTGCAGGTAATTATATTGGCCACATAGCAGTATTCTGTAAAATTTTGCTAGCGTATGCATATTCATTGGTTTTAAAGTCACAAGGAAACCTTACAATCAACAAGACTGTTCCTTTAGACCAAAGGCTGTAAGATTTCTCCAACCATACCTGTCTTCCACTGTTCAACTATACCACTTGGCACAGAGTTTAAACAAATGCACTATTCCTAGAGACATTTCCCAAAGACTAGACTGAAAGAAATGAAGAGTCAAAAGCTTCTGTTACTTCTCCACTCCCAATTTGCTTTCTCCCTAACAAAGGTGGTTTGGCCATATGTGTTTTAGCAGCTCAGCTAAAGTCCTGATTTAGGGCAAATTTGGGAGAAAACCTCCAAAAGGGTTCCTCTAGAAAATTCAAGTGGCTTCTCCTTTAACCAGTTCAGGAGAAAAGATTTCCTTGGAGAGAAGTGGAAAAACTTTATTAAATAGGCAAAGCACTGCCCAGCACAACAAATGAACAATACTAAACAACGAAACCTCTCTCCACTCCGCAGAGATGCTGAATTCAGAAAGTCTCTCCCATGGGCTGTAGCTCAGCTCACTCCCTTGCTGTCAGTCCCTCCATGCTGTGAAATGCCAGGTCCAGGCAAGGCCCAGTGGGACACGGGTCTGAGCTCCTGGGGCTCCCCTGGGTTTGAGTCCAGAGCAGGTTCAAACAGCTCCAATAAAAGCAAAAATAAACAAAAAAAAACCCCACCAAACCAAACCAAACCAAACCAAACCAAACCAAACCAAACCAAACCAAACCAAACCAAACCAAACCAAACCAAACCAAACCAACCAACCGATTCCCTCAACCCAAGGACAAGCACAGCTTGAAGGAGAGGAATAGCAGTTCCACAAATTCTACTGACAAGCATTTTGGCTTCTTCAGTCCTGTGACAAGCACTGCAGCCACTCAATCTCTAGTGTAAGGCACTCTCCCTGCAACATGCACTGCATTTACTCAAAAGCCTCTTAAACCGTAGTTAATCCAATCCCTGGAATAAGCAGAGCAGCTATTCGGGTTCTGGTGACAGGCATTGGGCTACTGAAATCCCAGTGGCAAATACTACAGACACCCATACTTCAGTGATGGGAAATGCAGATGAACCAGAAACTATTTTTTAGAAGCCATGTTATCGTGTTGTTGGTTTTGTTGTTTTTGTTTTTTTTTTTTTTTTTTTTTCTTTTTTCCAGTTTTGCCTTAATATCCATTATTTTAAGAGTTTTAATAGCAAAAGTTGTCTGGAAAATGACCTAAGATTTCAGGGCCTATAGCTGGGCTTCAGAATTAAACTGACTTTTATTTTTCGGATTTTAAGTTGAGCTCTGAATCAGGGATCTCTAGTAATTTTGTAATTAAGCTGTAGCTTGGGAAGGAGATGAGTATGAATTTCCAAACCAATCCTCAAAGGATCCCGATATGGTTTAGGCTGGCAGGAAGCCTCTAGCCCAGACTTCAGCTCCAAGCACTTGGGGTCAGCTATGGCATGTGCACAGGCTGCTCAAGGTTCTATCCACCTGAGGTGTCAAAATTTCTAGAGACGAAATCTGTACAACCTCACTGAGGCATTTGTTATGTTGCGTGATTTCCTCTGCAGTTCAATGCTATCTTTAAGCCCAGCCTGAGCATCTCTTTTTTCTACTCTAGTCCAGTTCAGAATGCTTTTTGCGAAGGTTTGAGAAGCAAGTTCCAGGAGCCACCTCTGCTGTAGGTCGGTTGGCACATGGCCCCCAGACATGCCTGTAGGCTTCCTTCCCCCATCTATTCTGAAACGCCAAATGATAAGAACCCCAAATTTCTTCTTTGATGCTGAGCTTCCTAAAGCGCAGCAATGCCCACCCGTGCCCAGAGAAAGCAAGAAAGCTTAGCACACACCTGAACTCCTGAGTGCTGCACACTCTATCTGTGCTCTGCTGCCGCTCCACCTTTGCTGCCTGGGCCGAGGAGTCCTGAGTGGCAAGAAGCTCTCCTGTTGGCACCTGCAAGGAATGGGCAGGGAAAAAACACAAAGAAACAATAAGGAGCATGGAAGTTGGCTCCTGAGAGCTGGGAGTAGCAGCAAGCAGCGACACAGCTGACCTGAAGGCAAAAGCTGTTGTGGGGGGTGTTGATGGGAGGAACTCCATAACCCTTGAGGTGCTCTGGAAGTGTCTGAATAGAGGGTGGGAGCATTTCCCTGCTCAGCTCTGCTGAGCTAGCTTCCCCTCAGGATTTCAAGCATCAGGAAGCAGCCAATAGAGACTGTATTGCAGCCCTTCAGAGACAGACCTGGCCTCTGCCATGCAGAGCTGCTCAGGAGTCTTCTCAGCACACTTGGGTGAGGTTAGGGCTCTAATGGACGCAGTGGCTGTAGCTACCTTGATAGGGTGTGCAGGGGGGCAGGTCCCTGCAGGTGACAGTGGCTCCTCTGTACCCTCCAAGGCTGTGAACTGCACCTTGGGACCGCTCTCTCTGCTGACAACAGGGAGCCAGCACAGACACAGTGCACCAAGGGGCTGACTTTCACACTGGCAGCACTAAAGGACATCATGGTGCCGCTTATCTGACACCAAGGCAAAGTTCACAGTCCCTGTCAGAATGGCAAGAAAATGATGCCTGCATGTGAAAGTTCAGGTCCCTTTTACCACGAGTCTGTGGCTGGACTGAAGAGCTAGGTCATGGCAGCATCTTCAGCCACGAAGGGCAAGTGCTGCCTGATCACAGCTTTGCACTGTCCCAACCAAAGCTGCCACTCAATGGTTCAGGAAGCACAGGCTGACAACCCGTGGAGGTTTGCTGTCCTTTGTATCCCCTTTAGCCTCTGGAGGAAGAGAGCCAGCCAGAGGAGGTTTTGCTGCTGGTGCAGATGTTCTGCCGCAACGGGAGGGACGGGGATAACCTGTCATTCAGAACCCTATTTCTCCTGAAGTCAGGAGAACTCCTACCCCCAGCTGCGTCACTGTCGAGATGGACATGACATACCACATAATGTATCCAAAGAGAGAGAAAGAGTGACCCCCCTTTATTGCTGCTGCATGTTCCCTTTTTCCACAGTTCTTTAAGAAGCATGTAGTTAATCCAACAGCTGATTGTGTTTATGGGTGTAAAGCGATCAGCTCATCGCATTCACTGGTACAAAGCAATTAAAGTCATCATCTTTGGCAAGGTGCTTACAAAAATTCCTGAAGTGTGTATTTGTGTCACTTCCTAACTATAAAGATCTATGTTTATCTCTGTCTCCTCAACTGCCATGCTACCGGCCATGTCTTCTTCCTTTCAAGGGTAAACATGAATTTTATTGACATCTGCTAACTCAGTTCCCAGGCTCACAGAGCCACTGTCAGCCCCCTCGATAGAGCTGTCCTAAGGAGATGTCATGAATTTGGATGGAAGTGGGATCCTCATCCATCCAAAAACTCCATCCAAGTGGGCTGATGAGAGGAATGTTTGGATGGGACTGCATATGCTTCCGAAGGAGATCTTTCAGCCTGACTACAAGCAGTAGGCAGCCTCCTGTCTGCAAAGCTTGACTTGCATTCGTTAAGACCTCTTGAAGGGAGAAGGAGGAAAGTGAAGGAATCCTTTTGGTAGGGCGCATGCAGACACTGAGGTGGGCGTTCTTTTGGCTTGCCAGGCTGGCACTCCACGGCAAGAGGTCAAGCCCACACCTTGCTCCTCCATAGCCTGACACCAGGAATGTCAAGGCTGTTCTTGCCACTCACCGAACTGTGGACTTGACTCCTTCCATGTCTGAGGCGACCTGCCGGAGGCAAAGGAGAATGAACCAGGTGCTGTTGGCAAACTGTCTGTGCTGAGGAATCCCACAGGATTAGGCCACCCAAGCAGAGAACATTTTCCTTTCACAACATCTCACCAGGAGCCACACTGCTTTAGCACAGCAAGCAAAGCTACAGGCCAATCCCCAGCTTCTGTCTACCTTTTGCTCAGTTTTGCCATTAAGGAACTCGAAACTTTGACAAGAAAATGCACATTCTTCTTTAGCAGTCAGGGTCTACATTGTAGCTCCTTGTACACTCTACAACTAAAATAGCTTTTTTCTCCTCTCTTTCCAGGGCTAATTTTTTCCTCTCCATAAATTGCATGCAGTACTTCCCATGAGGTTGCTATAAACAATTCCCCACAAAAGCTCCCCCCAAAGCCCTCTCAGCGCTTGCAGTTCTCTTTGAACACAGCACAGGCCCAGGAGCCGTGGGCTCAGGAGCACATATGAACCGCTCGGCACTTTGCCCTTCAGCACAAAGCCGATGGCTGTTCTAGCACACAGAGAGGGTCCTGTTAGACAGGCACATCCTTTAAGGATGGAATGCAGAAAAAAGGTGCTTTCCCTCATTGCCGGAGAGAACTGCACAGTTTTGAGAGGGATGCCTCCAAAAGTCTCCCAGTCTGCATTTTGGAAGTTGTTGACACCCTGCTAGGCAAGACACACCCCCTCTTTGACTGTAACTCTTGGCAGGAGCTTTACCAAACTTAGGGCATCTCTAGGGCACTTTTGTTTCAATGTGCTGGCCCAAGGAAAAAACTTCTACTTACGTCTGAGACCAGTAAAAATTTTGCGGGATGACACTGAGGAGAAAGCCCTGCTGACTGCTCTACGCATTTGCTCCATGGTTTTAGCAGGGCTTCTGGAGTCGGCGTGCCGGCAAACAAAAACGGGAAAAAGCCCTCTTGCACAAGTCACCAGACTGTGCAAGGAGAAGAGAAAAAGAAAGGACCCCTGCACGTGTGTGCAGACCCTACAACTGCAGGGCAAACAAAAGGACGCCTACACGAGTCCGCAGACTCGTTCAACAGCAGGAAAAAGAAAGACTCCCTGTTCAGGGCACAGACTGTTGCCTGAGAACACCCGACTCAAGGCGATCCTCCTGCAATGAGCACGCCGAGAGCTGCTCTGGACACTGAGGCCTTGCGTGTGCCAAGGCAACCTCCTGTTGGCACCACTGTGATGTGGCAGCCCTCCAGTGACATCACAAGAGCAGCTGCTCTTGCTTGCTCTGTGAATTTATGCAGAGTAAGTGAACCTTCTCTACAGGCAATGCAGAAAAAAAAGGCCAGAAAGTTCTCCTTTGTGCCAAAGCAGCACAAAACCCCCTTGCAGTGCATAACCCATAGCACAAAGGATCCAAGAGAAACGCGAAAGAGACACCAAGCACACACCCCAAGTACTTTGGCCACCAGTTTCTGACTAAAAGAAGTAAGACCTGCTTAAATTGTATGGAGGAAATCATGTTTTGCTAAGATTCCAGAGAGTTCCCTACTTTGGATTGCCTGTCATTCCCGCCCATTTTCTGCATGGCCTAACATCAAGCAGCAAATTGTAGGGCATGCTGAAGGAAGAGGGCTACCTTAATGGGGAAAAGAAGCCGACAAACAAACCACCCATAGGTATTTGCTTGACGCTGCAACAGCCCTGGTGTTGTCACTACAGCATGGACACGTCCTCTGCACGGGGCAGTGCCCGTGTCCTGTGCGTGGCAGGGTTGCACTTGGAGCAGCCCTCACGCTGTGGGTGCACCCATGGGTGCATTTGCCCCCTCTCTCCACGTCCACCAGCTCCCAAGTCGACCCTTCTCTTGAAAAGGTGCTATGTCCAACCCTGAGCTCCTGGTGCCTTTGCAAAAACCCACTCCCTTCACCTGGTGGGAAACCTGCAAGGTCAGATTCCTCCATGCAGGTGGGTTTCCAGTCTCCATCCTGCCCATGGTGGGTACATGCTGCTTAGTACTGCATTTCTCAAGCATCTGCAGCACTCCCATTTCTGGCCTGCAGAAACTGAGTACATTGATCCTGGGTTTCCTGAGCTAACTTAGTTTATCCTTTACGGACCCCACAGCTCCCAGAACTGCAAACTCCATGTCTGCAGTGGACAGTTGCAAGCACCAAACGGGACAAACAATAGACTGTGCAGGTTCTGTGGAATTCTTCTCCATCATTTCCTTCTAGACTTCCTCAGAATATGCCAAAGGAAAGAGGAAAGAGCTGCCAATGGCATGGGTAAGAGGAGTAGGTTGCAGGTCAAGAGCAGGAGTTTAGCCCATGGCTACAGGAAACAGAGGAATCTTAAAGTGAGTGCTTGAGAGGGTGCAGGCCTGCCAAGCTGGCTGCTCTTGTCTTGCTGCTGAAACCCTGAACTTCAGCACTCTTGGCAACAACATTTGGGCTAAAGTCCTCCTGAGAACAACATTTCATAGAGGGATTAGCGTTTGCTGAGGAATGGATGGCTTACACTGCTCATCTTTTTGACAATGAACCCAGGCCATGTTTTAGAAAGGAGGAACCTAAGGGAGTCTGTGCAATTTCCTGCAAAGAAGAAAGCCCTGTGACAGCAAGCAGCATTCCCAGGCTGCCGTCAGGGGAAAAATTCCACCAGGCTGAAGTGACCTGCATGAAAGGGTGAATATGATTGTGAGCTATGTTGGCCTGCAATGGCCAGGGCCTGGACATGAAGGTGAAGGTGCCCAAAGTGCCCTCATGTGCAGTTTCTACATCTTCCTGGGAAGCAGTGCTATCCTGCCTCTGCCTGTGAGGAACTCAGCCTGGCAAATAATACTTCCTCTCTTGTTTGGGTTTTGTCTTCTTTGATTTTGGACTGTCTGGCTTTGTAACACCGGCCGAGCCTGCCTCCAGCCCAGCTGGTTGGAGCCTGTCAGCAAAGGCAGTGCAGGAAGCCTGCAGAGGAGGCACTGGTGCTTGAGGAGACTCTGTGCCCTGCCAGCTCAGGGCAGCACAGGGGACCAAAACTGCCTAAATCCTGCACTCCATGGCAAGCTTGTCTCCCTTGTGTGAGATGCTACGTGGTGCTTCATACCATTATGGAAACAAACCATGGGGTGTTTCATACCATTATGGAAACAAACCATGGGGTGTGTAGAAACAAGAATACTAAGCTTAAAGTAAAATATGGACATAAAATACAGGACAATATAGTAACTTCCTTATTTGGTTTCAAAATTCGTTGTTGTGAATTACTGACTTTGCTATTCTATGTTTTTACCACTGTTTAACAAAGAATTATGAATTGTACTCACTTTATGTGCAAGTCAAACTGGGGGGTTTGTGCAAACAGGGAAATACTTGTTACTGCTGCGGGCACGTGCAACATGGCAGAGACGTGTTGCTGCGTTGCCTAGAGTGGCCTGGCGATGTTTTTGGGTCTGGCCAGGCGTGCAGGGGGCTTGTGCTGCGGCTGCTTTCTTTACGAGCCTGTAGCTTTATGAAGAAAGCCAAGGTTTTGGACTTCTTTGGAGTTGTACCTCAGCGCAGTAATTATGGCAGAGCCCCAACGAAAACTGACTGTAAAGGGGCAGTACCGGGGGTAAGGTGGATGTGTTGGTGGAGAAGAGACCCTGCATTGCCAGTGCTGCTTCTCATTTGTTATCAGGAATAATAAATTGCAATGTTTGATTGACCAACTCGATAATGGTGTGTACTTATAAAGTTTTGGACTGCCTACACTTAACTGTCCATCGCCCTGGCACTGCCGCATTGCTATGGAGCCAAACATTGCCCCAGCCACATCCCCTCACCCTGTCTCTCCCATTCCCTGGCACTCCCTCATCACCCTGTCTCTCCCCTTCCCCTGGCACTCCTAAAAAACTCGTCGCCCCATCACCCTGTCTCTCCCCATACCCACAGCACTCCCCATCACCCTGTCCCTCTCCCCATTCCCCAGCACTCCCCATCACCCTGTCCTCCCATTCCCTGGCACTATAAACCCCATCACCCTGTCCTCTCCCCTTCCCTGGCCTCCCCATCACCCTGTCCTCTCCCCCCCATTTTCCCCTGGCACTCCCCTCACCCTGCCATCTCCCCATTCCCCCAGGCAACTCCCCATCAGACCCTGTCTCTCCCATTCCCTGGCACTCCCATCACCCTGTCTCTCCCTATTCCCTGGCACTCCCCATCAGCACTGTCTCTCCCCCATTCCTGGCACTCGCCCATCACCCTGTCTCTCCCCATCCCCGCACTCCCCATCACCCTGTCTCTCCCCCATTCCCTCGTCACTCCCCACACCCTGTCTCTCCCCAGTCACCCATGGCACGTGTGTTGCAGACACACGGACAGTGCCCTCGGTGGCCTTCGCTCTGCTCCGCAGTGCCCGAGGCCTCTGCCACCTCCCAGAGGGCCCCGCCCCGCCCCAGGCGCCCCTGGTGGCTGCCCCACCACGCCCCGCCCCGCCGCGCAGGGGCGCCCCTGCCCTTGGGCCCCCCATTGCAGCCGCCCCCTCACTGCAGGCACCCAGGAGGGCTCGGCGCCCTGCTGCTGCTCATCCCGTCTCTTGCTTCCTTCTTGGGCCAGGACACAATGGTGATGCAAAAGGAAGCTTTTCCTACTCTTATCCCTCTGCTTTACTTGTGGGGGCCAAAGCTGGCCCGTAGGATGGGCCTATGCATCAAACTGCTGGCCCGGGACAAGGGCTCCTTGGTTCTCCCACCTGTTGTCATTACTGACTCAAAAGGCGCTGCCCAGTTCTGGAAGGAGAACAGCCGCACGGCACAGCGGGGGCCATTTCCCTGCCCCAACTGGGAGGCTCTCTGGCAGAGCAGCAGCAGCAGGCCATTGCCTTGGCTTCTCTTGGAGCCAGAAGCCGATGTAAAACTTGCCATTTCACATCAGCAGTAGTAAAAGGATCGATCACAAGTCTATTTACATATTTTCCTTTCAGTAATATTAATCAGGGAACAT
>CM031878.1:49253307-49265560 GCA_018697195.1 Certhia americana | reverse complement strand
AGGGGAGGTGGGGGAGAGGAGGCCCCAAGTGTGGCCTCGCACGCGTCCGCCAACACGCACCCGCGTCCTTCTCTGTTCACAACCCACAAAGAGTGACGGGTCCGACAAACTCAGAAATCGGTTGGCCTTCGCCTCATTATGGCCAGGCACCTGTCGGCTCTTGTGGGGGTTCTCCTCACTTGCTCTGTACTAGCTGCCGACAGTCAGACTATCCCAGCTTCTTTGTTCCACCGTGCAGAGCCCTCGTCCTATTTAGCCATGGCTCCCCTGTGGCAGGTGGGAATAGATTGACTGAGGAGCCCTCGTCTGACGTGCAACCGGGCAGGAACCAAAAGCCTCTAGTTCACAGCTGAAAGCCTGTAATCTCCACAGCATGGTTTGGCGGCCTGCACTTCTTGCCTTTTGCTGAAATGCAAGGCCCTTTCTTCCTCCATCCAGGACTCCCCAGCCTGGCAAAACTGGCCAATGTGAGCAGTATATCAAAGGCAGCTAGGTTTGAGTTGATAGAGGAAGGAGACCCTTGCCAATTGCAAAGCACACCGCAGATATGCCCAAAAGGATGGACTTCCATCTTTAGAAAGAATGGCCAATTCAGAAGTGAATGTGAGACCTTATTCCCGGGTGACACGAAAGGAATCTTCCAACAGCTTCGAGGGTTTATAGGGTTTTACATTTCTATCCAGGTCCAAGCCGGCATGGGAGAAAGTAATCCCTGACGGGTCCTGGTCATCTTCCCTCTTTCTCAATTGCTTTGCATGCAATTTCTTTGTTTTCAATTTGCAAGCACCTAAGTGGAGATTTATATGCGTTGGCAGCCCAGGGGGATCTGTAGAATGCATAGTAAAGTAGTTAGAGTCGTAGTAACCCACCCACCATAGTAACCAGCTCCATAGCCAATCAATTTCTCTGAAGTATATTTTGTCACCAAGACTTGCCTGACAAGTCAGGATTTTAATGGGAATCTCGTTTGCAACATCACAACTCTTCTGGATCAGGTGTGTCCAGACTGAGCACACACACGCTCACAGCCTGTTCCCCAAGTTGACACCTCCTTCTTCTGGTCAGGGAACAATCCTTGCTTTTGCCTTTCCTGTAGGGGGAAGCTCAGCAAGCCAGCCAGTGCCCAGCTGCCTCAAATGCAAAAGGACATGCCCCAATTTCTCCCTGGCTCATCCAGCACCACATGAGGGCTTCTGCAGGACAGTCCAAAAAATCTTTCTGTGACACCCAAGGGAGGGGACATGTATGTCCAGCTCATACTGAGCGCATCAGCCACAGCCATACTGCTGGATGTGACAAAGAATGCACAGGACGTCTCAGAACTTCTGTCCACCCATCCTTAGCAGCCTGACAGCCACCCGCTGCCACCAGCCCAGCCCTGCTCTGAGGTTTCTTCCTGTGGGATTCTTTCTCCTTCTACAACAGACGGCTCTGGGCTTCCCATTCCTCTTTGGGGCCTGCATGCCATTCCTGCTCTGGTAGCCCGCTCATCTGAAGGCCCTGTGTCCCTCATCACAAAGGTCTCTGCAAGCCCTGTTTACCAAGGGCCACTAAGGAAATCCCAGTGACAGACTGTGGTCCCTGGAAGCTGTGCCCTAGGAAGCTCAAAGGATCCCTAACAACACACAGACTCTTTTGTCATACCCTTTGCCTTTTCCTGGCTCTCGCTTTGTACCTTTTCTTGTTCAGGCTGCTGATGGCCAGTTCCTGGCTTCATCTCACGCAGCCTTTTTCTCTGCTCCTTCTATACCTCATTCAGGAAGGTTTTCCCTGCTGCCTGCAGCTGCTGTGCTCCAATGCTTGCCTTTCCACACACTTGCCCTGTGAGGAGGAAGATCTTCCACATGAAGTGCCAAGCCAGTCTCCCCAAATAATCATTTAAGCTTCATGCTTGCACAACCCCGTCCCTCAATAGTAGTGCTTTGTTCGCCCGCCAGCAATGCTGTCCTAATCCACAATTTTAGAAGGAATACAGCAGTGGTGAGAAAAGGAGATTGCCAGCCTCCCTTTCCCGCTCGTGGTGGCTGCCTGTGCCATGCCCCCGTCTCTCCTCAGATTTCGACCTCTCTCAGAGGCTCTGCTGTTGAAGTGCTGAGCGTCTCCCTTGTCATCTCCCTGCGTGGTACATTTCTTGCTTCGGCAATGAGAGCAATCCGGCCATCCAGAAGAGCTATAGAGGGCTCCGCTAAGAGGAAAAATGGATGCTGCGGAGAAGGGAAAAGAATCAAACGCCAACCAAGTGTAAAAATAGACAAAGGAGAACAGGAACCATTCTTGCCAACTAGTTCCTAACAGGGTCACGCCGGATCCTCTATGCACCGAAACACCAGACCATGGACTGATGGCAACCATAAGCACGTCTGCCTTCATGTCCTGGGGCTGATATCACAAGGCACACATGTCCCATAAGCAACAACACTAGTCCCATTCCCAGGTAGTCCCCTCACTTGCCTGGCATTTTTGGTCCTGACATGTCGCACGTGGGATTGCTGCTTGCTGTCCAAAGGATGTGGTTTGTTTTTCAGGAAACTCAAGAGACTGAGTTAATCCCCTCTTTTCTACCTACAATGCTATTTCAGCTCAAAGGGGATTGTTACATGCTGTATTTCTCAAACTGCCAACATCCTGTAAAATATGATGTCATTGTGTTGTTCTAACTCAGGACCACTGGACATGTAGATTTCAGCTGCAGGCCACAGCAGGACCCAAGAGCAGAACACACATGGAGCCAGCTCTGGCTTGCAGGAGCACAGTGTCTAACCTTGGCATGCCCTACCCCTCATGTGCTTGCTGGCTCATCCCTCACAGCAATGACGCAAAATGGGCTCGTCACCAGCTCCCTGTCCTGCCACCAAACCTTGTCAGCCAAGCCGCACAGTTCCGATCTACATGAGCGGGCCAGCAGCACAGTCCGGGGCTTGCACAAATGCTGCTCACTAGTGCCTGTCTTTCTGGCATCAACCTCTAGAGACTGCAAGCAGACAAGCTTGTTCCCTCCCAAATGTCACCGTGAGCTCTGCACAGCCCCTGCCTTCCCACAGATCAATCTAGAACCACTTGTCAGGGACTGCTTTCATTGTGTTCTTCAAACCCCAGTGCAGGTCTCTGTCCCCAGCACTACTTCAGTTCCTTTGCTTGCAGGTGTTTACCTGAGCACACCAGCCAAGAGCAAAGGAAAGCCAGAGAAATGACCAGAAAGTGACGCTCTCCTCTGAGGAACAGCTGTGGGAACTGGGCTTGTTTAGCCTGGGGAAGGGCAAGCCACAAGGAGACCTTTCAATATTTGGAGTGGCTTAGAAGAAAGATGGGGACACATCTTTTAGCAGGGCCAACTGCAAGAAGACAAAGGGGAATGGTTTTAAGCTAAAAGAGAGTCTGTTCCGATTGGCTCTAAGGAAGTAACTCATTACGAGGAGAGTGCTGCAGCCCTGCCACAGGTTGCCCTGAGAGCTGGGAGGTGCCCTAAGCCCAGCAATCTTCAAGGTCAGGTTGGGTGGGGCTCTGAGCAACCAGATCTACATGAAGATGTCCTTGCCAGTGGCAGGGCATTTAGACTAGATGACCTTCAGTGGTCCCTTCTAAGCTCAAGCAGTCTTGGATCCTACTTGGTTTTCACTTGATAAGCTCCCAGAGTGACTACGGTGGGGCCCATGGGATGCCTTGGAGTTTGGCCAAGGAGCAAAGCGTGACAGGGGACTGCTGTTTGGCCTGCAGCCGCTTTGCATTGTACCTTCAGAAGTTCCTTGGCAGAGCCCCTCCTTTCCACATCCATCTGAAGGCAGCAGCCCAGAAAGTCACACAAGTCAGAGGGTAGGCTGAGCTTACGCAGATCCGGTGCCCCTTGTGTGCATATCAGATGGCTAGCCTGAAGAGAAGGGAAACATGAGACTCTATGTGATTCTACCATTTCCTTAAGTGTTCCCCTTGATCCCGTATTTTCAGCTCCGGTCTGCAGTGTCAATTTCTTGCCTAGCAGATGGTTAGAGATGAGCTCTCTTTATACAAGAGAAAAGGCCCCAGTGCAGCCCCAGCTCTTTCAACCTGCAACAGGTCTTGCCTAGAAAGCTGATGTGGGCCACCAGGGCACAGGGACATTTTTAGAAGCCAGCCTTGCTGGAAGCAGTTCCCACTGTGGCAGTGGGATTTGGAAACGGACCAGAAGGATGCTGGTGTCTGAGCATATTTGCAACTTACCCTGGCGCTGGTTTCCTGAATGTAAGGAGGCTCTCCTTTGGCCATTTCTATTCCCACGATGCCAAGGGACCAGATGTCCACTTTGGGGCCATATGGCTCTTCTCTCAGAACCTCGGGGGCCATCCACCAAGTGGTCCCGACCATCGACCTCCGTTTTCTCTGCTCAGGGCTGAGCAGAGCACAGAGGCCAAAATCAGCTGAGGAGGAAAACAAACACTGCTTCAAATAGGAGACCAAGGAAAAGGCTTGCTCACTCGAAGTCTCAGAATGCTGACTTGAGCTGGACAAGCATGCATACAGCCATGGTCATGGGGTAGTGTCCACTTAAGAAGCCTGCCAAGACTGCCACCGTGGCTCTTGCTCATTGGCCTGAATGTTTACACTGCAACTCCCTCCTTCTGGAAGGAGCACACTCAAACCCAAGCTAATCTTGATACCTCCGTGCTCTCTAGACCTCTCAGGCCCTTGCAGCTGAGCCCTGAGCATGCAGGAGTGCTTGGGGCACTCTCAGCAGCACCACTGCTGGGCACCTGGCAGCCACTCCAAAGCAGCCCCACACTGCCTCCCTGGAGCACTGCAGCTGACCAAGAATACCCACCCAACTTGACGGAGCCATCCAGGCCCAGAAGGATGTTGACGCTTTTGATGTCTCTGTGGATCAGCTGGTTGTCATGAAGGAAAGCCAGGCCTTTCAGGCACTGGGAGAGAAAAGACAAACAGCAGGTCAAACATTAGCCTGATCTGATTTCCTCCCACGCAAAAGGAAACTGCTCCTGAAGATTCACCGGGTTCACAGGAAGAGCGAGTGCTGGCAAGAGGAGGAGCGTGCTGCTGCCACACTAGGAGAGCAGGATCTTTGCAAGGGAAGACCCCTTAGTTTCTGAGGGGGAAACATCAGTCGTTGCTGGAGACTGTCCCCTGCAAAGCCAGTAGAAATGACCGCTGCTGCAGTGCATGTGCTCTCCCCGTTTGCAGACCAAACAGTAGTTTGCCAAGAGAGGAAAAGTCCTTGCCTGGGTTACCAAGGGGACCACAGTCAGCAGGGAGACTGGAACACAAGGCTTATAGGGCTGCCTCCAGAGCAGACTCGGAAGTAGCTCATTTGTCAGTTTTCAGCAGCGAGCACCATGGTGGGTGCCATGGCATCCTTTGAAGCTGAGAGGTGTGAGAGATGAGTCTGTCTTTGGCTTTGCTGCTGGATGAAAACTGGGACATCAGAACCTTTGCACTTCCAGGCAAAGAAGGCAATGCAGAAAGTTCTGGACCGAGGCTTGGAGTGGTAAAGTGCAGAAGAAAAAATGAAAATGAAAAAGAGACAGAGAGTTCAACAAGAGTAGATAAGAGTAAAGAACAGATAAGAATAAGGCCAGGGACAGTAAGGCAGGCAGTGGAGTCCAGATGCTCTTTCCTCTCTGGAGCATGAGGTCAACACAGAAAGGAAGCTCTGAACATGGAATCACTCACGTAGCAGTGCTTTCAAAGGACGAGCGTGTCCAAGGCATGCCAAGCACGAGCAGGATCTCTTACCTCCCGACAGACAGTTGCTGTGTGTCCTACGGCCATCCTTTTCTTGTAGACCACATCTGCTAAAGAGCCTCCACCCATGTACTCCAACACCAGCCAGGCAATCTGATTGCCAAGGTAGCTGGAAGATGAAAACCACAGTGTGGAGCTGAATGTGCACAGCTAAATTGTCGTATGGAAGAAAAGCCTACAGCTGACTTTTGTTTCCAGGTCACCGGGAAATGAAGATGGAATAAAATGAAGACACCCTCCACCTAGGCTATTCAGTGCTTGCAGTGTGTGCCGTCTAAATGAGGAAGGCACGTCTGCGTTAAAGGAGATGGCTTAGGTGGCAAACAGGGGAAAAAGGCAGTTTTGGGATGGCACAGATCAATGTGCAAGCAGGCACATCCCAGCAGCTGCTTCATCATCTTTACACATAAATTTCACCGTTCACTCCAGCAACAAGACGACACTGTTTTCACAACTTTTATCCAGGGCAGCTGGGTGTGCAGCACTGCAGATACCCATTGGAAAACCTTGCTTAAAGGACAGTCACAAGCAGGGAAAACAATTTCAAATCTGTCCAATTGCAGGTTTTCTAGCCTAGCCTTTTGGCACACAAGGCAATGAAAAATCGTGGGAGCAGCACAAGGGAAATAATTTTGGTGATGCTTTCTAGGCACTTCTCCTCCACATTTCTCCTCCCAAAACTGGAAAAATTCAAACCCCAATCCCACAACAGACAATGCAGTGAGTGTAGATACAGGCTGCTGGCTTAGGTTTCTGAGAACAACCTTCAATATATCCATGCCAAGAAGCATTCATGCTGACAAAATACAATCTCCTCCCATGCATTGCACAGGAATGGATTGATGTTAATGGAAAGATCAATTTTCTGCCAGTGACTAAAGAGCTTTTCAACCTTTGTCTTTCAAGTAGAGAAACAAAGATTCCCAGAAAAATACCAGAACTTCTTACCTTCCTAGGTAGGTGACAATATTGGGGTTCTTCATTTCCTTCATGACCAGGATTTCTTTCAACACGTCCTCGCAGCCCTGGTACTGCAGATCAAGCCGCTTTACGGCCACCTGCAATGAGGTTGAAAGCCGTTAGGAGCAGACATTCCAAGAGCCTCCTTCTCCATGTGGGCTAGGATGCCTTGTCACCTGGGTAAAAAGGGACTCTAAGCCATCAACCACAAAGCACTAAGGACACTCTCTGCGCCTGCAGACTTCTCAAACGGCCTTTGTTTATCACTACTCTTATCATTTTCATCTGTTTTGCAAGAGCCAAAAGCAATTTTGCTTCTGTGAAAATAAATCGAACGTGCTGGAAATACGTTAGCGTTTCTAGGGGCTTTGACCAGCGATTCAGAAACTGTTGCCGTTCTTGATTGTGCGCCAAAGTACATACACACCTACATTACGGAGAAAATGCTGTCCAATAAAGAACTCCAAGGCAACTCAAAGCAAAGTTGCAAAGCTAGCAAATCCTAACTTCTTCCGTTTACATTTGGCATGTGTGAAGAGCATTCTTGAACACGGTTTAGCCTTGTAATTATTCAGTGGCTTCAAAAGGAATACTCCTTTCTGTGCTACATTATGGATACGCCCCAGGTTATAAGCAGAGTTTAGGGCTCTCACATGCCTTGGAGTCCTCCCTCCAAGTGCGGTGCCTGAGCACCAAATTGCAGGTGGATAAGGAACTACCAAGAAGATGGAGCTGCATTTGCTGAGAGCCAGAAATGAGAATTGAGGACTCTGAATTATTAGTCCCAAAGAGCAGTGGAACTCTCCAAGACATGGCCAGGTCTGTTCAGTACAAACAGCATCTCTGTAATGGAATGTCCCCAACAAAGGGGCCAACACCAGGTTTGCAGCAAAGACGGGAAGCACAAAGCTCTGTCCACAGATGCCGTCCCAAGGGCAAGCACTCAAGAGCTGCAAACTCTGCACGGGTCGTTGGCACTTACCGCTTGTCCTGTGGCAGCGTCGAAGGCTTTATAAACGGTTCCAAACCCCCTGGAAACAGAACAGCAACAAGAAGAGAGAAGCTGTTCAGTACTGAGTAGCAAACGGCCACGCAAGCATCAGCCCTCTGCTGCCTGCAGTGTCTCTAAAACACTGGGCTTTGTCTACTCTTCAGCCAATAGCACAGCAGCCCAACAACGCTCTGCCATGCAGCGTGTCCAAGAGAAAAGCGGGGTACAAAGGAAGAAAACGGGCTGCTACCAAACTCAAATGCTCTAGCTTAGGGAAGTGGGGGTTTTCTCTGCCTTTTTCCTCTTGTGTCTGAGTCATGCCTTTCCAGGCAATGAAAGACACAGTTCTACTGGACCTCTTGGCCCTTTATTACAGCAGGAAAATACCTGGCCCATGGTTCTGTAGCAGTAAGTGTGGCTGCACTCACCCCTTGCCAATAAGTTCCCATGCAATGTATTTCTTTTCTGGATCTCCCACGCTCACAACACGCCCTGAAAGAAACAAAAGGCAAGAAGCAAATTTCAAAACAGAGATAGCGACCTGCAGGAGATCTGAAACTCAGCCCCACTCTCTGTGGCTCTGAGCAATTTAGGGTTGGTTGGCTAAGAATAATATCAGCAAGAACAACAACAGCAGCGGCAGCCCCAGCAAGACAGGCAGCTGTGTAGAACAAGTAGCCTGCCTGCACAGAGTCTGATTCTCCACACTCCTTTGAAGGGTTACCTTGAGAGGAATGGAAGCCCATGGAGGAAGCATCAGAGTAAGCAGAGATCAGAAAAGAACAGGCAGCAAGGCAAGTGGCTGTCATCTACAAACGGGAAGGAGAGTTGAAAAATCATGATCCTTCCTTTTCTTGGGAATAAAGACGCTCTTGTGAGTGTCAACAAAAAGTTTCATACTTCCAAAGATTCAATGTGCCCTTGGATCTGGGATGGATTTTTATCCACATCTGCTTTTTGCCAATTAAAAACCAATATTGCCAAGTATGAATTCCAGGAGAGGTGGGGACTTTCTGTACCTCACAGCAGTTTGCCAAAAGAATGCCTTGCCATTTTAGAAAGCAGCAGTCCATGCTATAACCACGATCAATGTCTGTAAGAATTAGGAGGCTCTTCATTTAGGAGCAGACGAAGCTCTGCAGATGATCTTGCCCATTGCCCATTTAGTGAAGAACTACAAGTGCTTGTCTTCAGCCTGGGCTTCAGCAGTCACTAGCACTGGACTTGGCCCTTGAACACCACCCACGCGTCCCATCTTCCCAAATGGGCACAGCTGAGAGAGGTGACAAGGAGAGCACCGCTCCTCCGGCACTTCCGTCAGTCAGACAGCTGCCCAAAGGAGATGCTGATCCTTTCACGAGTCCAGGTGAAGCTGCAGCAATGGAGCAGCAGCTGAAATCTCACAGCTAAGGAAGGCTCCAGCTTCTGCAGTCGCAGCGTGGCAGAGCAGGGATGACAAAAGCATGGGCAAAGCCACAAATGGGCACTGAGTCCCACTGTGAAGAAGCCAGAGGCGGACTGAGCTCAGTTACAAGCTGTTGTCCCCACTCAAGACTGACCACAATTGTCTTTGAGTTCAGACCCATGCAGGAGTAGATCAATCCTCCTTCTGTCCCAGCACCTGATGGCAGACCCTGAGTAAACTCGGCCCTCTTCCATGCCTGACTACTTATCCACTGACAGCACTGAAGTGGCAGCCCTTCTGTGTGAGAAAGCAGCTCAGTTGCTTGTACTGCAGAGTCACCAAGGCCTTGGTGTGCTATCCTAGACTATGATCCATGCAAGGATTGAGACCAATGTTTAGTACTCCAAGAGTATTTACTGGCTGGACATCAGCCGTGACAAAGCACTGGGTACAGGAGGAACATGCAGCAGGGGGGCTGCAGGCTTGCTCCTGAGAACTGCCTGCAGGGCAGTTTTATCTGACCGTGACACAGAGATGTATCCCTTAGATACATTTTCCCAAGCATACAACTAAAACGTGCAAGAGGGATTGTAAAAAGAGTATCCTGTCTCTCTCCTTTAGGGGCACTTTAAAAGCACCTCTTTCTCCCTGTTTCCTAGGCAATGTCCTAAGAATCTAATTTTATAACTTTTGGGGCATCCTGCAAAAACCTCCTTCGCTCTCATTTGTGCTACCACCTGATGTTCATTGCAAGGAAGTTGGGTTTACCAAAATGTAGAATTCCTATCAAGACAAACAGTAGAAGGAATAGTAGGAGTAATCGCAGTCATAACAACACTGGCATGAAAGCAGCCCCAGAGCCAATCAATTTCTCTCAAGTGTTTTGTCTCCAATGAGTGGTGACAAGTCAGGAGACTAAAGGGAATGGAGGAAGCCAACTCTTGTGATCAATTTGGCCAGGCAAGCACACTAACGTTGACTGGATCATTTGCTAGGTCGCAGCCTTCTGCTGCTCGCAGAACTATCCCCACCTTGGCCTTTAGTGCACCGGGAAGCTCAGGCAAAGCCCACCCAGTGCCAGCTGCCCTCACAGGCCAAAGGAATGCCCCAAGTGCTCCCTGGCCGCCTTCAAGCACAACAACGGCTTCTGTAGGGAGTCCAAAGTGTCTGTGTGCCGCCAAAGTGGGGAGGAACAGGTGGTACAGCTCATGCTTGGGCACACAGACAACACACTGCTCCATGGCACAAGAAATCCACAGGACGTACTCAGCAGCTTCAGGCACTGCTTCTCTCTCTCCTGGCTTGACCTGGGCGGACTGCTCCTGCTGGGGTTTTCAGGCTGCGGAGAGGAGGCTTCTTTGGAGGATGCTGCTGCAGCGGCAGCTTCGGTGGCAGAGGCCACGTCCACCTGGGACAGGAAATTCATTTGTGTCAGAAAGGTGTCTGCCAGAGATGCCCCAGACAGGGCATTTCAAAGGCAAACCCTTAGCAACAACACTGGTGTTAAACTGTAAGCTGAGCTCTCCACTCTTCCACCTCAAGTCAAAATCCACCAAGAAGCCAGAGACTGCAGCTTGTCACAGCCAGCTGCACTAGAGACTGTGAAAGGGAAAGAACAATTTTAAATTTCACCCCTTTCTGAGCACTGTATTCACCATGGACAGGGACAACTTGTTCAGCATCTGCACAGACACACCATGTGGAGCTGAACAAAGCCCTCCTAAGACAAAGCGAGCACTAAGAGGCCAGCAGGAATACATCCAGAGTGTTGCTGGCCCTCCGGCCAAAGCACTAGCCCCACTGCTCAGGGCAGCAGCTGAGATGCAGTGGCCCAGTAAGTGTCCTCCTGAGCAGCTGGGATGGAGCCCACAGAGCGTGGCAGCCAGAGGCACTACCCCCATCCCCCTGCTACTCTGCAGGCCAAAGGTGAGGAGACAAGAGGACATTGTTGCATGGCTGCAGTGCCTACTGCTCTTACACTCACCTGCTTTTCTTCAGCCAACCTGTAGTGCAGCTGCCTCTCTTGCATCCTTTCCATTTCTTCTTTCTGCCCCTTCTCCATTGCCTTCATCTTCCTCTGAGCTTCCCGCAGCTCTGCCTGCAGCTTATCCTTGATATTCTGTCAAGAAAAGTCTTGCTGGCCCCTGCTATCACGCTCAGGTTTCTCCTTATCCAGTCACAAAAGCACTTCCCTTCAGCCACTCCTTTCTGCCTCTCTAGGCACATTTACCCCATCCATCCTAACTCTTCCTCCTGCTGCTCCCTGCTGGAGCCTGCCAGGCTCTGAGCATCCAGTTCCTGCAGTAGTCCTTGCCTCCCCTTTCCTCAGATCTGCACTTCATCTCACTGTATCTGCCCTTCTTTCTGCTACCTGCCTACTCAGGCTCACCTGCCCATTCTCTTGCTCCTCCTTCAGCTCCTGCCTCAGCTGCTGTACCTGCTGCTGCTTTTGCTCTAGCTCTCCCTGCAGCTGGCACACCTTGTCGAAGAGAGCAGCGTTCTGCCGCTGGAGCTGCACAGAAATGAAGAGAAGACAGCTTTAAACTTCCCACGCACCACTTGCCTGGCAAACAAGACTGATGTGCTCCTGCTTTCCAACAGCATTTGGTTCTCAGTCTCAGGATTCCCAATGGCCAGCTAAGAGGCAATCCCATCCAGACAGACAGTGTTCAGAGAAGCAGTGTTCTTGGGCAGCTCAGAGGTGTCCAAAACAACACACAAACTCTCTTTTCACACTCTTTGCCTCTTGATTGGCTCTGCTTTGGATCTTTTCTTGTTCAGGTTGCATGATGGCAACTTCCTGCTTCATCTCTTGCAGGCTTTTCTCCTGCTCCCTCTGTACCTCTGTCAGGAAGTTTTCCCGTTCCTCCAGCAGCTCCTGCGCCTCCAAACGCTGTTGTTGCAGCTCGCTTTCCTGGTGAGGGGAAGAGACACTTCCAGATGAAGTCCCAGCCATGCTCCCCAAAGAAAAAATGCAAGCTTCATTGCACCCTAACCCCCCACCTGAAGAGCGCTCAGTAGTGGTGTTGTGTTGTATCAAAGGGTGAAAAGATTGAGGAGTTAGAAATGTAGGCAGCAAGCTACACATCATGTAGCAGGGCCTGTCATAAGAATAAGAGAATCAAAGAAGAAGCTAAGGGTTTAATCATTAATATCTAGGCATAGAG
>CM031878.1:49233569-49252887 GCA_018697195.1 Certhia americana | reverse complement strand
AACGTGAAATGTTAGATGAAAGGTGTTTGTCCATCTGGCACACCATTAGTGCATCAGTGCCCTCCAGCACACCTGTGCTAGCAAAAGAATTAGGAGGCTTGCCAGTAAGTGGAAGGACAGGAGGTGCCACCTTCTTTCCCTCTTCTGATGGCTGCCTGTTTCCTGGTTGTTTTCTCCTCAGGATTTCTGATCTCAGGGACTCTGTGGTCAAAGTTGCCCTGCCCTTTGATCAAGGAAAAGCTGCAGGTGGACTGCAGAACGAGAAGGAGGCCAGCACCCAAACACCCCAGTCACAAGATAGACCATCAAGTGAAATAGCAGCAACATGGGGCCTGTTGCACATGCTTCAAGCCCAAAAAGAAGACCTCAGCCCACGATGGAAGGCCAGAAAACAAGGAACCTGGTTGCTGGGACTGCAGTTGGTGGCAAGGTCAGCAGCAGTCTGCTGCATGGCACGAGGCTGCCGGGAAGATCCTGCCCCATCACTGCCATGCTTTGTGTGGCTACCACCCAGCTGCCTGGGGAACTTGGCTTATGCCCATCCTGAATCTGCAGCCACACATTTACTGTCTCAGCACCATCCTCTGGGCCTTGACAGGCCTTCACGGATGAGCCCTTGAAGTGCCCTGCTGCCTGGCCCAACAACGTGTGGCCTACAGAAGAGGCTTGCTGCCATGTCACATACTCAGGCTGGTCTTCTGCTAAGCCAGCCCACCAAGGTTGCCTGAAAACTTCAAGGGCATATTGTCTCCTACCAGTTTCTGCAGGAGTTTCCTTCTCTCCTCTTCCTGGGCAGACTGCCATGGTCTCAGTGCCTTGCTGCATTGCTCTTCTGCCCAGCGGAGCTGTTGAGCCATTTCTTGGCATTGCTGCTTGCTGAAAGATCTTACAGCTTGCAGCTCATGCCGAAGGCCCCTCACATCCTCTGCAAAGGTGACAAATGGTCATGGCTGAGTCAGAGAGTGCACAAGCAGAGGACTCTAGTGAGCATGAACCCTCCCAGTTTCACACAAGGAGGGACCTGCCCCCAACTGCTTCACTCCTCAGAAGCCCAGCAGACAGAGCTGGCTGCAGAGCAGCTGCACTAGGCAGGGCGATGACCAGAAACAAAGCTCTCACCGAGGATCACCTCCTTGGCCCGCGTGGCTGTGCGCACTTGCGCTTCCAGACGGCTCCTGCTGACCTCCAGCTCTGATACGTGCTGCTGAGCCTCCAGCAGGCTGCATTGCAGGCTCTCCTTCTCTGACCTACAAGTTGTGAAGATGAAGAGAAATTGTCCCTGGCAGCCACGGGCAGTTTTCAGTGAAGATGTGCCTTAAGATGCCTTCACCTGAGCATGGAAAATGACTTGCATGCAAACTCAGATACAGCAAGCCTATTCCGACCACTTAAAATAGCAAAGCAGGCCCCTGTGGGTGATTGGCTGGCCTTTCCTCATGACCTAGCCAAGTACAGAAGTCCCATTTTGATCGCAGCCATCAAAGCTCAAATTGCTGTTGCCTGACCTATCCCACGCAGCTGGCTGTGCCCACAAAGTCTCTGGCCAGGCTCTCCTCCCTGCCTTTACCTGGCCTCTACCAGCTGCTCTGAAAGGCCTTGTAGGTGCCTCTGCATGGCTGCCAGTTGGGCTTCCAGGGCAGCGTTCTCCTGTGCCATCACTGCTTTCTCTCTGCACCCCTGGGACAGGGTGTGCCCTTGGCGAGAGAACTCCTGCAGCAGCTTCTCCAGACCCCAGTGGGCTGGCCCCTGTGGACGGCAAACCTGGAAGTGGGCGAGCACCAATTTTCAAGAGGAACAACAACAACAACAACAACACTGTCGTGATCTTAGTTTGCTGTCAGAAGCAGCACTCAGGGCGGTCCTGCTATGCACAGCTCCCTCGCCTGCAAGTGCTGCCTGGGAATAAGGTGAGTATACCTTTGGCACTGGCAGAGGAACCTCTTCCTTCAGCAGATTCCTCGGAGGCTGCAATTCCTCTGCTGTCTCTGATGCCTCTTCAAATGCCTTCTCTACTGAGGAGTGCTGCCTCCTCTCAAATGCAGCCAACTCCTTCCCTCTGTGACAAGGGGACAGACAAAGAAGCCTTTAATAACAACACAGTCTCTGTTCAAAATCAGGACTGCATCCCATGTCCCACAAAGGGCAATCTCAGGGGCTTCCAACAGCCCTCTAGTTCCACCTCCAGACAATGCTGCAATTCTCCCAACGAGACCAGCATCTCTCATGGTCATTCATGCAGGTGAGAGAGTCACCACTGAGGAAGTAAAACAAGCTGCCAGAAGCCACAAAACATTTCCAGAAAGCTCAGCTCCTCTCAGGCTAACAGCTTCCTGCCTTTTAGCTCTTATACTCTTCTCTGATACAGTGGACACTGGACTTGCAAACGTTCTTCCTGGCTCCCACAGGTTTGGTAAGTCTAAATGAGTACTGTCACAATGACTCTTGCTTTCAGTAGTGCAATAAGGAAAGTGCTTGCAAGCTATAGCTTGGAGTAGAGGTGGCTGTGAATTTCCAATCCAATAATCAAATGATGCTAAGATGGTTTAGGCTTCCAGGGGCCCCAGGAAGCGCCTAGGCCAGTCGTCATGTCCAAGCACGTTGGGTAATCTATGGCATCCGGACAAGCTGCTCACGGCTCGATCCAGCTGGGGCTTCCAAATTTCCAGAGGTGGAAAATGCGCAACCTCTCTGCGGCACTCGCTCTGCTGCATGATTGCCTTTGCAGTCCAATGCTATGCTGTCCTTAAGCCCAGCCCAAACCTGCCTTGCTTCTACCCTGGAGCCAGGAGGCAGCTGTGCTCTAGGTCAGTTTGCCACAACACCTGCCCATGGGCTGCCCTCTGCGCTGAGCCAGTCACATGAAGGGAAAGCCAAATTTCTTCTTTGATGCTGAGCTTCCTAAAGCCCAGCAACGCCCACCCGTGCCCAGAGAAAGCAAGAAAGCTTAGCACACACCTGAACTCCTGAGTGCTGCACACTCTATCCGTGCTCTGCTGCCGCTCCACCTTTGCTGCCTGGGCCGAGGAGTCCTGAGTGGCAAGAAGCTCTCCTGTTGGCACCTGCAAGGAATGGGCAGGGAAAAAACACAAAGAAACAATAAGGAGCATGGAAGTTGGCTCCTGAGAGCTGGGAGTAGCAGCAAGCAGCGACACAGCTGACCTGAAGGCAAAAGCTGTTGTGGGGGGTGTTGATGGGAGGAACTCCATAACCCTTGAGGTGCTCTGGAAGTGTCTGAATAGAAGGCGGGAGCATTTCCCTGCTCAGCTCTGCTGAGCTAGCTTCCCCTCAGGATTTCAAGCATCAGGAAGCAGCCAATAGAGACTGTATTGCAGCCCTTCAGAGACAGACCTGGCCTCTGCCATGCAGAGCTGCTCAGGAGTCTTCTCAGCACACTTGGGTGAGGTTAGGGCTCTAATGGACGCAGTGGCTGTAGCTACCTTGATAGGGTGTGCAGGGGGGCAGGTCCCTGCAGGTGACAGTGGCTCCTCTGTACCCTCCAAGGCTGTGAACTGCACCTTGGGACCGCTCTCTCTGCTGACAACAGGGAGCCAGCACAGACACAGTGCACCAAGGGGCTGACTTTCACACTGGCAGCACTAAAGGACATCATGGTGCCGCTTATCTGACACCAAGGCAAAGTTCACAGTCCCTGTCAGAATGGCAGGAAAATGATGCCTGCATGTGAAAGTTCAGGTCCCTTTTGCCACGAGTCTGTGGCTGGACTGAAGAGCTAGGTCATGGCAGCATCTTCAGCCACGAAGGGCAAGTGCTGCCTGATCACAGCTTTGCACTGTCCCAACCAAAGCTGCCACTCAATGGTTCAGGAAGCACAGGCTGACAACCCGTGGATGTTTGCTGTCCTTTGTATCCCCTTTAGCCTCTGGAGGAAGAGAGCCAGCCAGAGAAGGTTTTGCTGCTGGTGCAGATGTTCTGCAGCAACGGGAGGGATGGGGATAACCTGTCATTCAGAACCCTATTTCTCCTGAAGTCAGGAGAACTCCTACCCCCAGCTGCGTCACTGTCGAGATGGACATGACATACCACATAATGTATCCAAAGAGAGAGAAAGAGTGACCCCCCTTTATTGCTGCTGCATGTTCCCTTTTTCCACAGTTCTTTAAGAAGCATGTAGTTAATCCAACAGCTGATTGTGTTTATGGGTGTAAAGCGATCAGCTCATCGCATTCACTGGTACAAAGCAATTAAAGTCATCATCTTTGGCAAGGCGCTTACAAAAATTCCTGAAGCGTGTATTTGTGTCGCTTCCTAACTATAAAGATCTATGTTTATCTCTGTCTCCTCAATTGCCATGCTACCGGCCATGTCTTCTTCCTTTCAAGGGTAAACATGAATTTTATTGACTTCTGCTCACTCAGTTCCCAGGCTCACAGAGCTGCTGTCAGCTCCCTCGATAGAGCTGTCCTAAGGAGATGTCATGAATTTGGATGGAAGTGGGATCCTCATCCATCCAAAAACTCCATCCAAGTGGGCTGATGAGAGGAATGTTTGGATGGGACTGCATATGCTTCCGAAGGAGATCTTTCAGCCTGACTACAATCAGTAGGCAGCCTCCTGTCTGCAAAGCTTGACTTGCATTCGTTAAGACCTCTTGAAGGGAGAAGGAGGAAAGTGAAGGAATCCTTTTGGTAGGGCGCATGCAGACACTGAGGTGGGCGTTCTTTTGGCTTGCCAGGCTGGCACTCCACGGCAAGAGGTCAAGCCCACACCTTGTTCCTCCATAGCCTGACACCAGGAATGTCAAGGCTGTTCTTGCCACTCACCGAACCGTGGACTTGACTCCTTCCACGTCTGAGGCGACCTGCCAGAGGCAAGGGAGAATGAACCAGGTGATGTTGGCAAACTGTCTGTGCTGAGGAATCCCACAGGATTAGGCCACCCAAGCAGAGAACATTTTCCTTTCACAACATCTCACCAGGAGCCACACTGCTTTAGCACAGCAAGCAAAGCTACAGGCCAATCCCCAGCTTCTGTCTACCTTTTGCTCAGTTTTGCCATTAAGGAACTCGAAACTTTGACAAGAAAATGCACATTCTTCTTTAGCAGTCAGGGTCTACATTGTAGCTCCTTGTACGCTCTACAACTAAAATAGCTTTTTTCTCCTCTCTTTCCAGGGCTAATTTTTTCCTCTCCTTAAATTGCATGCAGTACTTCCCATGAGGTTGCTATAAACAATTCCCCACAAAAGCTCTCCCCAAAGCCCTCTCAGTGCTTGCAGTTCTCTTTGGACACAGCACAGGCCCAGGAGCCGTGGGCTCAGGAGCACATATGAACCGCTCGTCACTTTGCCCTTCAGCACAAAGCCGATGGCTGTTCTAGCACACAGAGAGGGTCCTGTTAGACAGGCACATCCTTTAAGGATGGAATGCAGAAAAAAGGTGCTTTCCCCCATTTCTGGAGAGAACTGCACAGTTTTGAGAGGGATGCCTCCAAAAGTCTCCCAGTCTGCATTTTGGAAGTTGTTGACACCCTGCTGGGCAAGACACACCCCCTCTTTATCTGAAGCTCTTGGCAGGAGCTTTACCAAACTTAGGGCATCTTTAGGGCACTTTTGTTTCAATGTGCTGGCCCAAGGAAAAAACTTCTACTTACGTCTGAGACCAGTAAAAATTTTGCGGGATGACACTGAGGAGAAAGCCCTGCTGACTGCTCTACGCATTTGCTCCATGGTTTCAGCAGGGCTTCTGGAGTCGGCGTGCCGGCAAACAAAAACGGGAAAAAGCCCTCTTGCACAAGTCAGCAGACTGTGCAAGGAGAAGAGAAAAAGAAAGGACACCTGCACGTGTGTGCAGACCCTACAACTGCAGGGCAAACAAAAGGATGCCTACACGAGTCCGCAGACTCGTTCAACAGCAGGAAAAAGAAAGACTCCCTGTTCAGGGCACAGACTGTTGCCTGAGAACACCCGACTCAAGGCGATCCTCCTGCAATGAGCACGCCAAGAGCTGCTCTGGACACTGAGGCCTTGCGTGTGCCAAGGCAACCTCCTGTTGACACCACTGTGACGTGGCAGCCCTCCAGTGACATCACAAGAGCAGCTGCTCTTGCTTGCTCTGTGAATTTATGCAGAGTAAGTGAACCTTCTCTACAGGCAATGCAGAAGAAAAGGCCAGAAAATTCTCCTTTGTGCCAAAGCAGCACAAAACCCCCTTGCAGTGCATAACCCATAGCACAAAGGATCCAAGAGAAACGCGAAAGAGACGCCAAGCACACACCCCAAGTACTTTGGCCATCAGTTTCTGACTAAAAGAAGTAAGACCTGCTTAAATTGTATGGAGGAAATCATGTTTTGCTAAGATTCCAGAGAGTTCCCTACTTTGGATTGCCTGTCATTCCCGCCCATTTTCTGCATGGCCTAACATCAAGCAGCAAATTGTAGGGCATGCTGAAGGAAGAGGGCTACCATAATGGGGAAAAGAAGCCGACAAACAAACCACCCATAGGTATTTGCTTGACGCTGCAACAGCCCTGGTGTTGTCACTACAGCATGGACACGTCCCCTGCACGGGGCAGTGCCCGTGTCCTGTGCGTGGCAGGGTTGCCCTTGGAGCAGCCCTCACGCTGTGGGTGCACCCAGGGGCGCATTTGCCCCCTCTCTCCACGTCCACCAGCTCCCAAGTCGACCCTTCTCTTGAAAAGGTGCTATGTCCAACCCTGAGCTCCTGGTGCCTTTGCAAAAACCCACTCCCTTCACCTGGTGGGAAACCTGCAAGGTCAGATTCCTCCATGCAGGTGGGTTTCCAGTCTCCATCCTGCCCATGGTGGGTACATGCTGCTTAGTACTGCATTTCTCAAGCATCTGCAGCACTCCCATTTCTGGCCTGCAGAAACTGAGTACATTGATCCTGGGTTTCCTGAGCTAACTTAGTTTATCCTTTACGGACTCCACAGCTCCCAGAACTGCAAACTCCATGTCTGCAGTGGACAGTTGCAAGCACCAAACGGGACAAACAATAGACTGTGCAGGTTCTGTGGAATTCTTCTCCATCATTTCCTTCTAGACTTCCTCAGAATATGCCAAAGGAAAGAGGAAAGAGCTGCCAATGGCATGGGTAAGAGGAGTAGGTTGCAGGTCAAGAGTAGGAGTTTAGCCCATGGCTACAGGAAACAGAGGAATCTTAAAGTGAGTGCTTGAGAGGGTGCAGGCCTGCCAAGCTGGCTGCTCTTGTCTTGCTGCTGAAACCCTGAACTTCAGCACTCTTGACAACAACATTTGGGCTAAAGTCCTCCTGAGAACAACATTTCTTAGAGGGATTAGCGTTTGCTGAGGAATGGATGGCTTACACTGCTCATCTTTTTGACAATGAACCCAGGCCATGTTTTAGAAAGGAGGAACCTAAGGGAGTCTGTGCAATTTCCTGCAAAGAAGAAAGCCCTGTGACAGCAAGCAGCATTCCCAGGCTGCCGTCAGGGGAAAAATTCCACCAGGCTGAAGTGACCTGCATGAAAGGGTGAATATGATTGTGAGCTACGTTGGCCTGCAATGGCCAGGGCCTGGACATGAAGGTGAAGGTGCCCAAAGTGCCCTCATGTGCAGTTTCTACATCTTCCTGGGAAGCAGTGGTATCCTGCCTCTGCCTGTGAGGAACTCAGCCTGGCAAATAATACTTCCTCTCTTGTTTGGGTTTTGTCTTCTTTGATTTTGGACTGTCTGGCTTTGTAACACCAGCCGAGCCAGCCTCCAGCCCAGCTGGTTGGAGCCTGTCAGCAAAGGCAGTGCAGGAAGCCTGCAGAGGAGGCACTGGTGCTTGAGGAGACTCTGTGCCCTGCCAGCTCAGGGCAGCACAGGGGACCAAAACTGCCTAAATCCTGCACTCCATGGCAAGCTTGTCTCCCTTGTGTGAGATGCTACGTGGTGCTTCATACCATTATGGAAACAAACTATGGGGTGTTTCATACCATTATGGAAACAAACTATGGGATGTGTAGAAACAAGAATACTAAGCTTAAAGTAAAATATGGACATAAAATACAGGACAATATAGTAACTTCCTTATTTGGTTTCAAAATTCGTTGTTGTGAATTACTGACTTTGCTATTCTATGTTTTTACCACTGTTTAACAAAGAATTATGAATTGTACTCAGTTTTATGTGCAAGTCAAACTGGGGGTTTGTGCAAACATGGAAATACTTGTTACTGCTGCGGGCACGTGCAAACATGCAGAGACTTGTTGCTGCAGTTGCCTAGAGTGGCCTGGCGATGTGTTTGGGTCTTGGCCAGGCGTGCAGGGGGCTTGTGGCTGCTGCTGCTTGCTTACGAGCCTGTAAGCTAGCCAAGGTTTTGGGACTTCTTTGGAGTTGTACCTCAGCGCAGTAAGTATGGCAGAGCCCAATGAGAAACTGACTGTAAAGGGGCAGTGACCGGGGGTAGGGTGGATGTGTTGGTGGAGAAGAGACTCCCTGCATTGCCAGTGCTGCTTCCTCATTTGTTATCAAGGAATTAATAAATTGCAATGTTGATTGACCAACTCGATAATGGTGTGTAATTTATAAAATTTGACTGCCTACACTTAAGCTGTCCATCGCACTGGCACTGCCCATTGCTATGGAGCCAACCATTGCCCCAGCACTCCCCATCACCCTGTCTCTCCCCATTCCCCCAGCACTCCCCATCACCCTGTCTCTCCCCATTCCTCCAGCACTCCCCATCACCCTGTCTCTCCCCATTCCCTGGCACTCCCCATCACCCTGTCTCTCCCCATTCCCTGGCACTCCCCATCACCCTGTCTCTCCCCATTCCCCAGCACTCCCCATCACCCTGTCTCTCCCCATTCCCTGGCACAGTGTGTTGCAGACACACGGACAGTGCCCTCGGTGCCTTCGCTCTGCTCCGCAGTGCCCGAGGCTCTTCCCCCTCACAGAGGGGCCCCGCCCCGCCCCAGGCGCCCCCTGGTGGCTGCCCCACCACGCCCCGCCCCGCCCGCGCAGGGGCGCCCCCTGCCCGTGGCGCCCCCCAGTGGCAGCCGCCCCTCACTGCAGGCACCCAGGAGGGCTCGCGCCCTGCTGCTCATCCCGTCTCTTGGCTTCCTTCTTTGCCAGGACACAAGGGGGATGCAAAGGAAGCCTTTTCCTACTCTTTCCCTCTGCTTTACCTTGTGGGGGCCAAAGCTGTGCCCGGAAGGTGGCCCTACTGCATCCAGAACTGCTGGCACGGGACAAGGCTCCTTGGTTCTCCCACCTGTTGTCATTACTGACTCAAAAGCGCTGCCCAGTTCTGGAAGGAGAAACAGCCCACGGCACAGCGGGGGCCATCCCTGCCCAACTGGAGCTCTCTGGCAGAGCAGCAGCAGCAGCCATTGCCTTGGCTTCATCTGGGAAGCCAGAAGCCGCTGTAAAACTTCCATCTCCACATCAGCAGTAGTAAAAGGGATCGATCACAAGTCTATTTACATATTTTCCCTTTCAGCAATATTAATCAGGTAACAGTCGTGATCTTCAGATAGAAGATTGCTTGCTTTTTCCAGCTGGCGTGAATATCTCGTTCAGAACCATACAGAGTACTGTGCCAGGAGTCTCATGAAGCCATTTGAAGTTTGTTTCAAAGACATAGGTTTCAATTTCTTTCTAAATTTATTATTTCTCCTTAGGACAGCAGGGGATAGTGCTCAGGAGCAATAGGGTTCTAAATGACAGCTTACTCCCTGTCCCTCTCTCGGCTGTCTGTCTGCAGAGCACCTGCAGCAGCCACAAAAGCTCCTCTGGCTGGCTCTCTTCCTGCAGAGGCTAAAGGGGATGCAAAGGACAACTAACCTCCAAGGGTTGTCAGTCTTGGTCCTGAGCATCCTGAACCATTGAACGGCAGCTTTGGCTGGGACTGTGCAAAGCTGTGGTTCAGTTTTGAGCTGCAAGTTTCTGATCAGGCAGCACTTGGCCTTCGTGGCTGAAGATACTGAGGGCTGCAGTCCTGCCATGACCTAGCTCTTCAGCCCAGCCACAGACATATGGGAAATGGGACCTGAACTTTCCTATGCCAGCAGTGCTCAGGCACCGAGCTCCTCTTTCCACCTGAGTGGCACTGCAGAGGAACAGGTCATCTTTTGTGCAGGTACAGAAGCTCTGGATTCTCACTTCTTGCAAGTGCCTGGAAAAATCACCGGAGATTTTCTTTCTTTAGTTGAAAAGTAAAAAGAATGGCGAAAGATCTGTGCTTTTGCTGTTTGCCTGCTTTTTGCAGCCATTTTGCAAGGGCTCTACACAAGTCTAGGTGTTTCCCAGTGCCAGTGCCACTGCTGGTGTCAGCCCAGCAAGTGTAGCGGCGAGAGCAGCTGGTCACACTCCAAATGTGACATCTGGGAAGCAGCGTATTGTCCTGATGCAAATTCCCAGAGTGTGTCAGAATGAAAGTCAGGACAATTCTCTAGAAACAATTAGATGAGGAAGGTCTTTGGATCTATAGCCACCATATTTGCACCTTCCTAGCATCCTAATCTTGTAGCTTTAAAATGTTGCTGGGTGATCCTGATTTTCTTTAGGCTAGAGATCAGGAAAGAGCTTCAGAATGCAGTTTTTCTTTGCCTCAATGGCAGCTTATTGCACCTGTGGATCTCAGGGGCTTTTTCCCCTGCTGCTGTGCTACAGGCCCATTGAGCAGCATTGCCTAACACGGGGAGAGAGCGAGGGCCCAAGCGCAATTGACTTTGTGCCACTTAATCTCAAGGGTCAAAACTCTCAGCTGACACAGATGGAAGGGACTCGCGCACTCCCTGTTTGCTCTGTTGATGCACACCTGGCCAGCACAGCTTTCCCTACTGCAGAGTAACAACAAGCGACAGCTCCCTCGCACCCACGCAGCCCAGAGAGCTACAGGGCACCATCAGCACCCACCTTTGTCAGTGACCGTATCTGCTGGGATGGAAGCCAAGCACCAAATCGTCTCTGACTTCAGCAGTGGCAGCAGCAGTGGCTGTATCTGATCCTAGGTCTGGGGCTGGGCTGGACAAAGGACACACATGCAGTGCAGCGCCCCTGAAGGATGTGACTTTGGAAACAACCACCTGCCACTGTCTCCTGTTGGTTGCAGTAGCATCACACCCAGTGGCAGCCTGAGGCACTGGGCAGCCCTCAATGCCACCTGGGACAGCAGATGGCAGGCCCTGGCCTCCTGGACCAAACACAGGGAGGAAGTCCCTCTCCAGGCTGAGCTTCCAGATTGAAAAGGCTGCCATGAGCAGCCACGTCAAAGGGCAGGAAAATTAGACTCTCCTGCAACTTTAGCTGTGCCAGCTACACAGCCCTGGAGAGACACCGTGGAGCACAGGGACAACAGAAGGCACAGGAAGAGGGACAAACCCAGTCAAGCACAGAGACTTTGCAGGATTGCTGAGCCCCAGAAGGCCCCCAAAGGTGGCCTCACCCACCGGTCCTTCTCTGTTGACAAAGAGCGGGTCCAGCGGGTGCCTCGCCTCATTGGCCAGGCACCTGTCGGGCTCTTTGTTCTCCACTGCTCTGTACTGCCAGCAGACGAGCCCAGCTTCTTTGTTCCACTTGCAGAGCCTCGTACCTATTAGCCATGGCCACCTGTCAGGTGGGAATGGGGACTGAGGAGCTGTGCTGACTGCACCGGGCAGGAACCAAAAGCCTCTATGTGCACAGCTGAAAGCCTGTATCTCCACAGCATGGTTTGGCTGCCCTGCACTTCATTGCCTTTTGGCTGGAAATGCAATTGCCCTTTCTTCCTCATCCAGGACTCCCCAGCTGGGCAAAGACTGGCCAATGAGCAGTATTCCATAGGCAGCATAGGTTGGAGTTGATAGAGGAAGGAGACCATTGCCAATTGCAAAGCACAGCAGAATGCCCACAGGAGGGACTTTCCATCTTTAAGAAAGAATGGCCAATTCAGAAGTGAATGTAGAGACTTATTCCCTGGTTGACAAGAAAGGGAATCTTCCAACAGGCTTGAGGGTTTATAGGGTTTTTATTGTAATCCAGGTCCAAGCTGGCATGGGAGAAAGTAATCCTGAAGGGGTCCTGGTCATCTCCTCTCTTTCCTCAATTGCTTTGCTGCAAGTTTCCTTTGTTTTCATTTGCAAAGCACCTAGAGTGGAGATTTATATGGTGGCAGCCCATGGGATCTGTAGAAGGAATAGTAGAAGTAGTTAGAGTCGTAGTAACAACACCAGTAGGAAACCAGCTCCAGAGCCAATCAATTTCTCTGAAGTATATTTTGTCACCAATGACTGCTGACAAGTCAGGAGTTTAAGGGGAATCTCGGAAGCCAACTCTTCTGATCAGTTTGTCCAGACTAGCACACACACGCTCACAGCCTTGTTCCCTAAGTTGAACGGCCTTCTGCTGGTCACTGAACAATCCTTGCTTTTGCCTTGCCTGTAGAGGGAAGCTCAGGCAAAGCTCAGCCAGTGCCAGCTGCTCTTAAAGGCAAAAGGAATGCCCCAAGTGCTCCCTGGCTGCATCCAAGCACCACAATGGCTTCTGCAGGAAGTCCAAAATCTTTGTGTGACACCCAAGGGAGGAGGAACATGTGGTCCAGCTCATGCTGAGGCACAGCCACAGTACACGGCTTGATGGGACAAAGAATGCACAGGACGTCCTCAGCAACTTCTGGCACTTCCTTAGCAGCCTGACAGCCAGCCCTCTGCCACAAGCTCCAGCCTGGCTCTGCAGGTGGCTTCCTGTGGGACCTTCCTCCTTCTACACAGACGGCTCTGGGCTTCCCATTCTCTTTGGGCCTGCCATGCCATTCCTGCTCTGGTAACCTCTCACCTGAGAGGCCCTGTCCCTCATGGCACAAAGGTCTCTGCAGCCCTGTTTACCAAGGGCCAGCTAAGAGACAATCCCACGTGACAGACAGTGTCCTGGGAAGCTGTGCCCATAAGGAGCGCACAGGAGTCCCTAACAACACACAGACTCTTTTGTCATACCCTTTGCCTTTTGACTGGCTCTGCTTTGTACCTTTTCTTGTTCAGGCTGCACGATGGCCATTTCCTGCTTCATCTCAAGCAGCCTTTTCTTCTGCTCCTTCTGTACCTCATTCAGGAAGTTTTCCCAAGCTGCCTGCAGCTGCTGTGCCTCCAAATGCTTGCCTTCCAGCACACTTGCCCTGTGAGGGGAGGAAGATACTTCCACATGAAGTGCCAGCCAAGCTCCCCAAATAATCAGTGGAAGCTTCATGCCTTGCACAACCCCTCCCTGCATAGTAGTGACTTTGTGCCCGCCAGCAATGCTGTCCTAAGCCAAAATTTAGAAGGAATATCAGCAGGTGGGAGAAAAGGAGATGTCACCTCCCTTTCCCGCTCTGGTGGCTGCCTGTGCCATGCCCCCTCTCTCCTCAGGATTTCTACCTGTTCTCAGAGGCTCTGCTGTTGAAGTGCTGAAGCGGTCTCCTTGTCATCTCCTCGGCGTGTTACATTTCTTTGCTGCAGGCATGAGAGCAATCAGGCCATCCAGAAGAGCTATAAGAGGGGCTCCGCTAAGAGGAGAAATGGATGCTGCGGAAAGGGAAAAAGAATCAAAGCCAACCAAGTTAAAAGAGACAAAGGAGAAAAGGAACCATTCTTTGCCAAGCTGAGTTCCTAACAGGGTCAAGCGGGATTCCTCTAGTGCCCAGAAACAGACAGACATTGGACTGAGGGCACCATCAGCACGTCTGCCTTCATGTCCATGGTGCTGCTATCACAGGCACACATGGCCCATAAGCACACTAGTCCATTCCTCAGGGAGTCCTCACTTGCTGGCATTTTTGTCCTGACATGTCGCACAGTGGGATTGCTGCTTGCTGTCCAAAGGATTTGTTGGTTTCAGGAAACTCAAGAGACTGATTTAAGCTCCTCTTTTCTACCTACATGGGCTATTTCAGCATCCAAAGGGGATGTGGGACATGCGGTATTTCTCAAGAGACTGCCAAACACTCTGAAAAATATTGATGTCATGTGTTGTTCTCAGGACTACTGGACATGTAGATTTCAGCTGCAGGCCAGCAGCAGGGACACAAGCAGCAGAACACACATGGAGCCAGCTCTGGCTTGCAGGGAGCACAGTGTCTACCTTGGCATGCCCTGCCCCTCATGTGCTTGCTGGCATCATCCCTCACAGCAGTGACAGCCAAGGAAGTGGCTCGGTCACCAGCTCCCTGTCTGCCACCAAACCTGGCAGCAAAGCCGCAGCAGTTCTCATCTACATGAGCGTGCCAGGCAGCACACGGGGCTGGCACAAATGCTGCTCAGCTGTGCCTGGCATCAATCTCTAAGAGACGGGCAGCAGGGACAAGCTGTGTCCCCTCTTAGGCTCATAAGTCCTCTCCTTCCCATGACCAAATCTCCGACTTCTTGCTTGGATATGGTTTCACTAGATTCCTCCACCACCACCACCAGTTTTGGCCTCCCTACTCAGCAGCATTCTTCAATCATTCTTTTGCCACAAGGTAGAGAAGAGTGCCCCTCCAAAATACAAATCAGAGCCACAGGAATGATATGAGGGTGGAACACCTCTTTTCTGTTGAACAGTTGAGAGAGCTGGGGTTGTTCAACTTGGAGAATGTCCCAGGGAGAACTTTTTGCCACCCTTAGATATTTTAAAGAGGGCTGATAAGAAAGATGGGGATATATGATTTTAGCAGGACCAGTTGCAAAACAATGAAGGGAAATGACTTTTAAATATGTTGAAATCGAGGGTAGAATCAGATTGGGTCTGAGGAAGAATTGTTTATGGAGAGTGTGGTGAAACACTCGCACTTGTTAGCCCAAGAGTTAGGAGGTGCCCCTTGCCCAGAAACATCGAAGATCAGGCTGGACTGGACTCTGAGCAACCTGATCTACTTGAAGATCAGGTCCCTGATCACTTCAGGGATTGTTGGAGCTTATGACCTTTAAAGTACCCTGCAACCTAGCCCATTGTAATAGTTTGCTTAATTTTCATTTGAGAAGTTCTGAGATCACAGATTAATATGAGTGGGGACCATCTGATGCTTTGAAATTTAATGGATGAGAAACTTCTTATATAGGGCAGTTATTTTCATTGCCGACACTTTGCATTTTGCCTCCAGAAGATTCTTGGCAGACCCTCGCCTGTGCTTGTCCATGTGCAAACAGCAGTTCAGAAAGTTGTTGAACACTTGGAACAGTTGCTTCCATTTAATCTTTGCTATTTCTTCCCTAGCTTTGAAACTGATTGTCTAGATAAAAAGGAAACTTGAGATTCTACCTGTTTTTTTCATATCCATATATGCTCACCTAGACCCCATATTTTAAGCTCCAGTCTGCAGTGTCAGTTTCTTCCCTTGCAGAGGCCTAAAGGGGATTTTTCTACACCAAAAACTGACCCCAGTGCAGCCACAGCTATTCAACATCCAAAGGATCTTTTCTGATTTTATTGGCTGCATTGTCAAAAGCACATTTTTCTTCTTTGAGGACTGACACCAGCTTTACTGCTATTTTATAGACTGAGTTTGGTTTGCTATGCTGTTTGCAAGGATTAATATTTAAAATGCATCTCTGCAGTGCTCACTGGCCCCTGAAGAACAGTTTCTGTATTTTAGCACAGAGCTCATCAAAAATATCTTCCTCATATCTTTAGCTTCCTCATAAAAATAGTAACTGCATGAAAAAAGGGGAAATCCATCAGCTTGTTCCTTGGTCAAAGAAACAGAGATACTTGGAACTTCATGTTCATCGCAGACACACTCAGTTGTATGCAAAAATATAATGAGATGAAAAAGCATAACTGGGCAGACTGGAGTCACCTGCAACTATGTGTTTCAGTAGTCTCCAAATTCTAGATCAGCCTCACTTACCTGGAGTTTCAGTTCTTACCTATTAGTTTTACTTGTCTGTAAGCTACAACTCTTTCAAACACCTTTGTGGTTACAAGATTTTTGTTTAAAGATGTAATTATTTCAAGCCTTTTTTTTTTTTTTTTTTTTTTTGAGATAATGCTGAGTATAGACTCTTAGTAATTTTTGGCATGGTTAACATTAAATCAAATACCTGGGAAATATATCCTATTTGTAGTCAGTAAAAGTCTGCCGCTGTGCCAGAACACTTTAAAAAAAAAAATTAAGGCTAGAGAATGTTTCTAGATCAGCTGAAGTGAAAAAAGAGCAAATTAAGATCTGAAGTGACAAGGTCTCACATAAGTAAATGATATAGCTCCCTCTGCTGACTACAGAAATATATCAGATTTTTAAAATGGAAGCTAAAAAAATAAAGAGAAAGGAGAGTTGCAGAACAAAAATAGGAACAAAATCCAGCAACTGAGAAACAACATTATTACATTAGGACAATAGGAGTACATAGTTTGCAAATATTTATTTAATAAGCACTTTCATTTGCTGAATTACTGTTCACTCGCTTTATACACATAAGAAAGATTTTTAAGGTTGACAGAATAATGCAAAGATGAGAAGGAAGAGCATTTCTGGTGTGGCACATTTGGATCCAGTTTGCAGCCCTTGGCAATTCAGTAAAATCACTTTTGACTCAGTGAAATCAACTATAATCCTACAGCCATCTCTGTTCCCAGAGTTATTCACTTTTGGTTGTAACAGTCACTACTTTTCCAAACTTACACTAGGGCATGAGCACTTGAATTCTTTCTGGTGGAAAATGTAACATCTTTTTTATCATCAGAGAAGAGTGTTTCTCTTTCTAGAGGAAAAGAAAGGTTAAACCTCTGACTGAGGCAGACTTAATCCTAGTGATGAATCCCTTGCTCCAAAGGAGAGGAACGACACAGGCAATTGGCATGCAGTCATCCCCTACACAGTCATTCCAGGCAGTGCACAGACCTGTCCACAAGGAATTCAAGCTAAGATTAAACAAAGCACGTGTGACACTAAATATCTGGATTCATATCCAAAGCAGTCTAAGAATGACTGATTGACTAATTAATGGATAGGGGTATAAAGCAATGATAAGGGCTACCAGGGTGTTTTTACTAAAAGACATAAGCAAATGTGATCTTGAGCTGAAAGGCCGACTTAGCAGAACTAGACACATGGTAAACAAGAGCTGTGGGGAAAAAAACCCACCACATGACACTGAAATTATCCAGATTGGTTATATATTTTGCTCCCATAGAGTGAAAATAAGAGATATGTGTGCATCTGTACTATACAGATAATCTATAAAAAGTTTAATTTCAGGCTACTAGTTCTTAGCTGTCTTGCAATTGATCTACAAGAATCTAATTATCTTATTATTTACTTTTGTCCTTTTAGCACAAATGGCAGATTCTCTTCCGTTTTCATATTTCAATAAATAATTATATTGCCTGACATCTTTATGAATACGCATTGCTAGAGGAACAAATGAGATCTGTCCTACTAATTTCCTGTCATGGTCTTTGAAAATGCTTTATGTTCCATGCACAAACGTGTTCTACTTAGGAGTATCTCTTTCTCTCTGCCCTCATTAAGTGCTCCAAAAGGGAACCAGTTGAGTGTACCAGAGCCAATACCTCCTGCCTGTGGACGATTTTCTATGACATCATTTTCTGTGATTTCTTTCCATGTTTTTTCCCAAAACAAGTACCAGAGGAGGCTGTCACTAACAAAAAATCCCCACAAAAAACATAAAAAATCTCCAACAACATGTCCAAAAAGCAAAGAAAGAATTAATCTCCAGAACAGAATAAAATATGAGGCACTTCATACTAGTCTAGGAACTAATTTCTCCTCATGAATTTCTTTCTGTCCATCAGTTACAGAATTGGGGTTTTAGTTAAAGCCAGCAAATGGAGTATGTTGCATTCCACTTGGAAAGAAAACACAGATTTTTCCATGTGTTTTCTAAAACTCAAAATATATATAGTGATTGCACAACAACCTTAAGGAATGAGTGTTCCAGTGCAATTTCTAACATCATGATTACTTGCCACAGCTTTACGCTGAACAGAATTTTAGTAATTCCCTTTCATGGATTTGGGTTTGATATCCAAAAAAAAGGCTTAGTGACTTTAGCCTAAGAGAGAACAAGGCAAAAGGATTTGGACATTTGCTGATTATTATTATTTTATTTTATTTTTTGTCTCCTCCTAGACTGAGGACAGAAAGTCTAAGGCAGAGCTGCAGAGATGTTTACAAAAAACAAAAGAAAACCAAACTAAACCAAGTAACCCAATCAACCACCCTACCAACCTAAAAAAAGGAAAAGAAACCCAACCTGAAGAGCTTAAAGTCTATACAGTAAAACAACTATAGAAGAGACAGTCTTGTTTCCCTTTTTTTAAATATAAAAGTACAGGGGCAACAGCTGATGTTTTCATTTTCACGTAGGAACTAGAAGAGTAAAAAAAAAACCAATACTGTTTCAGAGTTCAGACTTGAAAATATTTAATCAGTAACAGTTTCCAGCTCTTTTACTAGTTAAAGTTAAATACCATATCTATGTTCATTGTCTTTTATTCTTTTATTGCTTGAAACAAAGATTTTTCTCATTCACTCACTTGTGCTGTGGGCTTCTGTACGTCTCTCTTTTGAGAAAAGGAGAACGTATCGTTCCACTATAAAAGGGGTAGTCGAGGAGGATTTTTTCTGGTAGACTTTTCAGATGAATATAAAAGGCAAATGCAGCAATATTGTATCTGAGAACCGTTTATTAAAACAAAAAAAATGTAAGTGTTCCTACAAAAGTGGGATAGAAAAAGGAGCAGAGAGGGAAAAAACAGAGATAAACAGAATACCGGACAGCATTACCATAAGAACCCTGTCACTCTGTCAGCGTCGGCTTGGCAGCCAGCGCATGCTGTGCTGTGTCTACGCAACTCCCGTGGCTGGCTGGGCACGATTTCCAAACAGCAGCAGGCTGTAAGTCCCTCCACCGGCGGAGAACAGGCTGCTGTGGCTACGGGTGCGATCCTGGAGCAGCTGCGGGTCCTCAGGGTCGGGGCGCCACAGCTGCGGGGCGCATCTAAGAGCAGGCGGCGGCGACAGGCTGGGTGGCGGCATCCGCTGCGGGCCAGTGCTGCGGCAGGCTGGGCAGCAAGGGAACACGGCTGCGGCTGCGGGAAAATCGGCTGGGCCAGGGAAACACGGCAGGGGTGGCTGTGCCAGGGAAGCACGGCAGGGACGGCAGTGCCCAGGAAACACGGCAGGGGTGGCTGTGCCAGGGAAACACGGCAGGGGTGGCTGTGCCAGGGAAACACGGCAGGGGCGGCTGTGCCAGGGAAACACGGCAGGGGTGGCTGTGCCAGGGAAACACGGCAGGGACGGCTGTGCCAGGGAAACACGGCAGGGACGGCTGTGCCAGGGAAACACGGCCGGGGCGGCTGTGCCAGGGAAACACGGCAGGGACGGCTGTGCCAGGGAAGCACGGCAGGGACGGCTGTGCCAGGGAAGCACGGCAGGGG
>CM031878.1:49134925-49233469 GCA_018697195.1 Certhia americana | reverse complement strand
CCAGGGAAGCACGGCAGGGGTGGCTGTGCCAGGGAAGCACGGCAGGGACGGCTGTGCCAGGGAAACACGGCAGGGGTGGCTGTGCCAGGGAAACACGGCAGGGGTGGCTGTGCCAGGGAAGCACGGCAGGGACGGCAGTGCCAGGGAAGCACGGCAGGGACGGCAGTGCCCAGGAAACACGGCAGGGGTGGCTGTGCCAGGGAAGCACGGCAGGGGTGGCTGTGCCAGGGAAGCACGGCAGGGGTGGCTGTGCCAGGGAAGCACGGCAGGGGCTGTGGCGCACCCGCTCTGTCGGGGAGGCAGAGGAACACGAGATCGGCCGGGTGGTGAGCTGGTTCGTGGAAAAGGTGAAGCAGGGCCACAAGGAGGAAAAGTGAAGGGGAGGAGAAGGGCCAAGATGACCCTCCGAGTGAGCCTCTGATCCCTCCAAGAAACGTAAAGCAAAAAAGGCTGGCGTTGTGTCGCAGCTATCTCCTTCTATGTATTAAGGTGCCTTCCACAGCCCGACTTCTCGGGCATTATTGGCGGGCCCTCTTTGCCGGCATTTGCCCCCCCGGCCTGTGCCGGGCTCCGCTCGCAGCCCGATCTTGGAAGATTTCTCTTCCCTGACCGGCTGTCAGGCGAAGCCTCTCTGGGCACAGGGCTGTTAGCACAATGTACAGCCCTGATAGGAATCCTCCACCTCATACATAACATACATTGAGGCATAATTAAAAATCAGATCCCTGTCAGTGAAGTTTCTTTCATCCTTCCGAATACGGCCCCTAACTGGACTAGCTGGATCAAATAATGACCCTTTGGCTGTGCCACAAATGCAGGAAATAGCCAACCTGTTAGAGCAATCGCGTAGATAGATTAATTGCCCATAGTACTGGTGTGGCTGGGAGTGGCAGCTGGAAGATCAGGTGACTTCATGCTTGGACTTAACTCTGCAGGTCCTATCTGTGTGTGTCCCTGAAGCTGCTGGTTATTGTGAGAAGATTTGGACTGCACTGATAGCTTATTTTTCTGATAATTTTTGAAGATAAAGCCTGAGAAAATTTAAACACCTGGTGGAATAGTTTTCTTTATTTTGCTAACATAGTATAAAGCGCACATACATTTAATTTGCTAAACACTTGTCTTCTGGGAGCACAATGGAACAGTTTGTGGAAACATCTGATCTTTACAGGTGTTTTGAATGAATGCACTAGGTCCATCTTGAATCCTGCAAAACTATTTCCAAACTAAGACCAGGAAATAGCAGTAAAGTTCATTCCCATTTGTCATTCTAGTCAGTGAATGAGTCAACGGCTCTAAGAAGGTTTTTATACAACTTGCTTTATAGAGGTCAATTTTTCAGCCATGAGTTTGATCTCAGGAGTTTTGAATTTTGTTGTGTTCCTCTTGCAGTAGTTGGATCACTTATAAGAGACCAGTTTGGATAAGGGCCACTTGTGGAAATGCAAGAGCTCACAAATCAGAAGTAACAAACTAAAGACATTTTTTTTCCCCAGCACATGAAGTAGCAGTGTCAGAAAAAAAAGCAGTACAGGCTGGCTTTGACATCACACTCAAGGCCTGCAGATTAAGTCCATCAGCTTGCTTAGTTGTTTTCCTCCTTTTTTTTTTTTTCTTTTTTTTTCTCTGTTGAATTGGTTTGGTTTTTTTTCCAATGGGCTGGTATAAAGAATGATTTATGAGGGTCCATTGAATGAAATCAGCTTGTGAAATGCTGGCTAATAGCAACAAAATGCTATGTCAAACTAAGGCAGCAATTTATCACAGTTCCTGTTCATTAGCAGGAGTATTCAGGTTGTTTGAGGTAGAAACCCTGGCAGACACTCAGATATGCATCTACCAATAAAATTTAATTTATTTGGAACAGACATTTTGAGAGTCAGACATCAGTATCATGTACTGGTGGTAATAAAAGTTGATTTTTTGAGTCCAGTCACTCGTCCTTTAATTCAACTTTCCTCCCATTTTTATAACTGTATGTCATGTCCAAGTAACTCTGAGGCAGAAACACAGGCTGGACAGGTCTGATTTCATTGCCATGGATGATCATCTTAGAAGAAAATGATCAGCAGATTGGTTGATCAATGGGCTCCAAACACCACTACTGAAACAAAACAGTACTCTGTGCAATTTTCTTTTTTCATACTGATTTTTTTCTGCTAGGAAAACCTAGCACAGGAATGCTTAATGAAGCATATTCTGTCAGTGAGACCTGCTTATTTAAGGAAATCAGCTCTCTTGCCCAGGAACATGCACTCCCTCAGAAATTTTGTGACAAAATCATAGAACCATAGAATGGTTTGGGTTGGAAGGAACCGTAAGTGCCCACTAGTTCCAACCCCCCTGCCATGGGCAGGGTCACCTCCCTCTAGAGCAGGTTGCTCAGAGCTCCATCCAGTCTCTCCTTGAACAGCACCCCTGGGCAACCTGTTCCAGTGCCTCAGAAAGCTCATAGAACCTGCCTTCTTTCAGTTTAAAGTTATTATTCCTTGTCTTATCACTAGAAGCCTTTGCCAAAAGGTTCCTTGTAGGTCCCGTTTAGATATTGCATACTACTCTGTTTGAGAAGGACAAATGCAGTATATTAGACTTAAAGGATTTTGGGGGTTTAAAGAGTTTTTCGACTAGTATATATAATTTGTCTCTTAACTTGATCATGTCATAGCTCCCTAAAAATTAGGTAATCACATAGATAGATTAATTGCCCATAGTACTGGTGTGGCTGGGAGTGGCAGCTGGAAGATCAGGTGACTTCATGCTTGGACTTAACTCTGCAGGTCTTATCTGTGTGTGTCCCTGAAGCTACTGGTTATTATGAGAAGATTTGGACTGCACTGATAGCTTATTTTCCTGATTATTTTTGAAGATAAAGCCTGAGAAAGTTTAAACTGGTGGAATAGTGGGTGGAATAGTTTTCTTTATTTTGCTAACATAGTATAAAGCGCACATACATTTAATTTGCTAAACACTTGTCTTCTGGGAGCACAACGGAACAGTTTGTGGAAACATCTGATTTTTACAGCTTGAGATAAGAGAGGCTGAAAGACAGAGACCTGATTGAAGTGCACTCCAGCACAGCATGGGGAGACAAGACTTGGGTAATCACTTGCTGCTGACTTTAGACCTATCTGCAGACTCAGGAGGTCTTCCAAGCCTGGGCCAGCATTCTGTAACCATCACAACATCCACTGATCTTCTTTTTACTAATGAACATTGATGCCACTGTGTAGAAAACAAATTGATGATTTGTCTAAAATGACAGCACCGCTGAACTAGAGACTACCAGCAATAAAGGATGCAGCTTTGTTCAGTTTGTTCCCAGCCATTTTGATGTTTTGGTGCTCTGTCCACATAAAGCTAGGTGTGTTCAGCAAGCTCCTTCCTTCATTTGGTGAAAATGTTGTCACTTTTTAGAAGCCAGTCTCTTGTTATGAGACCTTTCTAGAGCATGAGCTGGTGGCTGTTGCCTGTTGCAAGTCAGAAAGTTACATGAAACATGCTTAACACTGAACAGAAAAAAAGAAGTGTCCTGATTTGCAGAGCTGACTAGCCTGACAAAATTCTGTGGCACTCTAGGTGTACTTTGTGACACAGTTGATACATTATAAATGCCAAATTTCATAACTGGTCTGCTTTTGGGTTTGTATCATTGTAGGTTTTTTTCACTTTTTGATGGATAAAATGTGATTACACCAGGAGAGCCCTAGTGTGTTTATGCACCTCCCCTCCTAACTACTGCTACCCTTTGTGCCATATTTATTATTGAATGGTTAGTTACCTACAGTATGGCTTAGGGGTGTAAGAAATGTGTGGCTTTTACTCTGCCAGAATGGCTCCACTTCTCCACTTCCCAAAATGAATGCACCATGTGGGTGTTACCTTCAGATGACCTGTCAATTTACTTGAACTGCTCTAATTGCCATGACATATTAAACACAATCTAAGGTTTCAAGCCATGCATGCCATCTGTTCTTTGCAGACCCATTTTTTTTTTTTTTTTTTTATTCAGGAAGATCTGCTAGTTTTTCACCCCATCACCTGCTGGGTTTGCTTCACTTTTATGTCATGCTCTCTCCAAAGATTATGAAGGGCAGTTTGGAATAGGAAAGGGAGGCTGAATCCTACTTTGCCATCATGTTGAGCAGTAGCTGGAAAAAAAATCATCCCAGTTATGGTTGTAATGATACAGCTGAGAAAACTTGTGTAGTGCAGTATGTCCTATGGGCAGCAATAGCCAGTGTCCCTTCTGCCCTGCTCCTTTGATTCTCAGCTGATGCAGAGAGGTGCCTTCCTCTTGCTCAGCATTCACTGCTGTATGGAATCAGGATAGGGAAAATGAGGGAGGCATGCAACAATATTCTATAGGAGGTTTCCTACAGTCCTTTCTCCCAGAAAGAGAAATCCCCCAGGTGTCTTTTGGCCTCAACTAGAAGATTATCAACAGCAGACTGAAGAGCCTCATCACTGCTGAACAGCCTAGACAGGCTGCTGTGGGTGCAGGCCCACCACACCACTGGACCAGAGGCACTGCTGGCCGTCCCTAGTCCAGTGCCACATTCAGTGCAGGACCACTTTGAACAGGTTTTTCATGTGTTTAACAGGCGTTTCCTGTACTCTGTGTCCTATTCCTTCTGTCATTGAATACCACTGGGAAAAGTCTGTTTTATTCACTCACCTCATTAAATGTTTGCACATAGGGATTTCATGGGTTGCAGTGCCAATGTAACCAAAACTCTGTATTCCTTCACCATCTGATCAAACTGGGGTGTGGGGTGGTGTAATTGTCTGTCAATGGCCAACTGTCAAAGAAACAGCTGGGGCAATTTTATCTCTTCCACAACTCAGCCTCCCTCCAGGGAGAGATCTTCTACTAATGGGCCATTGAGTCTCACTGATAGAATTACATCATCCCACTGGGAAATGTTCAATTCAGGGGGGAGAGCCAAGTATTCCTACCTGGATAAAAATCTGGGAGTTGAAACACCAAGGCAGCCTTTTCCACTGGATTCTCAGAGGAAGACCAGGCCCATCTATTACCACTGGACCTGCAGCAAAAGAATTCCACTTTTCTACAGGAGCATCACTTCAACAGAGCCACATCTGTCACCGGGACTGCAGCCACCATTGAATGGGACTGCCACCAACATCCTGACCCACAGGGTGTCAGGTTGGATCCTGACTCTGTCAGTGGGTTTGTTTGTTTGTTTCTTTCTTTCTTTCTTTTTCTTTCTCTCCATTGTAACACTGCATGTTTTTTTGTTCTATTGTTTTAGTTCCTTTAATAAAGAACTGTTATTCCCGTTCCCACATCTTTGCCTGAGAGCCCCTTAATTTCAAAAGTTATAATAATTTGGAGGGAGGGGGGTTAAAATATCCATTCCAAGAAAAACTCCTACCTTCCTTAGCTGACACCTGCTGATCAAACCATGACAAGGGATAACATTCCCACTGGCATTCTACAGGATAAACAGTCCCATCTCTTTCAGCTGCTCTGTGTGTGAGAGATGCCCTGGTCCATTCATCATCCTCGTGCCCCTTTTCTGCATTCCTTCAATCTGTGCTGTCTCTTGTATTGATGCAACCAGGAGTGGACTTAGCATACCAGGCATGTCTCATCAGGACTGATCACAGGGGAAAAGATCAGCCCTTGAACTGTTGATGACACTCCTCTTAATGCAGCCATAGCCAGGAGGCTATTTGACATATTTGTCATGTGGGCAGATTATTGGGTCACGGTGATCTTCGTGTCCACTGGGGCCCTGGGTCCTTCCCTGCCAAACTGCTTTCCAGCTGGGTGGCTCCTATGCATACAGGCTGAGTCTGGTCCTCTCAGTTGCAGGACCTTCCATCTCCCTTTACTCAACTTCATGAGCTTTCTCTTGGCATTTTTCTACAAACTTTTGAGTGCCCTCTGAATAGTGGTACAGCCTTCTGGTGTACAGAGATGCATGTGCTACCCTGCAAAACTTCGTGCTACCTTTGCCATTGGGCATCTTTCAGCCTGCCAGGTTCCTCAGCTTCCCTCAGCAGCTGTTTTCCAGTTACTCTATTAGTCCCAGCATCTCTAATCTTCAGATCCTCCCCCTGCCAGAGAGAGACATCCAAAGTCCAGCATCAGCTCTCCTTACTGGGTGTTGACTCTACAGTAGTTTCATAACCCCAATACTCGTGCTCCCCTCGTGGTCCCCTCAAGCTCCGTACCTGACTCGTATTAGGTACAGCAATTTTACAGGTAATTATGCACATATATGTGCTTATCTGTGCTTGAATGAGGACAAAGAGAACAATGCAGTGAGCTCCCAAGTCCGTATGCTGGAGATAGTTTCTGTTGCACTATTAGAACTCTTTTCAATCTGTGGCATCCAAATTCTAGCTGAGGCTCTTCAGTTTTGTTTTCAGGAGACAAAACTTTGCCTTTAACTGGTTTGGTGCTACTTACCCATCATTTCTGGACACTCCTTGGAGTGTCTCATCAGGAGTCAGCTGAAGGCTGGAGGACATGATAAATCCTGTGAGTTACCCAAGTTCAGAGACTGGACAGGCAAAAATGAGCAGGCCAGCTTAGTTAAGGAATGGCTATTCACATGCTTGGTCTGATCCCAGAGTGATGGGGAGAGGCTGGCCAGTTTGCATTAACATAACATTTGGCCCATTTTTCTTGCTGTCACACTGGTGACAGGAGGACTGTGGAGCTGGTGCATTGGCAGTGATGGATCTCATTCACCTCTGAGTCCAGGGAATTCTGCTCTGTGCTATGAAAACCACATACATTTTTCTTGCTGAAGAGTTAGATGCCAAACAACTTCACAACACTTCTGCGTTGTTATATTTATTTTATTTATATTTGTATTCCATTGCTTCATCCATTATGATTGGTTTGGAAAGTAAACTTCCTTTTTCTTTTAAGGACTACAATAGTTAATATTGGTCTCTCTTCCCATACAGTTGAACAATTATTTAAAACCAAACAGAAATAAAAAAGCCTGAGACAAATATGATGTCATTAAAAAAATTAACACACTAAACAGAGCTGATGCATGGGGGAAGAAAAAGAATCAACCACTTATTTCTTAGAAAGATTCATTCCCCCTAAAAATTACCAAAATTAAAAAAAAAATTATTTTATGGGAAAGAGCAGGAACAGTACACGTGCATATGCTGATGCTTCCACATCCATATCCCCAAATGCACACACACATACATATGTACATATATGTTCACATGCACATACACAGACACACATGTATTAGACTGGACAAGGAATTTATTTTTTTTCCTGGAAGAAAATTATTAAAACTTTTAATTATATTAATTACTTCTGTCTTTAAAACAGGAAAACTTATTAAAACATAAAAGAGAAACTACTTTAAGAGCTCTAACATATTTATCTAAACCTTGGAAATCACTGCCTATTTAGCATAAGATACATGAAAAAAATCAACTTTGATAACTTTTTATTTAAATGTACACCATTGTCAGGTTCTTAGTGATGATTTGGCTTGCTTTGTCTTTGGAATAGTCTCCATAATTATTAAAAATGTTTTTTATTAAAAGTTTCTCCCAATATATAGCAAAAAATGTCTAAATACTGACCACTTGTCTATACTGGGTGCCCCAGTGTTATCCCCTTTCTAAAGCCCATAGAGCATGTTTTACTATAGCAATCATATTCTTATTTTACAAGCAGTGACTCCTGTTTCGCTGCTCTTGCAGGTACCTCCTGCTCTCTTGCTTTTGTTCTTTTGAAGAGATGAGAAACAGCCAGCTCTTGATGGTCTCTCATCAGAGGGCATAGGTGAGAGGTTTCCTTTCTAGAGGCACAGACGGGGAGGCGAGAAAGCTACTTTTTGTAACAGCACTGTCCTTGGGAAAGCAAAAGGAACACTGAAAGGCTGAAGGCTGGCTCTGAGACCTCCCACCCAGAAAATGAGAAACCTCAAGAACACACAGAGAAGGTTAAAAGTGACAGGAAGGAGTAGATTTTCATGAGAAGGCTCCAAAATGTGTAATTTACTTAACCCAAAGTTGCTAAAAGATCCTTTTAGTCTGTTCTTAATAGAGACTTGATAAGAGTGGTTTCCCATCTACAAAGAGTGTAATTCTCTGTATCCTCTCCACAGATAAGGAATTTGGGATCACTGAGGACCATGTTTTCATCCATTAAGGTTCTGCACATCTTGAGTTGTTGTCTGTGAGTCCCTGTAGAGTTACTTGAGTTGTTTTCTGTAGGTTCCTGCAGAGTTAGATGTTATCTGTTTTCTTCCTCTTTCCCTACCTTGTCTATAATGAATCCATTCATCAGGAGAATCACATAACTTGCCCAATGTAAGATTTGCTGCTTAGAGCCCGAGTTCTTGGAGGAAACTAGTAAGTTTTATAAGTCCCCAGCTTCTCTCAAATCTGATAGAAATCATCAATTTCACTGTTGTGGATTAGTAAAAAACCCCCACCCTTCAAAAGACCCTGGAATTCCATTGTTCATAAAACCTAAAGAAGGTTTTATTCAGATTTGTTTCATATTAGAGTTGTCACTAGTCTGTGTTCACACAAAATGTAAGTTCATTACAAAAGCTCTTATTACAGAGACAATTAAAGAAAGCTCTTAAGTCTTTAACCACTGAAGTCAAGTTTGATGTCATAGGAACCTTTCACAACTTTTCATTACTTCAGAGAAATGCTGAGTTTCAGTCAGTAGAAATGATTCCTCCATAAAGGCACTATAAAGTGCCTTAAAGCTTAACACAGCAGCATGTTTAAAGGTAAGTATCAGGGAAAAAAAAAATAGGTAATAAAAACAAAACCTGACTGAAGAATAGAAAAATGACTAAAAAAACACAACAAAACAAAACAACAACGAAAAAAAAAATAACATCATTTCTCCCTGTCCTCCCCCCGCCTTTCCCAATCCCAGAACAATATGGAATGCTGGCTTTATTAGGAACATACATAATAATAAGATCAGGTAGAAAAAGCATTAGCAAACAAAACACAATTCTGTCTGTTTGTGGCCCTGAGCAAATTAGTGATGAAGAGATTCAAGAGAAAGCTGCCTTTCTCTCTCTATGGGAAGGCATAAAATGATACTTTCATGTAGTGATGCCAGTTTCCAAACATTTGTAGTTGTTTATCAGCTACCACGGAGTGGAACAGAAGAAACAGCCCATGGCATGAGATGGCTAGGTGGTGGCTGAACAGCTGTGCTGCAGAAGTCAAAGTACCTGTTGCTGCAGAAGTCAAAGTACCTATACTCAGCAGGAGGCCACACCTTGTCAAGTGAAGGAAGGAAACTCCATGTTCTTCCAGCAGAATAAGCAACGTAAACAGGTACGCTTTTCTCTCCTTTGCAGCTGGTTCATCTCCTGCGTAATAACAGGCTTTTGCCATTACAGGGATTTTGGCCAGGTCAAACACAGATCCTCTAGGGTTCAACTCTGCATTTCACTCTTTTGCCTCATACAGTGTGCTCTACCAGAAAATGAAACATATGCATTTGTGGGAAAAAAACGATTTAAAAGAAAAGGAAAACACTCCAACTACTAAGTTTTGCATTCACAAAATTTTTGCATTCACAGAAGGGTAACTGAGAAAAAAATCGGCATAATCTTCAGACTGAGCTGCAGTGAATAGTTTCAAAATAGCATATGGTAAATAGTGTAATAAAATGTTACGCATGTTTTCCAATTTGTGTAATGACTTTGATCTTTATGCACTAAATTCCACACCTTTGCATTTTTATGTTAATCTTTCAAATACAGTGCTGCCCAGACTGAGAATACCACATGGCGAACGTCCATGGTGCCAGAGGAATTGAAGTGCACTGCATCAGCTACAGCTCCATCTCAAACAATGCCACAGCCCAGGCACTTTGGAGGAGTTCAAGAAACCCTACATATTATGAAGTTGGCTTATAAATTCCAGGCAGTTGTCAGTGAACCACCCCAAAGAAGTTATATTTTTCAATTTCTTTGAAATGAGGCAAGCTCAGGAGTAGCTGAGGTTCCTAATGAATTCCAGAAGCTATTTATATCCTGCAGAAATCCCAGCAGAACAGAAATCATCTGAGTGTGCATTCCAATCCCCAAAGAATTGACCTGATTGCAAAGACTGCCAAAGGAGGTAGGAAAACTTAGGCCCATCCCCTTGAAAGCAAAGGATAATGCTGCTTGCGTAGTTCTAGAGATGCAGAAAAGCCCCCATCATAGGTACACCAAAAGTTCACAGACAAAAGTACTTTTTCTCAACAAGAATGTAATCACTGATTTATAAGCCCTGATTTAAGCAAGAAGGCAAGTAAATCAGAATATGCTAGAACATTGAGCTAGAAAATATTTGCTGTTATTCTTCAGTGTCTGCTACCCCTCTATTTCAAATGTTCTGATCACTGGATACTCCATGAGATTTTCTTCTGTTTCTGTCCCAGCAGATGTACCTAAACTTATTCGAGAAGGCAGCAACAGGATTCAGCACTTACTCAGGAAAAAGTAACTTTTCACAATAACACTTGTGCAAAATTCATTACAAGGCACAGAATACATAGATGTATTCCACTTGATTCCCATTTATTAAGAAATATTTCTCTGGGGATACCTCTGTTAAGTATCATTTTCATTTTCTACGTTTTTTTCCCCGAAGAAAGCCTCCTCAGGGCATATTTGGTGTAGAAGACTTGATTTGCTGCACGGGATCCTTCCAGACTGTCCAAACATGTGTTAATTAACTTGGACTAAGTTCTGGAAAAGAGTATTTTGTGTTAGCCCAGTGTATAAAGCAAGTCCAATTGCTAGGCAATGTTTAGCTTCAACAGAGACCTTCAATTTATCCCTCCTGCTCTAACCTTCCTTACTACTCATCTTTACTGTATCTTCCTACAAGTTACTCAAATTAAATTCATTTTTCTCTGAAAAGATGGAATTTTAGGCTGATTGAGAAGGATCCTTTTCCAAAGGGGATAGAAAGATATGAAATTACACATCAGATCAGTGTACTTCATAGGGGACTTCAGGAAAAAGACGACTACAGCTGGGTTTTTTATGTAATATAGAGATACTGAGAACATCTGCTGTCATTCACAGCATGAATTCAAGGAAAATACCTCAGCACTGCAAAGCTATATCTAGATCCCTGTTCATGTAGTTGAGATCAGAAACCCTCCCACTGTCATTAAATTATGAGTCACAATGAAACATAAACTGCCTGTTCACCTGAAGGACGTGGCTGTCTTCCTGGAAACACAAAGCTTGCTGGCATTTGGGAATTGTGGCCAAGCCTTGGATGGCCTGGAGCAGGTAGGGGGCATTAAAGGCTAAGTCTTCATTGATTCCAAAACCTCTTAATAGTCTGTTGCATTTAGGAAAGAAAACACATACCAAGAAACAAAAGAAAAAGAAAGCAAGATTGCAGATTTTGTTTCAAAACAACTAGTCTGGAGATCAGCCCAGGGATCTGAATTTCAATAAAGCTTTAGCAGCAAGGGCACTATCTGCCATTGTTTCTCACTGAAGAGGTTCTTATCCCTGATAAAGGAGCCAAAACTGATACGATTCTTCTTTTTCTCAATAATCCATGTTGCTCAGATGAGGTTCTTAGCAGCATATTTAGGGTTAACAACATTGACAATGGAGAGATCCTTTTGTGACAGTAACTGTGGCTCTGAACTTCCTTGCTTTCAGGGATTAATGAACAGGCTAAATCCATGAGGGCTGTCATGTTCTTGAACTCTGCAGTAGGAAGGAAATTGGACTTTGCTTTTCTTCAGTGGGTAGTTTTTAGTGACACATCCTGGTTGTCATCTCTTTCTGCAAAACAAGAAGGGGAAATAAAAAAAACAAATGGAATTTGTGATAAAATGTGCACAGGCCTCTTCAATGTTAATATTTCTGCAACTCTGCAAATTCATGCAGTTTTATATGGCACCATGTTTCTTCCCCTCTGTCACTTTCAAGGACAATGAATATAACTGGCAAGTAACATATAGCATTTGTCACTTTTGACAGATTTAATAACCTAATAAATCCCTAGCCATGTGAGGTAAATGGCGCTACATCCCTCTGCCCAAAAAAAATAAATCAACTGCAAATGCCAGAAACCTTTTAATTTAAAGTGATAAAAAGGACTCAAATCATTCTCATTGAACCTGCAGCCAACAGGAAGCCTAGATACCCCTTCTGTGCCTAGTCATTTCTGCCTATCTACAGGCACAAGGGCACAGGAATACACCCCTTGAGGACTTGACCAGAGTTGTGGCATTCATCTCTAGGATGGGGGTTTAGGACCATTCACAGACTCCATTAAGAAGTGAGGTTTGGGATCACATAGGATTTTATTTGATCTGATTTGCAAGCACTTTGATACAAACTCTCTGGTAACTGGCAGCCCTATTCTATAAAACTTTGCATTTGTCAGAAGATTTTCTGGAAAGGCATTATCTGACCAATAGCCATCCATACACACTAGACCACACAGCATTTACCTTGGAAAATCAATTGAGATTTACCAAGTTATCAGAAGTATCTGAAAAATCTCTTAGCTTGCTTAAATGATTTATTATAATTTATAAAATCATTAAGCAAATGACTTCATGATAATTTTGTAACTGTATCTTACTCTGTGTTAAATAGATTACTTTTCCACCTAGAACCCTACACATAATGGTGGGACTTTCTCCTCCTTTTCCAAACCTTTAACTTGTTTTTCTTTCTTGCATATTTATCTTGCATTAATTGTTATTTTGTTGCCACACATGTAACAGAATGGAATGTTTTAATTCGTTATAAAGACAATGGCAATTAGTATGGGAATTTATACAGTAGTATGTGATCTCCACAGTGACATATACAGAAAGGTGAACTAGTAGTGTCTTCTCCAATTTGTAAAAGATGGCAAAGCTGACTGTTCATGGAAAAACCTGTCTCCTTTTCTCCTTAAATATTTTGTAGGGTGTTTTTTCGGGTTGCTTAGTTTTTTTCTTAGATAGCTGTGATTAGGTTTATTTCATTAGAGCAACAAACACCAAATGAAGAACTAGACAAAATTCAGCACAATATTGAACAGCTTCCTACTGAAGATTAGTTAGGTGTTAGTGCATTTCAAGGCAGTTTTTTTTCTTTGCTGGCCCCTAATTTTATACACAGTCAGTGTATACATGTTCCTAGTGTACTTCCTATAATCAAGGATGATAGATCTGTGAGGCAAAACACTGCAACTTCCTTCTGAAACTGCTGCTGAACAGTGATTTTCAGTCAGACTGTATCATCTTACCCTGTTATAAAAGCAGTCCAGGGAGTTATGTGGACCGTGTCAGAGCCACTATAAAGTAGGCCACCCTCCTTCAGTCACAGTGGGAGGCAAACTGCAATAACATCAGAGGTAGGAGTCTAGATATGGATAAATGTGTCCAGGGAAAGGGCAGAGTAGGAGCTTAGATGATCTATGCATAAGATGTAAAAGAGAGGACTTTAAACCATGTTTGCTATGACAGCCATGAAGCATGAACTTATCATGCCATTTCGAACTTCTCTCTAGAGGCAGGAATTATTTTTTATAGCAATACAAGTTCTCCCCAAGCCTTTTTCTCCCTTAATTTCTGAGGGTTTTTTTGGTTATACAGTTACATCCACTGTCTTCTCCCCTAGATCCTATTTCTCCACCCTGTCAGGAAAACATTGCTGCAAATGGCTCTGTAACTTTCTCCCTGAAAGGCCTCCTGTCCCAACAGTTGCTAGACTACAGTTTTGGAAATCTCACCAAGGCTGTAAAGTCAGAAAAACCTTTAAACTTAAAAAACATTGACATCTCTGATGCATAGAAACATTCTCTGTATTGATCGATATTGTTACTGGTTAATGAAGGACACACAGGTACAGTCACATTGCATTCCTGCATATATGTGCTTGAGCTTTTAATGATTTCACCTATGACAGTGAATTAGATGCACTTTGAAAAATAAAAAACCCATGTCACAGTGATAGTAAATTGGTGCAAGCTTTGTGGGAGTGACCCACTTCTACTTGTCATTTTCTTAGAGGAATTTACAAAACAACCAGGAAATGGTTTCTCAAAGAGACTGACATAATTTGGATGCTGGCAAAGAAAAAGTAGCTTCATGCAAAATGCTGGTGAGAAGGAGAGGAATTATGTCAGGTCATACCTGCAGTGTCCAATCTTGCCTGGGCAGCAGCATGAGGCATGCTGTGTGCTGCAGAGCCTGCTGCTGAGCCTGTTACTGAGCAAGCTGCTCCTACTTGCTGGACTGTGCTCCTCTGAGGTATTTACCTTCAAAAATTAACAACCCACTCTTCACAGAGCCTGGTGGCATATCTCTCCCTGATTCTGATAGACACCAGAGAATATAGCACACAGTGACCCCTCCACTTAACTCTGCAGAACAGTCCCCCTCACCAAAGATCTGATCCTTAGTTATTCTGCTGCTGCATAGCCTTGGGTAAGCTCCGTCTTTAACAAAAAGCTGAATGTTCTTCAGTGTCTCCTGAGTCTACCTGGGTTTGTGCTTCTCTGAAACATCACTGTTCATTTTAAATTGGGAAGGTGTAGAAGTATGTTCTTGACTAACAATTATCGATTAAAAGCACATAAGAGTATTTCCCAAATAGGGCAAATGACAACTAAGGTACTGTGGTACCCAGTCCCAGCTTGATATTGAATGAAATAAAAAGGCTAGACAGAAAAAGGAATCAGAGAATCAAACACAGATACAGATAGGCACACCTGAGCACTTGAACACATACTAAAAACTTCCAAAGTCCTTCTGTGCTCATTAACAGAAACTCTCTGTACCAGAGCTTTTAATAGCAGGTGCACTTCCTCTTGAAAACTAATTACAAGACACTCCAGAGCATTATTCTGCATTGCTATGTTGGAGTATGGAATTATGGAGGTTCACAGAAACTTGCAGTTTTAGATATGGATGACGTGGACACGTGGAAAACAATTGTCCAGGTTCTGCAAAAGCAGGTATAATAATGAAAGTTTGTGTTTTTATCTGGTGTTTGTGGAAAAAATTGGAACAAAGAGAAAACAAGTGTTGAAATCACTTTTCTGTAGGCAGAAAAGGGGAGAACCAGAAACTATGCCTCATTTTTCAAGCAATGCTCAGGCAGAACTGAGGGGAAATCCTTTGGTTTTAGTCAGATTCATTTCAAGATAATAACCTGGGAGCGAAGGTGTGTTTATGTCTTAACAGGTGCAGAACAGAAAATGGATTTCAGCAAAAAAGCATGGGGCTCTGCTGAGTTCAGGAGCAAACAAGAGATGATCCTGGGAACGGTGATAAGAGCATGCAGACGTGAACCATACTGCTGTTGACACCACAGCATCATCTTTTTATATGAGGGACTGTGGACTGAACTTTAAATAACAATGTTATGCAGACTGTTTTGTAAATCAGAAATTCTCACATGAGACAAAGTCAGTGAGCATGAAGTTCAATCAGATGTGGGGTTTAGTTTTCCTCATTTCACTGGCTGCTGTAAGCAATGCAATTCTGCCAGTGAGATGAAAGAAGAAACGGTGTGGAAAAATTTGGCCAATACATCAGGCCTGGACATCACTGAATTGATTCATTCAAAGTCAGGGAAATAAATGGATTTATCAGCAGATAAATGGCTGATTTTAAAGAGCACTTTTCCAGAACTTCCACAATTCACTGGGAATTCAGTGGAAGGTCAGGATACTTGGAACAAAATCCATTCATAAGGCTTCTTAGGAACCTCAGGAATTGGAAATTCTTGATTCAATGAAAATGAAAATTTGATATAAGGTTTATTTCTCTTGGAACAAAACAGAGTGAGAACAAAGGGATGCGTGTCACTCCTGATCACAACGTCCAACAGGTTCCATTGCAGTTGCCAGGGGAAATGGTCCACCTTTGTGGGGACAGAATTTGTAATTGTCAAATCTGTCATTCTCTCAGATGCTGAGAGTGGTCCAATGCAGTACTGGGAAGCATGTCATTGATAAAAGAATAAAAACATAAAGGGAAAAGATCTGTTGATTGGCATAATCAAAACTGGGGTGATAATTTTATCGCATGGAAAAATAAAAAACTCGTAATTGTTCTTCTACCAAATGCAATGGCAGAAGCAGTGTTGGAACAATTGGATGATGTGTTCAATCAGTTTGGTTTTTCATACACATGGAGAAAGCTTTGAAAATTAGGTGGAAATGTATTAATACGTATTCTAATCTCTTGATTTTTTTATATCTGCTTCAGAGTGTCAAACAGACCATGAACAGTTGTTAAAAAAAGGATTTTTGGGTGAAAGAGAAGGGGGAATTTTTGTAGTCTGGAATTATGAAAAATATTTCTTTGCATGTTTAAGAGATTTTAAGATCTCTGACAAACAGTATTTTTAACTTTTGTTCATGGAAAAAGGGCTTTTAAGCTCTGGAATGAAGCAGAGTTTTCAAGAATGTGTATTAGATAGTAGAATAGTGTGTAGTTTTATCACAGGGTGAGAATTTTAGATATATGGGTTTTTAGGATGGTAACCAGGTGAAGAAAAGATGGAGAAGTCCACATGGCTTTTGGGTTTCCTCCTTCTTCCTCATCTGCCTCCATGTTCTGCAGTGAAGTGGCACGTTATAGTTGGCTTAGAGTAGTGTTTAACTTTCCAACATGGATAACAGTTATCGAAGAAGTAGTATAAATACTGATTAAGTGGATTGTAGTATAAATGTACACGCCACTCTGTGTGTGGGTTTTTTTGGGTTTTGTGCCTTGGACTGGCCTGTAATGAAGAGCTCTGCTAGTCAGGAACAGTATGTATTGATAAGAAGGAATGAGAACATCAGTGGAGATGACTCATGGCCTTTCCTTCTATCTCAGGGCTGGGGAAAAAAGACTGTTTGCATTCTTGGGTCACGGAAAACAGCAGGCAGAGAAAAACATACAAAAATATTTATAATAAACACAAGATCGCTACATTCAGACTTGTTCCTGCTCTCAATTCTGAATTACACAGTTAACTCGAATAAACAAAGGCTGTTTTTCAAATCCAAAATCCAAACTAGAAGCCTGAACCATTCTATATGTCGAATATGCCCAAGACCAGTAACGGCGAAGAATTTAACATGAAACTCACATCTAAGGAACATAAAGAGAAACATTTGCTATCCTTTGTCCTTGAAGTCCTTACTTACTCACTGGAATTAATTCTAACAAGCCACTCTGTAAGTATCAGGAATCTATCTGTTTTGGTAGTATTTGTGATTTCATGGAAAGACACATTCTTGCATATTTTTCAGGGAGTACCAACTTGATTTCACAGATGAAGGGAAAAAATAAATATTTAAAAAGGTAATCAATATTTATATCTGAAGAATGTCTGGTCCTCTTCTCTCCATAATGCTCCAACATAAATTTCAGATACATTCAGTACACAAATGTACACCTAACTATTTTAATTTTTATTCATCAGCTACTTTTAAATGCAGCAGGAGAAGAATGGAAAAAAATGCAACATGGACAGGAGTAGCTGAGAAAATATCTTTTTAACATGACAAATTTACCTGTGGTAAGATATTGATTGCATCTGAATGGATTACAAGAAGAATGAGTTTCCTATTAACAGTGATGTTCTTCTAAGAAAATTATGTTGTGTGAGTATAATATATAGCTGGCAAAACATAAGGCAAAAACCATTCAAACAAACATCACCTTTGTACCAGTATGTAATAGAAGTCAGATGCCACTCCTGTGCAAAAGCTGATGAGAAAGTAAATGAAGTGAAAAAATACTATAAATAATAGTATTCTGTAAGAACACCAGAAAAAATAACAAATGCAGCAATGACCTTCACTAAAACCAGTGTTGTTTTAAAGTCTCAAAGCTTTCTTCAGAGCCTGGGTCCAATCCTCAATTTCTAAAGTGTTCTCTAAACTGAAGCAAAGCATGGCTTGACATTCCCTCTCCTTAGCTCCTTTCCTGCTGCCAGTTAGCAAGCCTAAGGATGACTGTTAATTGCTCTCCAGTGAGTATATTGATCATTCAGGTATTTCCTTTGTTAGGTTTCACAGTGTCTCCCACTTGAACGAGTCTCAATTATCATGATGCACAACATTAAATTAATCTCTCAGACAATCTCTTTGGCTTCAGGGTAGTTATTTTGAAGCTAAGGATAGGCTGACAGTAATCCTGCTTGGTTCCTCCTGAATTTGTTTGATGATGTTTGCAGGACACATAATACTCCTGTCTGCAAATATAACCCTTTATCACTGATGACAAAGATATTTTATCAACTGACTGCAAGGATCAGGATATCCTTGGCAAATACACCTGTGAGTAGAGTTAGACCCAGGCAGATATAAAGAACATGTATTTGGATGACTAACTTGTTTAAAATTGTCATATTCCACGGAGGGAGCTTCATGTTCTGCATGTTTTTGTCTTCTGTAACAATAAAATAAAAGTTGTGTTTAGTGTGCCTTACCCTATTAAATGGACTTGAAATATGTTGCTTTTCACACGGAAGTAATGCAGAATGAAAAAGCAAACACTACAATTGTATTAGCATAAAATTTTGCATAACATTTATGAGGACATGTCAGTTCTCTAGTATGGACTACAATTTTGTTGCATATAGTAAGTATTTGCATAAATTGTTTTATACACTAACAGAACAATTAAATGGGAAAATAGATATATATTTCCTCCTTTTTTCTTTTTTCCTTTTGCAGAGCTTCTAACTTCATATGACATGAGATTTTTTTACCTTTTACAATTAGAAAAAGCAGACTTGCTGTTTCTCAATTTTCTGGTTTTTATGGGTTTCGAGAGAATAGTAGCAGTCCAATCCAACACTCAATTGAATTAATAGAGTCACTCAACAAATACTGTTCAAATTAAGAAAACACATACTTTTAGTTACGTAGTTTTTTCTGAAATTTCTTCTTATTACTTTCTTCACAATTGCCTTATAACAGCTAGACTACTGAAGGGAGCTTGTAAGTGCTAAAGAAAGGAAATCATAGGTAATCTTTTTTTAACCAAAAGCTAACCAAAATCACTAGGAAAGTCCTTCTGTCTTCAGTTCAGTGCAAGCAAAGCAGCTGATGCCATAGAGATAGTCACTGAAAATGTGTGCCAGAAATCATATATTCAGAAAATCCAGCATGGCAGTGCAACTTAAGGCTCTGCTTTCTTTAAGCATCAGAGTTGAGAATTCTATTTTTCAGCAATGTTAAGTCCTAGAGTTCTCAATTTCCTTCTAATTTTCTGCAGGACATGAAAAAGATAGCATTTACCTATAACTTTCTTCTTTAGTTAGTGATCAGATCCATTTCTTAAGAAATTCTTAGCGCTTGTACAATGTAAAGAAAGCCCTGTTGGACATTAACACCAGAACTCGACTGGGGACAGGAGACACTACGTTGTTTGGGTTTTTTGATTGGTTGGGTTGTTGGGTTTTTTTTCATTTCTGAAAGAAAAAAGATCCCTGTTTTCTAGCTGGCAGCAGTGACTGAATAAGTCTGAACAAGACTTAAACGCTACATGTTCCCTGCCCAAAGCTTAAGCCATCCGGGCAACAGACATAACACACTGGAAAGTCAGGAAGGATAAATGACTGGAGGAATCTTTAAAACAATGTCTTAATATTACTGTTGTCTTGCTTCTTCTAAGTGCTGTAACACAGGAAACCTTGAAAAGATCTGAAGGGCTGTACTTTGATGTTGTATCCCTCTGAGAGATGGTTCACCCCAAAGAAAACCCCCTAATGCCTATAAACCATGTAGTTTGACCCTACCCTCCTCCCTATCTCTGGCCAATTGGCTCAGTGCCAGCTTATCGGTCTTGGACAGAGAACCTAGATAAACCCATGCTCTTCCTTGTTCAGTCTCTTTGGCCTCCGGGACCCCTTCAAGAATAAAGCTTTGGAATAACCCAAAGTAAGGAGCCTCTTTTGAATCTCTTCTCCCTGTCCTGAAGTCTCCCTCACCCCAAGGGAGGAGAGACTGAGTTAGTAACCCAAAAGGGGGTCTAAGGGGAGGGAAAACTTCACTTTGATGTCAATGAATAGCAGTAAAAAGTAAACCTGGGTAGCTATAAAAGATAGTGACAACCAGAACACAGTAACTATAATGGAATTCATTGTCCCGTACTCTTGAGCTCAAACTCTCCTCTGCTGACTGTCAAATAATTTGTACTTCAGACTCAGCTGATCTGTGGATACATTCATTGCTTTCATGAAGATCGTAAGTGGATATAAAAATATGGACTGGAAAAGTGCAAATTCTAATTTCCACCATAAACATAAAAATAACTAAGCATACCGAGTAGTATTTTGGAAAAAACCTCTAGGAATTAAAAAAGGAATACTTCTGCTTTAAAGCATATGCTTGAAAACTTTGTTTGCATGAAAAGTCTCTTCTAATAATCCTGTTTCACTCAGCTGTGCTTCATCTGAGTTCTCTGGTGTTGAAATGCCAGTATTTTGCTATGTTTTGCTGAATCTGGTACAGCTGAGTTGTCCACTGTGAGTACTGAATGAAGGTAGTTTCAGAAGTGTTATGTTTCTAGTACTTCTACTACATCTATGACATTTCTGGCAATGAATTGTCTGATGAGCAAATATTTTTTTTGTGGTTTATACAAAGATGCAGCAAAATTGCTTATTATTTAGTGAATGGACATAAATTAGACATATACCAGTAGCTACTTTGGCCTCATGCACAGAAGCAGTGTGACAAGAGCTACAGAGCTGGGGGACAAATATTTATGAGGTCTATAACCTTGGAAAAACAAAACACATAAAATAGAAATTCTGAAGTGTTCACCTGAGCACTATATGACTACAGTATTGTTAATTGGCCCATCCTGAAATATATAGGAGACTTGGTGGAACTTGTGTGAAAACAGAGACTTCTTGATTTGGTATCTTGACTTCCACGTAATAATTACTTTCAAGCAGCTGCAAATTATCAGATGAAAATATTTTCAGAAACCAATTATGCTGTATAGCAAATGGAAGCTTTTACACTGAGAATGATGAGGCAAGAGAATCCTAATGTTCTAGTTTATCCTGCAGATGAAGTCCACACTTATGGTGGCAATTACCACCTTCACCATTTTTATACACTCAGCTCCACTGATGGTCACCACTTCCAGCCCTAATTCTAGCCAGTTGCTACAGTGGCTGCTAGTCTCTGCATCTAAATGAAACCAACATTTCAAAAGTAAGCAGAACAGTGCACGTAAGCAATATCCTCTACTTTTTTGTTATTCAAAGGTAATTATTAATTTCTGTTCTTATGAAAAAATGTTTATAAAAATTAATTTGAGAAAAATATCAATGTTTACATAGAATGTGATTTATTAAAAAAAAACCAAAAAAAACCCAAATAACTTGACAAGTATAAGTGAAGCAGATTACTATATTCTGCTGTCTATTATCCCTGACCTCAGAAGAAGAAAATTTTGCTACCATCAATACTTCCCAGTTATTTAGGAATCTGCTGGGAAACTAACTGATTTGCACTATCAAACTTGTAGGAGCCGGATGGACTTTGGTTCCCCTCCCACTGACACCTTTTAGTCTAAAGGCTTCCTCACCAGCTTGGCAAGCCTATAGCCAAAGATGCTCTTCCCCTCCTCTGACAGACAGACCCATCAGACCCCAGCAGAGCAGGTTCCTAAAAGCTCGCTCACTTCCCATTCCCACCAATGTAACTCCTAAAGCAACAGCAAAGCAAACCAGCAAACACCAAGTTAAGGAACATGGGAAGCTTTAGTCTTCCCATTTCTTTTGTATGTGGCAAGGATCCAGTTTGCTGCTGAAGGCAGGAAGAAGAACCAGGAACAATCCCTTGGTACAACTCTTATTTTGTGGCATTAGAGTGCTTTGCAAACACTATTAAATTCAGGCTCCTAAGACTTATGTCAAATGCTAAATATTTTTATATTTCACAGAAGAAGACTGATGAAGATACCTATTACCCAGAGATAGGGAAAAAAACCTAAAAACAAAATTTTAACAGAAAGTAAGTCTTTAACCAACAGAACACATATGACTTACTTAGAAGAGGATGCTTTCTACTTGGTCTTACTGGAAGGGGTTTGGTGGCAGGGGGCTAGCAGGGTGGGTTATGGTGGTAGGAGGTCATGTACTGTCCTGTTCCAGCCAGCTACTTCCATCTACCCCCAACACCACTGCAATAAACCCACTGCATGCCAAAATTTCTGCCAGGGAAGCACATGGTGCCTCTGCCCACAGACATTTCAGAAAGCAGCAGCTCTTAAGAGAAGAATACAAATGGTGGCACTATGGGAATGTGGTTGGAGACATATTCTTGAAGGAAGGGCCATGTGCCAGAGCAGACAAAGCCCTGAAGGGACTGTGGGCCATGGGTGCACACCAGAGGAAGGACACTGTGGACGACTGTGTCCCACAGTAAACCCACACTGGGGTGGAGGAACACAAGTAAGAAACAAGAAGCAACAGACACCTCCCCAGTCTCCTGCATTGGCCCTCACTTCACTGAAGGGATTAGGAGTATATGAATGTAACCTAGCAAACTCAAGGTGAGTGGACACCTGCAAACAGGAAGAAGATTTTTACTAAATTAGAGCCTGGGGAAGAAAGGTGTTTCTTCACCAACTGTTTTGTTTAATTATCTTTTTTCTCTTCAATACACAGATCAGTAATCAAAAGTTTTGTTAACTGGCAACAAACTAAGTAAATTCTATGAACCAAGATAGTTATACTCATGATGTGCTTATAAAGTTATATGGTAACATACTTCTTATGTCCTACATACTGTAGAATACATTGTCAGAGAAAAGGGATCACAGGAAGGAGGTACAGGGGCTATACTTGCCATAGCTGTGGTAATGTTTGAACAACAAATTTATGTTGAGGCAGCTGCATAAAGATTTTTACTAAAAAGTACCTTTAGAGGCTATTTGAAGTTTGACAAGATGTCACCTACAAAGGCTGATGGTGGGATGGAAGTAATAGGCACCCCATGCCTATGGTATCTTGGCCATTGGAAGATGCCCAGAAGTGAATTAAGGTGAACTACTGGCAGTGGGAAATAAAGATGGCCACACAGGGAAATTGCACAAAACAAATAATTCATCTTAAAGCTAAGTATGTTTCCCCATAGCCTCCCTATGGAGGCATACTTTAAAAGTCTTCTGAGAGCTGTCATTGTGCTGCCTTGTCTGTCTGTTAGCTGCAGAAAAGAAATCATACACTTTCAGATGTCTTCTTTTTCCCTAAATTAAACAATTTGACATGTTTTTTTAACTCAGGACCCCCTGTGGGTTCAGTGACCATGTCAGTTTCTTCTTTTGTCCCCATATAAAACAACTCTATGAAAGGCTCAAGAATGTCAAATTAACCTGCTGACTGGTATGGGAAAGCTATGTGTAGCATTTTAAACTATAAGCACCTCTTTGACTGCACAAAGAACAAGTTATGCAACTCCCAGATGGGAGGGAGAACCTTGTTCGAATTATTTGCTTAATTTGATTTTATAACTGCTGCACTGGGTTGCAAAAGTCTGATAAAATCTATTTTAAACATAGAGCATAAGTCCTGCAGACTAATATTATGATTCATCTACTGCCAACTTCCCCAATTATTACCCCTTCTTAAAGTTATGTTGATAAATCAGTTGTCTTCCCATTTATTAAAGCACGTGGCAGTCTGTTTATTTAATCATGTCTTGGCCCATTTTCTAATTAAGGGAGATAATGCAGGCCTATTTCCTGTCATGGTGAACCTGGCAGACCACAGGTTATCCTCAACTACCGCATTAAAATTCAAGACTATTTTTAATGCCTGCTTTATTTGGTAATTCCCTCCCTTCTCCTTGCTCTGTTAAAGGGAAAAATACAGGCATGTTTTTTTTTTCTTCTCCATTTCCACCCTTCTGACACTCACCAAAGTCAAGGATAAGAAGAGGGAAGCAGGTGAAACATTTATTTGGGAGATGGTGAATCCCAGCAGAGTTAATAATCACACAATGATCCTGAGAATAATTTTGTGAAGGGAAGAATACAAAAGGAAAGCATACACCAATTGGAGCACATTCCCATCTTGCTCTGCTGGTGGACTTAAGCAACTTCCTGCACCACTCTGGTCCCAAACCTTCATGTGACAGGTTGTGCAGGGGTATTGATATCCATTAACTACAGCATTAAACCTTTTTTGTCCCCTCTGTATTCTAAAGCTCTTGCAAGAGACTTAAGATCACCTCTATTCCTATCTCTGAGATATTCTGATTCTATCTTGCTTATGATTTAACTTTAGTACTTAACAGCTAACCTAGCATCACTAGTCTGGCAGAAAAAATCTCTTGAGCAGGGATTCTTCTATCCCTTAGGACATATTTAAATAGCATATTAAATTCTCCTATGCAGAAAAAAACATAGATACACTTCAGCTTATTAACACATGCTAAATTAAGTGTCTTTCAGTGGGCCTTGCAAACTGTTGAAAACAAGATGATATATTTTGTCTTACTTCACAGACTCTCTTCCAATCTGTGTAAATATATATAAGAACCGCATCTGCAACAGCTACAATTCCTGCAGAAATGCAGGCAAACATCGCTTTACCACACTTTCAGAATTGTTTCGTATCAACTATGCTATACGCAGCTATGGAATGTGCCTTTATGTGAAACAACTAAAACATGATGTGGTCCTGGGTGCCCTTTCTAGGTGACACAGGGATTTGGACTACATGATATCCACAGGTGCCAGCCAATACCTCAGCTGTCCCGTGATTCTTGTAAAAGAACAAAAGAAAAAATAAATCCCAGTGATTCCTGCACTTCCTAATAGGTTGTATGATACAGTAGATTCCAAACTCTGACCTACGGAGAAATCTCTGCCTGATCCCTTTTAAAGTTGGCTAAACACCCACAGCAAGGATTTGAACTGGTTTCTGAATTGTCCCTTACTTTTCCTCCTCTGATTATATTTTTTTTCTCTGCACTTGCAAGCAACAGCAAAAATATTTCCATTTCTGGGCCATTGCTTCTGGAAACAATGATTTTAATTTTAATCTATCTCAGTCTGGTTTTGTTCCACTGCTAATTATCTGAACTTCTGTCTCACTTCATATATCTCACTTATATGCAGAGTGTGCTCTGGGTCTATCACACTCAATACCTTCACAATCACCTACTTAAACAGTTAAAACTCCTCACAATTTACGGTTATATAGACAACTGTTCCCTTTACATGTATTTAAATGACTGCTATGAGTTACAGCCCTAAAATAGACAGAAAACAGACAGAATAAAATTTTATACTAAATACATAGTACAGGAAGAAGCAGAAGACAAATGAACTTCTATTTTCAAATTCCAAGATTTTCCACCTTGTATTTTTCCATAAAATATACATTGCACTTTTCTCTTTCTACAGAGCTTACTGAGGATTTCACAAATAATGCAGCAGAATGAATGGGTCTATGCAGAGAGGCAAAGTTCATCCCTTTAAATTGTCTGTGTTGAATGACAGACATTGTTCCTAAAGGAAACTCACTGCAACAAGGATGAGGAAGTCTTGGTGAAGGGAGGAGGAAAATTTCCTACAGCTTTTGCCCAGACCCCACACTTACCAAAGGCTCTAGTTCTTTGCGGTCTATGAGGTTGAGCTCTGTCACAAAATAATAGAAATGCTTGTAGCAGGTGTTGACATGGGCCTCAGCCCCCATAAGGATGATACGGTCGAAGTGATGGATGTAGACATGAACAAACACCCGAAAAAGCCGACAGAGTATCTTCTTGCAGATCTGGAGAAAGTTCTTTGGAAAGGGAACACCTGTGAATAGAGAAGGCAAGGTTATCGTAACCATCCTCTCATCCACCTAAGAAAAAAGCTTTACAGACAAGTGTGAGATTGTAACCACAAACTAGGTTATGACTTCCTAGGCCTTCTTTTCAATCCAGAAGATCACTTTATGCATACATTTATTTGACAGCTAGCACCAAAGATAGCCAAATACTTAAGTAACTTTAATGGATCAAGATTGACAGGGATAAGTTTCTTTTCTCCCATGAATGATTTAATGAATACATCCAGTATTGTAACATTCAGAAAGGTGATTTTAACTGCAGTGCACACCAAACTATTTACATCAAAGGATTCACGTCATGCAATAACTGTTCCCCACAATGATACGTATGGAGCACTTCTAAGAAGTAACACACTTCCTGCTCTTGTTACTCAACAGTGGCATTTCACAGCATCAAATTTAATAATAAATTTGAAATAAATGACAGAGGGACCCCTTTGCTTTCGATTTCCTCCCAATGACATGTACCAATCTGATTTCTCCCTTAATAGAAAATCTCTTGAGGAGATACAGGAATGGATCTTTCAAAACACTTTTACAATTATGCGTCTTTGTAGTTGGAGACTCCAAAGCAGCTGCAAAAGCACCATTTGCTAATGATCTGTTAGGCATCAATAATACCTATATGAAGAATATTTCTTCAGAGCTGCTCTCCATGAAAGACTGATCTTGCATGGAGTTATGTGCCACTAAGCTGTCCCCAAAATGTAAGTTTCATCTCCTTCTATGATTGCTTTTCAGACATAATGACTTTAGTGCCATGCTCAGAACTTTACTGCTATGCTGCTTTGATGCACAATCTCCTGATTTTTTTTTTGTTTATCTAATTAATTCTTTAGTTGGATTTGAACCACATAAATGTAGCTATTGCTTTTTAAAAAATCAAAAAAAACTTCACAGCCAAGCATTTCCATACTGCCTAAAAGCCCAGTTCGTGCTCTGAACAAGAAAAATGTTCATTGGCAGAAAGAAGGTGGAGATACTACATTAACAGTTTTGCAAGCTTTCTAGTTTTCAGATTTTAGTCTCCTGTTAAATATTGATCATCACTCATAAGAGTGGTGAATTAAGGGACAAATTGCCCAGTTTCACTGAGGAGGAGGTGAGGACATACAGAGACACTTTCCATACCAAAACCAGATTTTTGATTACAGATGACATATATTATCAACTGTAGCTGTAAACAGTCTGCATCTGATTAACATAAACATGCATCTTATTTTGGAATTCTGGCCAAAGAGGTACCAGGATATATCCAAGGTAGATATGAACATTGATGTGTCCATCAGCATTTGAGTAGGAAAACACATCAACTTGCACAAGTATCCCTGAACTGCTTCTACATTTGCCATTGCTGAGGTGTAGATAATATTGGGAAATGTCTTGGGTTTTTCTGACCTGTACTGTGTTCACCAGATATTTCAAAATCTTTTTGAAATAACTTTAAGTAGCTTGTAGAGATGCAGTGTTGCTCTTCTTATTCCTGATGTACAAACCAAGGATCAGAAAAATAGCTGTAAATATATCAAAGCACAGCTACTTTATCTTCTTAAGAAATGTTTGCTTTTTGTTGTCAAATCCATTCTTTTAAATGCTGAAGTTATTATGGAAGGTCATGGAGGAGAAGGCTTGAATGCTCCAAACATGAACTGAGACACAGGTTAATTACAGAAATGACAGTATGTACAGATGTCTTGGCAAAGTGAAATGATAACTCCACACAATTAGCCAAACACTTGGATTATAACAATTGTTGTTATTTCCAAGGGCAAAATAAACACAATCTATCAAAAACATAATAGAAACCCCAAGTAGCTGCTCATTTACAAGGGAGATCACATTCCAGCCATGAGAGCATGGCTAAATTCAGGAATGATTACAGCAGCAACGTGCCTTATATTTCTGCAAAATATACCCATACCAGAAATTAAAAAATATACTGAAGAAAATGTCAAGTCTTAAAAAAAAGGGGAAGGGGAATAACTGGCTCTTTTCACAGCACTGGTTTGTTGAACTGAGAGATGAATTCTTGAAAGCACTGTATTTTCTAATCCAGAACAGATATGTTCCAACATGGAGAATAATTGGTTTCATCTTCCAAGGGCTGACATATATAATTGCTACTGAAGAATGTGGCCGTAATAAAGACCTCCCTACTTCTGTATTAACTAAAGTAATCTGAATAAACCAAGATGATAAATCCTTTAACTTCTCTTCAGGTCATGTTCCTACTTCACACTTATAGGCAATAAGTGCAAAAGCCACAGAGCACTGTTTATGCTGCAAGAGAGGACTTTCATCGGATTTTTTTGGATGCTTGACACAGTCAATTTGACAAGACGCAAATAAATCATTAAATAAAAAAACAGCTGTATAGAACAGGCTGTTATTATACAGGATTAAGAATAAACTTGTTCTTCACATGAATCAGTATTTCAGACAAATTGCATAGCTTCACTTGCTATTGCAGAATTTCTCCTATTTTGTGGAGTTGTATCTGATTAATTTACTCTTGAATAAACAATGAAACATTGTTGCTATCACAAATATATAATTTGGGCACAGCAGAATTGGTAGCGACTCTCTGATTTCTCTCCTATTCAGGCAAAACTGATTTACAAACTGGTATAGTGTCCTAAAGAGTTAAAAAGCATCTCCTAGTATCACTTAAAGCAACTGATAACTGCGTAGTGAGCTATCTACACGCCTCAGCGAGCCTGTCTGTCTGTCTGTCTGTCCCTGGCTCAAAATCTGATCAGCCTCAAGGTACAAATGTGCATACTGAGGTGCCTGCAGCCTTATTTTGAACATACACCCTGCTGCTCTTTGTGCTCAAAATTAGATAAAAGAGAACAGATTCTGACCTCAATTACGAGAATGGACTCAAAGTAATGCCATCAAAATTGAAAAACTCAGAGCAAAATGATACTAGATTTATATTTTGAGGTCAGAATTTGGCCTAATGTTTTGTTCCCATTGCAACTCTACAGTTATAAATAAATCAGCCACAGAACAGAGTAATTACAAGTGGCTCTTGGGAATGGACTAACTTAGATTTAGATCATTTCATTTGTTAAGAAGCCTCCTCTCTATCCTTCATCTCAGCCACAGCAGTCTTTGCCTTAGAATCATCAAAGTTGGAAGAGACCTACAAAATATTCCAGTCCAACTGTCCACCCAGAACTACGACTGTAGTCCCTAAAACAATAAACAACATCACCAGAACTAGACCCAGATTCCTCCTGAACACTTTCAGGGATGGCAACTCCACTATCTACCCCAGGCAACCTATTCCAGTGCCTGACCACCTGGCAACAAAATTATTTTTCTAATTTCTGATCTGAATCTCCCCTGTCTTAGTTTGAGGCCATTTCCTTTTGTCCTCTCACTGCAGGCATAGCAGGAGTGACTAATCACCATCTCCAGTCAACTGGAACTTCTCCAGTTACCCAGGACTGCTGGTAGATGATTGAGATGGGTTTGGCAAGTTCTTCCTCCAGTTCCTTCATTACTATGGGGTGGATCCCATCAGGCTGCATAGACTTTTGTCTAACTGGCATAGCAGGTCACTAACCACCTCCTCCTGGATTATTTGGGCTTTACTCAGCTCCCTAACTTCTAGCTCTGTCGGCTGCATATTCTACAGACAACTGATCTTGATATAAAAGACTGAGACAAAAAAGACATTAAGTACATCAGCCTTTTCCTCATCCTTTGTCACTACACTGCCCTCTGTATTCAACAACTTATGGAGATTCTCCTTGGCCCTCCTTTTGCTGCCAATGTATTTACAGAAAATCTTTTCAATGTCCTTAACTGAAGGCCAAATCAAGTTCTAGCTAAGCTTTGGCCCTTCTAATCTCCCACCATAGCCTCACTGCATCCTGACAGTCCTGTGAAGTTACCTGGTCCTTCTTCCAGAGACAATAAATTTCTTTTTTTCACTAAGTTCCAGACAAAGTTCTCTGTTTAACCAGGTCTGTTCTCTGTTTAACCAGGTCAGTCTAATTCCTGAAAACTTATCTTTCTACATGTGGGGACAGCCTGCTTCTGAATATTTAAGAATTCCTTTCTAAAATATATCCAGCCTTCCTGGACTCCTTTGCTCTTCAGGGCTGAGTCCCAAGAGACTCTTGTCAATCAACCTCCTACACATGCCAAAGTCTGCTGGCTGGAAGACCAAGGTGAAAGTTCTGCTGGTGCCCCTCCTTACTTCACCCAGTACTGAAACTAATGTTTCATGGTCACTTTGCCCAAGACAGCCACTGACTATCACATTACCCACTAGTCAGTCCTTCTCTGCTCACAGTCAACCATTCTACCACGGCACCTCCTCTAGTAGGCTCATTTAACAGCTGTGTAAGGAAGTTGTCTTCCACACACTTCAGGAACCTTCTAGACTGGTTTCTCTCTGTTGTATTTTATTTCCAGCAGTAGAAAAACTTGTTAAGTTGAAGCTGTTCACAAGTATTAGGGCAAGAGACTCAGACTTCTGCCAGAACTTCTAGCTGTAGAATGCCTCATCAGTCTGTTCATCCTGGCTGGGTGGTTTAATAGACTCCCACCACCTGCCCTGCTGATCTTTGCCCAGATCTTCACCCATAGACACTCAACCTTGTCATCTTCATCATCATCATATTCAATATAATCAAAACACTCCTTAATGTATAGTGCTACCCTACCCTTTTCTGCTGCTTTGCCCAACCATTCTGAAGAGTTTATGGACATCTGTTGCAGACCTCCACTCATAAGAGTCATTCCACCAAGTTTCCGTGAAGGCAAATACCTCATAGCTTTCTGCTGCACAATGTTTTCCAGCTCCTCTTGTTTGTTATCCACATGCTTAGTGTAGGTGCACTTCAGCTGGGCTGTCTGCTGCACCAACTCTGGCATGCCACCCTCAGACTCATCTCTAGAAAGCCTGGCCCTTTCCCCTTCCCCCTTCTAATCCAGTTAAAAGACCAACTGTATTACTATCTGCAACACAATACTGTAAAGAGACAGAACATAAACCCGCCAAACTAGACTGCTCAGTTATGGTTATTAAAAGGCAAACAAAGAAGTTACTGAAATTTTTGAGCTAGCTGATTCTTTCTGAAAGAAGTATTTCTAAATGAGTGAAATGACAGCCTTGATTCATATGTAGGATGAACCCCAGTGCTGCCATATGGAAGAAAGTAACAAAAGGATCCTTTTGGTTAAGCTGGTTTTTGAAACCCCAGAGTTCCCCAATATGTCCCAAGAATGTGCTAGCAGCTTTTAAATGTTTCAGGCACACAGCAGAAGGTCCTTTAACTCAGAATTAAATATGCAATTGGGAAATAATACAGTAGGGCTTAGATAGGCATGGTATTAACCAGTAACAATCACAGTGAATATGACTGTACCTGTAGCTCTTGGGAGTGTGGGCCATACATGCCACTTCTGTACTAAGGGATGATGTACTCCTGCAGAAAAGCTGCACCCATATGCTCTGGTGACAGATCACAGAAATACAGAATTGTTAGGGTTGGCTGTCTGCAACCTTTATGCTTTCAACTGGTACCTCCTTGTTTGTTAATATATGGTCCAGCAACACACTCTTCCTCGCAGTCTCCTCCACCACTTGCATCAAAAGGTTTTCAATAAGCTGCAGGAACTTCCTGTACTGTGTGTGCTGGGCTGTGTTGTCCCTCCAGCAAATACCAGGGTGATTGAAGACCCCCAGAGAGAACCAGAGCCTGTGACTACAAGGATACTTCTAACACCTCAAAGAAAGCCTCAACTTCTTTCTTCTGATCGTGTAGCCTATGGTGAACAGGAGTTTCACAAGATTACCACCCAAATTGTGTGTGTCCCTCAATTCTTACCCATAAATTCTCAGCTGGGTAGAGCTTGATACATTCCAGTTACTCTCTCATAATGAGCAACTCTACCACCTCACCTCTCTGACCTGTCCTTATGAAAAAGCAGATTCCCATCATACAAATGCATGGCAATATTCCAGTCATGTGTGCGATCTCACTGTGTCTCAGCAATTGCAATGAAATCATGGCCCTGCAAACATATACATTTCCAGTTCTTATTTATTTCCCATGCTGCATCCATTTGTATGCAGGCACTTATGTGTGTGTGTGTATATATATATATATATATATATATATATATATATATAAAATACATGTAAAATTTCCCAGGAGGGGTGTAAGAGGATACACTGTAACCATAAGCACCCACGATGTGTTTTGTGCTTTGATCCTCAACTCCAGGGACAGCCAAGGTTCATGAGTGTCTGCACTGTTTGCTATGGTTGGTTCCTCCCAGGAGGAAGCAATGGCACATTCGTTGCCATTTGAACCCTGCCTCCCAAGTCCTTCAGTTTAAAGCCCATTCTACCAAACTGGCCAGCATGCTGCCAATGATTCTGTTGCCCATTTTAGCCAGGGGAATCCTGCTCCCCCCCAACAGGCAAAAAATCATAAAAATGCAGCCCATGGTTATAAAAGTGAAAACCTTCTCAATGGCACCAGCCACAAACCCAGATGCTGATCTGCACAATCTGTCTGCCTCTGGTTGTCCTGATTTCTCTAACAGGGAGGACAGATGAGGAGATGACTTGGACACAGGGATGACTTGGCATGTTTTTCTCCTCCCTTGTCAGGGCTTTATAGTCTTCCTTGATATCACCTCTTTTTTGGCTAGTGCCATCATTTGTAACCATATGAAAATGTGATGGGGGTAGTGGTCTATGACAGGTCAGGGTACCCTCTTGGCAACATCATGGATTCCAGTTCCTGGAGGGCAGGATAACCCTCATGACTGTCTATCAGGCCGGCAGATGGACAACTCAGTGCCCCTTATCAGAGGGGCTGATATTACCCAGTACAATTCTGTATTTCTTTTTACAGTAAAGTGCACCTGGTGAGGTTCTCCTTACTGTCCTTATTCACTGACATATAAAGCCATTAAAGCACCATTATCTGTTTGTGCACCACAGCAGCATAGTAGAACAACCACACTGTTCCCCTTGTGCACCAATGTCCCTTTACTGCTTTGATCTTTTTGCTTCTGCTGACTTGCTGGAAAGGCTACTTCTCATTTAAAACAGACTTCTCTCTACAACTTAAAAAACTCAACCGGCCTGATCCATTTCTGAAGGTCTTAAGAAAAACTTAATTTCTTTCTTAAGTAATCGGAAAATAAAGGGATTTTCATTTTCTTTTTTAAATCAGCCATATACCTACGGCTCTCCGTGGCTATCAACTTCATTCCTTACATTTTCTTATTTTGTTGTCAGGTGATCTACTCCTGTGCTGGAATGGGGATCCAAATCTAATCTATCCACCATCAAACAGACATACAGCACAGTGCTAGAAAAGTGAATCAAAACTGATTGTTGGAAATCAAGAATTTAGACCCCCTCTGATTTAATCAGAGGGAGAAAAGAATAACTGCATAACTACAGAGTGCCATGGCCGCCTTCTCATGATTCACTCTCCAAAGGCACAATTACAATTCCTATCTGCTCAAAAAGCTGATCAGAATCACATGGAAATATATGCTGAGCATCTTGCGTGGTGATTTGCAGCAAGCTAATGGTCTGCTGGTTTAAAACACAGATGTTTTAATGTCATGATACAAAAGCTGTTCCTTGCCTGATGAAAAAAAAATAAAGGAAAAAAAGTAGATTAAGAAAAAGAGATTAAAATTTAAAGAAATAAAATTAGGTGGGGATAAAGAAGGGTAACTAAAGGTCTGAGATGAATGCCACAGCCAAAGAGCTTATCTCATTTGACATATAAATCTTGAATCTTCTTAAGTCAATATGTATCACAATGTCCCTGGAGTAGGTCAATTGCACATTGGTTAGAGAGGAAAGAAAAGAAAAGTCATTATACAGGGTCTTTGTTGCCTGATTTTGTTTAAGCAAGTATCAGAATGCATAAGGTCACAGAAAGACAATGCTGAGGTGCTAGAGAGAACAACCTGGCCTTTGTCTGCCACATTACCTGAAGTTCTCGACTGGCCCACACTCCTGTGGCCCATGCTCCACATGCAAGGAAAATGGCTGTCTAGTTAAACTTTCAGTGATCCAGACACATCACCAATTTTACCTCCTGTATTTGTGTGGTTTGAAGTCTTGCTTTACTCAAGACCAGCTGTTAAGTCGTTTGGTAATTGTGCACAGAAAATCTGATGTGCATTTAAAAATCCTTTTACAGGCTACAATCATTATTCATTCTTTTTAAGAAATACATGGGGGGAGTGGGGGGTGGGGGAGTCAAAAGCATTGACACTATTCTATTGCAAACACATCTTAAAAATGAAAAAACCTGGTTAAGCAAGAACTAGTTTCAATTTTATAATAACTAGCAAGAACACAATATTACCAGAATCTAACAATGTTGAGAAATTAGCTGAACCAAACCCTTCCACTCTTCCTTCTCCCATGTACCCAAAGCACAAAAATTTGCAAAAGATGCCCTTTGCTGCAAAAGCACCTATCCTGAACTAAGCCAACATGTATGTTGTCACAGTGTGTTAGTCAAGGCAGTGTCTATCTCAAAGCCCAATGAAAACATTGCTAGTTTTGCTGGACTTTGTTCCTCTAATAAATAAGTATATAGCAAAATATTAGGGATAATCAACACTACTAGGTACCTACATCATCATGATACTGCCCTCCCTTCTGCTGTCAAATCAGAGGGAGCAAAAAGAAGGAAAACACTCTTGAGATTATATGGCTTTCCTAGCAAAGTAGTGTACTACTTTCTTTTAAATAGGAATACCTCTAATAGTGTTACTCTTCAGTAACATAAATCAGCAGGTCCACTGTCAGTTCATAAACAGAAGTATTCATGTGCTGTCCTGAGGAGAACTTTAAAGGCAACAGATTACAAATCAGAAAATTGCTGGATGCATTGCAGCATTTGAACATCCCTAACAGCTTCCTCTGCTGCTCTATTTCAAGAAATGGGTGATGGCACTAAAATTTGCCATTTAATTGTGAATTACACCACCAGACAAGTCTTATAATGCAAATACTGTGAAACAGTATGCAAAGTATCTGAATTAAACTCTCTCTGAAACCAGAGTACAGAGATTTAAATTCCTGCACTGCATAAGCCATATCCCTTGGACTTCAAGCAAATTTACAGTGCCTGTTACTTGACTGCAATCTTACCTCCCCCTTACTGATTACTTCTGCTGCTGCTGCTTTAGAGGAACAGAAGAGAAACTCTGCAATGCCAGAGAGCAGAACACTCTTGCTGCTTGTTCCAAACAAAGGTAGTTTTACTCTAGACAACAATCATCCTGATATACCCATTAGAACAGCTCTGTATCTCTTCAAGGCAAAGAGAACACTGCCATAAAAAGTTGCAGAGTCATGATCATGTTCTGGTATAACTCATCAGACATGGAAAGTCCATTTTCACCATAGTAACAAAATTTGTTGGATTGCTGCATTTGAGCAAGTCTCTACAGCATTTACATATATATATGTATATGTATATATATATATATGTTAAAAAAATTAGCTTGGAAAACCATTAGAATACTGCAGCCTCTCCTGGGACAGAAAGTATAGTAACCATTTGGCAGTGTAACAGCTTAGGAAAGGAAAAAAGAGTTTATTAACCCATTGAACGACCATAAGGAAAAAGTATGTACTTTTGTACAATACTGGAGCCTGGCCAAGTTGTCAATGGAAAAGCATTCCTCCCTACATGTTAATAGTCTTGTTCATACAATAGTTACCATGAACTGACAATTTCTGGGCAATGATGTGGTTTTGGCTTTCCATGCTGCATGTACTACAGCACAGCTTTTCCTTTCCTTAACTCTTGGCATCTTCAGTAAACAAACATTCTGATTGCCCATTAATTTCACTGGGACACTGGAAGGCCTATGTTGTTCAAAGGGCCCCTCTCCAGAGGGGCTGCAAGAGGCAGCAAAATGAAATATTATCAGAAGTAGCAAGCAGCGCAGTCTTGGTGATGCACTCAGAACCAGACCTCCTGACCACATCACGCAGTTATTCTAGCAGTTGACTGAAAAACACAGGCCCCGCATCTGACAAAATTCAGCATGACATTAACAAACAGCTGTAGTTGACAGGTTAATATCACAAAAGAAAATTTTTTTCTTAAGATGATTACTGTGCTAAATTCACTTTCAGTGGGCCATTAGAAGAAACAGTCAGGCAGCCCTAACTCCTCACACCACAGCCCTTATATCCTTATGAAAACAATGCAAGGTGTTTTCTGACCTTTTCTACAAACTTAGGAAGCTTATATGCATATGGGAATATTCTCAGTGCATATGAAGAGATGATTCATTAAAGGAAAGCCATTTCAAATTATTCTGGAAAAGGAACCAGAGTACACAGGACTTTACACCTACACGTGACAGCACTGTCCAAGAAATTTCAGGTAATATCAGCAGGCAAACATGCGTGCGCACACACACAGACATTAATTCACACACAAGTATACAGGGAAGGCTGAAGAAAAGCTATCACTGAGTGACAGCTTTTGGATCCAGGATAATCCCAAACCAGGAAAAAAAAGCATAAAAAGAGAATTTGAATATTTTGACTGCATATGCACCATAAGACTTACGTTTACTTCCAAGCAAAGATGCTTGGATTTACAAGGCACCCAAAACCTACTGCTGTATGTGCAAAACGAGCTACTATCATTTAAAAAGAATATTCCAATTTGTCATTAATACATAAAATCTGACTCTTCAGATGCCACAGGGTCCATCTGGTACTTGGAAATCAAAGAAAGTTTAGCCACTATTTTAATTGAAAATGAGTATGGAAGATCAATATGCAAAAGTATCCTACCTCTTTCAAAGAAAAAAACCTAAGTAAAATAATAATATATTAATGTTATTAGCAAAGGACAGATACAGAAGCAATTTCAAGAGATGCAATAACTTGACCTATACCAACGACTTTTGTAAAATACATTCAAGGCTAAGAAAAATTTTGAAGAAAAATAAGTCAGTAAACATCAAATGCCCAACTGGATCAAAAGTTTTGGAAGAGAACAAATAAAAGTATTATTTTAAGACATAACTAGCCAAAAATAAGCTGATTTCCTCTATCATCAAATTCAGCTAAAAAAGGGAGGTACCCTAATTTCAATGGAGTAAATTTTTCTCTTTTAGGGATTAATTACAGGGTTAATAGAAACTTGAGTCCTTCCTTAAGTTGTCATTCACCATCCAATTCTAAAGTAAGTTTACAGTAAGAAAGTTAATTGTTCCATTCCCTGCAGTAGCACCTCACTAACATGAATACTTACATTTTTCTTGCATGATCAATTTCACTGGCCATTGAAGCTGGAGTACAATCAATTTCAGCATTCTCTGGGTTCCTGCTCCTTATTCTTTTAGCTCACCCACTCTTAACAAATTGGCCTGCTTGACTTTCTTTGGCAGGCATTCATTTGGCAGTTTAGCCATTCTCTGCTATTTCCACGTAGTGCTCAGGTGTATTACATCAGCAAGAATTAACCTGGTGCCCTCTGTGTGTAAGACTTTCGTAAACATCTCCTCCCACTTTCAAGATCACAGAAAACTCTTAAAACTTTCCTACTGCTCTTTACTTTATTCCTTCAGGCAGCAAGGTTTCACAACACTCCTGGAAGTTAATGCTGTGTATGGCCTTGGAGAGATTGTCCATTGCCCTGAATAATGTGCTGCCTCTTATACATTTCCAGCATCCACTGTAAGGCTTATCCAAAGAACCTCGTGTTTATGTCATTCACATAATCACATGATCAAATCATTAATAATTTCCGAATATTTAAAAGCTGTTCCAAGCTTTTCCTTTTCCTTTGAGACCACCAACATTAAAAGTAAACATTAAGAGAATTTCATGCTTGCTTAAAAAAAGACAAGGACAGGAAAAACCCAATCAAAATGCAGATGACGTTAAAAAGCAAATGAAATATAAATTGGGAGCTTTGTGGCTATCTCTCTTGGAATAACCATGCTAGAAAAAAGACATTATGTGGAGTTCAAATGTGGTAAGCAGATGGTAAGTTTAATAGATACCTTTAAGCACCATTAGGTAATTTTACAGCTTGTCCCTGGCCAACAAGGGGAAATGGGCTACTAAAGATGCAGTACTAAGAAAGAACCATCTGCCAAAGACTGCAGAGCCTGGCTGGTTGAATTAGTGGCTGGGGTCTACAGCTGAGAGGCCTCGCACTCATGTCTTTATCTATCTCAGTCAACAAAAATTAACGATAGAAGTTTAAAAAAGACAGCAATGTCCATTTCGCTCTGCAAAGAGTATTGTAAGTTCTCCCAGGGAGATAAACTACTTGCCTTTTTGGGATGATATTCTGACAAACAGATTGTTAGTCAAAACTTTAGTCGTTGAGTAACAGAACTGGTGGTGGCAGATAATTTAAAATTCCTATTTGGTTGAGTAAATCTAGACCAGATAAATATATACATTATAAAGGAGAATGCTGGGAACATATAGCAGCCAAGAAGAGAGAAAATATAAACAAGAAAAAGATATAATTTGTTCTATCCTAGAAGAAAATATTATGAAGAAAAAGAAGATTAAAAATAACCTGACACTAGTAAGCCTTATCTTCAGTTTTCAGTCAGCTATACTACAATAAAGGTGATTTTCACTTTTAAATAATTTAAAATTTATCTGTGATTTGATTCACAATCTGTATTTCCATCCTATCTTTTTCTCTTTGCCTATAAGATACTTGTTTATTATGTATATATATTCCAAATATATTTTCTGAACAAGTAAGTGCATATAAGTAACTACACTCTGAGAGGTTTTAAAGAAATGGATTTTGCTTGCCACATCTTCTGTTATCCCTCCCCAGAGCCACCTGCCTGTGTTTCCCAACAGCTGTCAGCTACACTGCCTCAAGCGGTTTTGGAAGAAGGGGGTAGACATCCATCAGATACAGCAGAGAACACTTTGGCAGGTCAGATTTGGCCTAGTTTGCTCTGTCTTGGGACTGGTCAGGAGACAGTGAAAAGCTTCTGCATCAGGATTAGTGGGGAGACCGACATGGGCACTGTTATGGTGGGAATATGCAATGGCTTGCCAGCTCAGGAAAATGTAGGTAATGCCTTCAGCAAACAAGTGAAAGTTTAAGAGTCACAGCCTCTGGTCCTCAAGGGGAGCCTTAACATCCTTAAGATCCTGGAAGGACAGTCCAGCAGGACTCAAGTAATCTAGGATACTCCTTGAATGCTTTGCAACCTCCTGGAACACAGAGTGGAGGAGCCAAGAAGGAAAGGTGCTCAGTCAAGTCTGATACTTAAAAAGACGGAAGAACTGCTGGGAAACATGAAAGTTAGAGGCTGTCTTGGCTGCAGTGACTATAAAGTGGAGGAGGGCAGATACTAAAATGAGATAAGTAGGCAAAAATCAAGACCACAGCCTTGGATTACACAAAAAGCAATTTCTATCTCTTTGGGGTCTGCTCGGAAGAATGCTATGGGATAAAATCTTATGGAGAACAAGGTTCTGGCAGAGCTGGCTGATATGAAAGGATCACCTCCTGGAACTCAGGAAAGGTCTGTCCAGACAAGTACGAAATCTAGCAGAATAATCTTCCAGGAGGCCTGCATGGATGTGCAATCACCATATCACTCTTAACAGGAGCTGAATCTTGGAAGGTATGTAAACAGCAACAATAAAGGATTTTACAAGTAACCAAACTGCAAAAGAAAAACAAAGGAAAATATGGGTCTGCTGCTGAATGGAACATGGGAACTGGTGATACATGACACAGAAAACTCAGAGCCTTCCTAGACTCAGTCTTTACTAGTAAGATTGGCCATTGGAAATACAAAGCCTCTAAGACCAAAGTGAAAGAATGGAAAAAAGAATAATTACCTTTAGAGGAGGAGAACTGACTTAGGGGAAGGTTAAGCATATCTGACATGCCTAAATCCATGAGGCCTGAAGGGATGCACCCAAATGTTCTGAGGGAACTATTACTGCAAGAGCACTCTTGATTACCTTTGAAAGGTCATGGTGTTGAGGGATGTTCCTAGAAATAGGGAGAAAGCAAGACCACTTTTATCTTCAAAGAAGGGTGAGACAGAAATGTGGGGAACTCCAGAACACAGAGCCTCACCTCAATCTCTGGGAAGTCGTTGGGAGGAAATCTTCCTGAAACACATTTTCAAATACTTGAAGGACAAGAAGTTTATTGAGAGCAGTCAGCATGTATTTATGAGGGGAAAACACACTTGTCCAACCCGATGGCTTTTAAAATGATAAAATGGGGGGAGCAGATATTCTTTAACTTTACTCCAGTAAAGTCACTCTATCCCTACCATCACAGATAAGCAGACAGTGAGGGTCAGAAAAGTGGACAATTACATGGATTGAAAACAGGCTGAGCTGCTGGGCCCTAAGAGTTACTACCAGTGGCTTGAAATCCAATTGGAAACAAATCAGTACCTGTGTATCTCAAGACTCAATACTGGGGCCAATATAGTTTAACCTTTTCACTGATGACTTGGGAAACTGGGTGACAGTGCACCCTCAGGAATTTTGCAGACGACACAAAGCTGGGAGGACTGACTAATAAATCATATGGGTGCAGTGCTGTTCAGAGGGACCTAAACAGGTTGGAAAAATAGGCAGAGAGACATTTCATTAAATTCAGCATGGGTAAATGTCCAGTATTGCTCCTGGGGAGGAACAACTGAGGCACCAGTACATTCTGGCAGCTGAGTAGCTGGAAAGCATCTTTGTTGAGGAGGACATTTCCGTACTGGCAGACCAAGGTGACCATAGGAGAACAGTATGCTCTCAGGGTGAAAAAGGCCAACAGCATCCTTGGCTGCATTAAGAAGAGCAGTATCAGCAGGTCAAAGGAAGTGATCCTTCCCTCTACTTAGCCCTGGTGAGGCTGCACCTGAGTGCTTGGTTCAGTTCTGGGCTCCTCAGCAGAAGAAAGGCATGGATTTAACTGAACAGGGTCAAGTGCAGGACACCAGAAATAATGGATGAAGGGACTAGAACATCTCCCATATGTAGAAAGGCTCAGAGGGAGGACTCTTCACTTTGAAAATAGAACACTTGGGGAATCTTACCTATGTGTATGAGTACCTGTTGAGAGAAAATGAAGATGAGTGGGCTGATTCTTCTCCAAAGTCCAGCTGGCAGGACAAGAGGCAACTGGCACAAATTAAGACATGAAATATCACCTGACCGCAACAAAACAATTTTTTGCTCTGAAGGTGGTCAAGAAATGGAACAGGTTGCCCAGAAAGGCTGTGGAATCTCTATCCATGGACTGGATGACCTGCTCTACATGGTCCTGCTTTGAGAAGGGAGGTTGGACAAGATGATCTCAAGAGGTCTTTTCCAGCCAAAATTACTCTGTGACTCTCTAATTTTGTCCACTACAGCCCCAAATGTGAGGATCAGTGCCAAAGAGCTCACTGTCTTGCCATGCTGCATTCATAGCCTTTAAGGAGCACCTTTACACCAGATCTGCTAGGGTACAATTTACGCATGACTACTTTAGGAGGTGAGGCCTGTTCCCATCAACCAACCTGGAGTTGCACTGTATAGCTCCCATCTGGAATTGGAGTACTTTGACAAAGTAACTTAGATACCACATCTAGACCAAATGCTACTGATTACGGGTATCTTGACACATTCACAGACCAATCCTTCCCCAAAAGCAAGAGAGGAATGGACACACACTTGCACTTCCATCCAGCAACACAGCCTAGAGACTGGGAATGGATTCAGGGATGCAGACAGCTTAGGTACATGTTCAGCCAGGTACCTTGATGAAGGTAGAATATGTCTTTGACACCAGACAGTTTGTTCTCTCATTGCTGGAAGAGCAAAAGATAGTTTTCACTGGAAGCATTTGTAAATAGCTATCTTGCAGTCTAAGGCCAGAAATTTAGCATGTGACAGTTTACATTATTACAATTTGTAATATTGTATATGTAACATGCAATAAGACCGAAAAATGTTCAGTTCAAAAATGTAATATTCCAAAAGTCAAACTATTAAAAGAAATGGGGACTCTGAATTCTCTAAAGAAACAGCACTTTAGTAAGACCTTTAAATCCATTTGTGGCCTCCATAGTTATATATCCCCACGGTGCTGAAGAAAGCTACAGTTCATTAGTTGTTGCTATTTCCAGTGAGCTTTTATGGGTTTTACTGCAGGATAAAGCAAGAGTTGAAATATCTTTCAAAGGTGGACGTATTTTTTTCCATGGTCTTTGCAGCTGCTTGACACAGAACTTTTTGTCAAAGCAGAAATCATTTGTTGTCCCATGTAGTTTGGTGCACTACAGTAATACTGGTGTACATCTGAGTATCCCACTTGTTCAAGAAATTTTCTGCGACTTTTAGGACAGTTTTGGCTAAGCAGTTGCTTAGCCAAAGTGCTAAGTGGCACTAACTATGAGGGGTGAAAAGAACTCTTATTTGTTTTGGCCTACACACTGTGAAATACTTCCAATGACAGAAATCATTAGTTTAATGCTCCCAGTTATGCCATAAAAAATCTGTCTTAGAAAGGTCTTATAAAAGACCTGTCTTAGAAAGGTATTATAAAAGATTCAGATTTTAGATTCAAAAATCTCACTGTAAGTAAATTATATTTAGGGCCTGACTCTGTTTCTTCTGTATTTATGAAACCAAACCCAATGATAAAAAATGTCAGGAGAAGTTGCACTACCAACAAAACAGGATCCTGATACAATAAATATAGCTTTTGTTAATTAGCCCTATAAAAACACACATACAGAAAAGTCTGCTTAAAAAAATCAAGGAAGGTCCTGTTGTCACCAGCATTCAATTTGAGAATTAAAAGACTTCTATGGTTTATTTAAAGAGGAACTGTTAAGATATATTGTAAATGGAATGAAAAGGAGTTTTGTGTGCTTTAACAGCTGAGGTCTTACAATAGGAGATATGCTAGTGTAAGCTTGGGCAGATGACAGGAAAGATTAACAAGAAAAACCTTCATTTTAGCTAAGGCTATATTCCATGTGATAATTTTTTCATCTTGAATATATACAACATTGCTTGCTTTACTGTCAAACTTCTCAGCTCACATGCAAGCAGCTGAATCTTTAGAAAGATGTCCGCAGTGTCCTGCAACACAATTATCTGCAGGAGGCACAAACTATACAAAATCAAAACTTTATCACAATGCTGGTGGCAAATGTCCATATGAGCGAATAACCCTAGTTTCTTTCAATCAATGAGCTTCAGTTATGTTTGGGGTTTTTTTCTTTTCTCTTTTTCTGCTGCTGGTGTCTCAGAAGACAATTATATTATTGAATATTTCTTATGTTTTTGTTTTTGTTCTTGAAACCTTTTGCCATGCCTTGGGACATTTACAAATGTCTGCAATCTCTGTGGCAAAAATATATATTGTTAGTTAACTGACAGTAAACCAGCTCCAATTACATCACAACCTAAATACTAAAATTAGCATTGCTTTTTGCTCAAAAATTTTGGGTCTGGATGTGACTGCTACTGCGATATAAAATGTGTTCAACATATGCGGTCCAAAGACAATTTATCACCTGCTCTTTTCTTTGCCAGGAGGATTCACGGGCAGAAATTCTCAATGCAGCCTAAAACAGGCAAAAATTGAAATTCATAAAACAGGGAGTCACCATGAAGATAAAACAGTAGGATTGTCATTTGTGAGATTTTCATTCTTACCAAAATCTCACAGGTCAGAGAATATTTTAACTCCTCTGAGACAATCCCTATCATGTGGATTTTCATCTGGAAATTGGGAAATAGCATCTTTCCCTTTTCTTACATTCTTCTCCAAAGAACATCCCCTGTCTGGCTAAATGGACCCTTGATTTGACCTGTACAGACCTGCTTCTGCAGATTGTGTGTTTAAAAGCCAGGGATCTGGAACCAAATGTTCAAATAAGTGTAATTTTGTAGGTCCTGAGTAAACAAACAGCTAGGCAAAATCTTTCTGTTTGATATACAATTTTAAGTCCCCCAGAAATGCATCAAGCATTCTCCTGGATGGCTAGAAATGCATGGGATTGGGAGTCTTTCTAAAGCCTTTCAGTTTTCATTCTCTTTACACTAAATGCACATACTGAGCTAGGAGTTTAGGAACAGATCAAGAGTACACCTGGCATCACTGATACTACCATGTGTTTGTGACTTGTTTCTGTATCCACAAACAAACTACTGTGCAATTCAAGAAAAATAATTTTTACTTAGATTTTCCTATGTGAACAACTACTTATACACTATGTAGACTACTTTGAGTACCCGAGATTTGGTCTTCAATTTGACAAGTGAAATAGTAATATTTACCATGCCTTATAGGGTTCTTGAACAACTACAATCTCATTTAAAAAAACAAACAAAACCAAGCCCTAAAAATATGAAAGAAAGGCAGTCATGCCTTAATAACTTATAACTCTCTCATAACTAATTTTAAAGCAGATAAATTATAAGCAGATGTATTGTTATAATGCCTAAATATTAACTGGCACTTTTCTCAAAGATATGATGTCATCCAGCATGTGGTTTAGACATGTTTCTGCTGCTGAGTGCTACAGCCACTTCAGGGATTTGTCTACTAGAGGACTGAGCTTTTTTCTGTTAAGTCTGGTTAGAGTAAATGTTGTAAAAATAACAATCACTACTATTTCACCATGCTAATGTTGACAGTATACATTTATTGGTAAGCTATAATGTTTCTCAGGTCACCTGAACATCAGCTTTTTAAAAGAAAAGATACTTCTTTCCATATCCAGAGGAGAAGTTAATCTATCAAAGACAGGCTGTTCATTGTCCTCCATTTTCCCCTCCAACTATTAATTGACTTTGATTATGCCCTTCTTGGTTATCTCTGATTCCTACTGATCACTCAGCAAGCATCCTTTTGTTTCTAAATGAGTCAAAGTGCCACTGATTCACATTATGAGAAGGAAATAGAAGTTTCTAGTGTATATTTTCAAGCATATGAAACAGCACAGACTTCCTGAAATTCCTAGACATAATCCACTGTGAGATGGAAAGAAATAAAAAACCCCTTGTGTCAGCACTGTTGGTAAAGTCTGTTTCACTCAACAGTGTTGCTGAGATGCTCTGAGCATTTGTCAGGTCTTTTCTAATCTTTGAGTTTCCTGCAAGTGTTATTTTCTGCTCAGTCATACAAAACAGTCACTGAACAGATATCACATATACCCCCTATTCCAAGGATTCTAAGATGACTCAGAGGATTTTCCAAGTGAAACCAACTTCTGGAAAGAAAGACATGTGAAACACTACAGAGATCTGTGTTTCTAGGAAATTGCTGTATTTATTTGCACACGGAACCAACTGCCGTGGTAAATCATCAGCTGGACAGCACCGTGGGTGAGTCATCAGGGAAAAGGGAACAATTTAGGCCTTGGATTTTGTGTTTTTTCTCTGCTTGGAAACAATTCTTTTAGGTTAAATGTGTAATCAGAAATTGTGTAATGACTTGGGGTTTCATATAAACAGTGTCAGGGACTGAAAATTATTTTACATTTCCACAGCCAAAATATGCACATGTACGTTTTGTAGCACTGTAACTGAAGAATTTGTGCTATAAGGACTTCTCATCCCTGTGACACAGAGCTTATGATGCAGCCCTAGAATGACTGTGAGGCTGCAGAGTCCTTCCCTGGGGAGTGTGTCATAAATCTGAGTTACAGTGTAACAACAGCTGCCTGGCATCTCTCGGTCACTGCTGTGGCACACTGAGCATACAATGAATAACATTAGGGTAGGAAAAGTAAAGTTTATTGCTTCAATACAGCATATGCAGATCTATCCACATGGTTTGTAGAAGGTAACAGAGAAGGCAATGATTTACATTATTTCTTCTGCTCATCAGATCTGTTTGTAGCTCAAGCACTTGCCCTGTCACAGTACATTTTTAAGATTGACCTTCATCTTTTGGATTTGAACACCAAAAGGCATATGCAGGATGCACATTTTGTTTCCTGTTTCACTGCAAGCAGTTTCTGCCATGTGTTAATGGGTTTCAGTCAAAACTGCTCAGCTCACAGTCAGTTACAGCATTAAGAAGAGAAAGAAAGAGAATGATTAAATTCTAGATTCTGTTGTGTATCTGTGCAATTCCAAAGAAAAAAATAGATTTTCACAGAGGTAACAGCTATGCACAGAGGTAACTTATGAGCAGATTGGAGACTGCAGATGAAATTCTACAGGGCTTAAAAACCATGACGCTGTAGAATTGTACACCTCCCATGAACAGGATGGTTGTTTAAAAAGCAAGCAAGCAAATCATATAGAAAGGCCTGCACCAGTGGACTGAGAAAACACAACTCACAATTATCAAGGAATAACCTCCAATTAACACTCACCACTTACAGACATGCCTTATATTGGTCATATTTATAGAAGTGTTTGCATTGCAGCTCTGAAAATCCAAGGCGTCTGCTTTGATTTTTCCAGGACATTGAAAAGGTGTTAGAGAACTTTATGCTTTCTTGGATAGACCCATAGAAACAGGGAGGGACAACCTACCAAAGCTTCTAAGCTTTGTTTAGGTTTTCTGAACTCAGGCAGTTCTCCAGCACGTAACAGTTTTCTGTGCAAGAACCACAGTACACACTTGCCCTACTGAGGCATGGAGCGTAAGCTGTCGAGCATCCATTTTTCTTGAGTTGTTCTAGTGTTTTCAGTTACTTTATTTTCTACCACTCAGTGTGGATCTTGAATACTTCAAAAGCTTTTCTGCTATTTACTTTTTAGAGTTTCCATTAGCTAGGATGTGGTAGAAAACAAGTTTTGGGAGTATTACAGTACAACCAGCAAATATGAACAATTCTATGCTCATGATGCCCTAAGTTTTGGCTTTTATATTTTTCAGATTTTGTACTTCCTTAGTTACTGACTCTGAACTTCATATAAAGTGTTAGGAAGTTCTCTCACAGTTTATTTAGACAATCCCTTTCCAATCTGAGAACCAAGGACACTACTGCAGCTTCAGGCCCAGGAATTGTAAACAACAGTGAGTAGAGGAGAGCAAACTGGGAGGATGGGACTTCATAGCCTGGAGCTCTTATTGTGATCCAAATACGTAAATGGACCAAAACTTATAAAAGTGTGAAAACTCACGACATGCTGTCCATCTTGGGTGGAGCCATGGCCAGGCTCTTGTACTGCCCAAGATATATCCTTTGAAGGCTTTTTTAATAAATATCTACTTTATTCCTTTATCTAGCCTCTGTTTCAGGTAGCCTCTCTAGGCATCACTCAAACCCTATTTTTGACAGGAAAACAATTATCCATTTAAACATACCTTGCTCATTAGTGGAACAGTAAACAAAGAAACGTGTTTTACAGCAGCGTCACTACTATTTGTGTATGCAGCACTAGCTGTGAATCCTGTATGGTGCTAATAGTTTGGAAGCTACGACAAAGACACAAGCAAGTTTTTCTCCCACAGCAAACCAATGATGACTTGCACCTCCTTTCAAGAGTAATTCTTGAAAATTCTTGGAAAAAAAATTACAAAAAAGTTATTTTTCTTGACTGTAGCACATAAACTTAAATCAGTTCTACTTTACTGAATGGCTGACTTACTCTATCACAGTCTTGTGGAACATGTATGGCAAGACTTGATCCCCTTTGCTAAGGACAAAGGGACATGAATGAGCAGGAGGTTTGTGTGTACTGTAGAAAAGTTTTGTAAGAAAATGAACATTATCCTTAACAGTACAAAGACTGAAAATGGTAGAAGACTGAGGTCTGCTTTTTTCTTCTCCTATAACTCCTCAGCAACCTAGTATGTTCATGTTCAGGGTTGCATGCACATGCATTTCTCAAAAATAAAACGGAGACTGTTGTCCTTCCTACTTAGAGTTATCTGTTAAGGTCCCAGGCCTCTCACACCCCTCAATAATCAATACAGTAGAAGAAATACAACTATATTTTTCAAGAGCACATCATAGCCAAGATTTCAGGTTGTTTACCTCTAAGTACTGAGTAGCTAAGAAACAGAGTATTGACAATCCTTTGCATGAGGGACTGCAGTGGCCCACATACCACAAAAATAGTGAATATAACAACCACAGAGCTAAAGAGAAGGCACTCAGAGTCTCTGAAATAAACTGCCTTCAGAATGACCCCCACCATCCCTACCTTTCACTTTTTTCATATGGCCTTAACACATGCAAACACACTCACGAAGAAAAGATATACATAAGATGCAGCCATAGAGACAAGGACTAATCATGCCATGTGCAGCACTACCAGTGACTGTTCAGCTGAAAACACTGGCCAAACTAATACGGTGCATAAAAATCTATCCTAGCAGAAGCCATATTAAACAGCTTTTCTCTGGAAATAATTTTTCTTCCTGTAATCTCTCACTGACTTTTGTTCTATGAGCATGTAAAGCTCCTCAAGGCAGAGAATTTCTGCAGAACTAGGCACAGAAATGTACTAATACAGTTGTCTTTTAATGGTAAACATACAAGTGACTCAATCATACTTATAAATAATCATGTTTAAAAAGTTTGATGATTTTCTCTGTGGCATTATCAGAATGAACACTGTACTTACAAATGTTTCAGGTTATCTGAGGATGCAATTCTTGGCTTCATGTTTAAAGATAAAAAGAGTCATGACATTCCTTAGGTTTGAGAAGATCAAGTCAAATCGTGAATCTAACACTGCCAAGTCCATCACTAAGACATGTGCCTAAGTGCCTTCTACACAAAATCTACATGTCTTTTAAGTATCTCCAGATGACTCAACCACTTCCCTGGGCAGTCTGTTGCAATGCTTAACAATGCTTTTCACGGAGAAATTTTTCCCAATATTCAATCAAAACTCCTCCTAGCACAATGTGAGGCTACTTCCCCTTGTCTGGTCGCTGACTGTCGGGGAGCAGAGGCTGACCCTTGCCTGGCACCTCCCATCAGGTGGCTGTAGAGAGTAATGCCCCTCTCAGACTCCTTTTCTCCAGACAAAACACTCTAGCTCCCTCAACCACCCTACATAAGACCAGTGCTCCAGACCTTTCACCAGCCTTGTTGCCCTTCTCTGAAATTGCTCCAGCACCTCAATATCCTTCTTGTAGGGAGGGACCCAGAATTAGGCACAGGATTCATGGTGGGCCACACCAGTGTCAAGTACAAGGGGAAGATCATGGGTCCTGGTCCTGCCCTGGTTCTGCTGGCCACACCATTTTTGATAGAAAGGCTCACACTTGGCTTTTAGCCGCACATTTTTTTTTTATTCATGCATTTTCTATGTACATATTTGACTTTCTTCAAAAAATGCCTAAAAATGACAAGAGAAAATTCATTTAAAAACAACTAATAAGTTTTCTCTCTCCTAAAGTTTCTAATTTTGCTCCAGTTACATACTCTACATGAATTTAGGAGGCCAAAATTCTATTTGAAAGAGGATGGAGAAACTTAAAGATAGTATTGATGTTTCTGTCTGAAGCAAAGATCTTCTCCTGGACTTACGCCTTCCAAAAGTACCTTAAGAGCCACACTAAGTGGCACTCCTGCCACTCAACAGTGAGGTTAAATTGAGATTGTAGTTGCAACAAATTTGGGCTAATTTTTTTTATTTTCATGCTTCTATGACCACACTTCATTCTGATGATGGTTACCATATAGCTGTCATACCTCTCTATCTTTGGACAGATTGTGCATAAAACATGCCCCAAAGTACCAGTGTTGTCCTCAGAAGGTTGACCTTAAGGATGAAAATGCGTTTCTCAAAGTAGGGACTACCAAGAATTTTCTAAAATATTTCTGAGCTTAAACAACAACTTTAATTTGAAAACAAAGATAAGCAAAACGTAGTCAACTTAGAAAATTGATTCCTGTGAATCGTATTTTGTTTGTGTTCCAAACAATGAACCAGCAAAGCCATTATGATATGCAAATTCTTCTCCTACACACATTCTGCCTTGCAGCCTGTGACACAAAGTCTTTTTTATAAGGTTTCTCGTAAGAAGCTATTCTTTTTGTTCATCAGAGGAAGGAATTCACACACCACTGCAGAACACAGAGTACTCAGTTCACAAAAAACCCACTTTCCAAGGTAAAGCAACTTCAAGGTTTCACATTAATCACACTTTTTCAACTGGGCACAAGCTCAACCCCAGCATGTCTACTTAAACATAGCAGACGTGGGCTGTGCTGTGAAGGTGGATAAAGAGAAGAAGTCAACAAATTCAGTTACGGTAGAAATTGTGGTTGTGGTGGTGCTGATTCTCTGAGAGCCTAATTTAAGTATTGTCCCACAGCATATGTAATGACAATATGCTGGAAAGCTGAATTCTTCAAGAACAAGTGAGATGACAGATATTGGACAGACCATTCCAGTTCCCACATGGGAAGCCACTTCTTGCAGGTGTTCTGCTTTTCTTTATTCCTCCAAAAACAGCATCAGGCTAAGCAGAGATCCTGAAATCTTTGCAGAGCCAGTTAACACATCCCTCTCCTCTCAAGTTTTTCCCCCACCACCATTCATTCCACCACTTAAGTTGATTTCTTTTTTTTCCCCGCAAGTTTGAGAAATGGAGAATGGAGGAAGAAAGCCCCTGAGACGTGCTTGTTAGCAAAAGTGCTGTTTAGCCCTTAATGACTACCATAATACTTCTTAGCCCTTAATGAATACCAAATACATCACACAAGGATCAGACTCCCAATATGCATTCTCCAGGTGAGACAGCATTCCTTCATATGAGCAGTGCCAAATCCTTCTCATGGAAAAGCAGAGAATACACTAATTGCACTTATCTTTTACTGCACATATTCTCTTATATCATCAGAACTAGACTGAAGAATGGGTTAATTCTTATGTCTGAGCTGGCAGTGGACCTTTATGTACCTCAAATGGTACACATAGCAACAGACCAGGGAAATACACTGAGGAAGGCATGTCAAGAGATGGCTTAAGGACTATGTAGACTACTCCCAAGCTTCAGTCCCTATTCTTGTATAAGTAGAGTAATAAGCAGATACAAATAGGGAGTCATATTCCTCCAAGAATCTGTCAGCAAGAAAGTAAAGGCAATGCTAAGAAGACCAGATAGCTTCTAAACCACATCACTCACCATCCTGATGGACTTAATGCAATTTTCATCAATCTTTTGTTATGATACTCTTGAAGCATGCTAGTTTGTGGGCTGGTTTATCTGCCAGCTTAGGTTACTTAGAATCACCTGTTAGATCCTGAACCACAGGGGCATGAAAAAGTGCAAGGAGGAGGAAGCTCAGTATTCAGGAAATTAAGTACTACTTAATCTAGTAGTAAAATATCTACCTGATATTTACCAAGTGCACATATCTCAAGACATCAAACTCTCTAAGAGGATAGCTGTGCTGCTGCTGTAACATACATATAGGCAGAGAATTCATAAGGTTTAATGACTGGAAAAAAAGCTGTAGCCATAGAATAGTTTGTGTCTTGCAGAATTTTCTCCATTTCATTGACACAAAGATTAATTCAAAGCTCTTGGCAGGCACACCCATGTTAAACGAGTGATCTAGAAAGAGCAGCAAGAGGGGCAAGCAGATAAGCTTTACAAAATACAGCCTTTCTATAGACCAAATTCATCAATAGCGTGACAGGCGCAAAGATCAAGCAGAAAGGATTGTCTGGATTTTACATTAGTCTTCAGGTGGCAGACTACAACTATATGCATCCAGCACAGGGTGACTGAATTACTAGTTAACAGCCAGCAATCTGACCTCTCCCTTTGGTCCTTGGCAAAGCTTTGTCTTAAAAAGAAGGATACATGTCAGCTATAGAGATTGTATATTTTTTATTGCAGGGTGGGTGTGCATGAAACAATGGCAGTTGTGGACAGCTGCATAAAAATGAAGAAAAAGTATATGTAGGAAATGCCACACTATGGACAATTCCTCATACTTTGGAGGAGGAATAAGACAAACGTAACTGTAGGAAAAGGCCAGTGAAGTCAAACACGGTTCCTGCATTTCTAGGGGCTGGGTTGTGAAGAGAGCTTTGCTCAGTAAAAGTAGTTAAGTATAGTCTATTCACACCAGTCATCTGCTCTCCTACCACTTCAGAAAAGTGCGTCAAGCAGTAACCACTATTACTGGATAGAGATCCAGAAAAATTCTACCATGATATTAGTAGGAAACCATAGAAAAATTTGAATCATGTCCACAAGGGTGTTCCAGAATCTCAGTCTGCTTTTGTAGGTGTATTGTGGTGACATACTGGGCTTCTTCTGAAGCAGCATCACACATATGCTCTGTGCAAAAACTGAAGCTGCTAGCTACCAAAATTTACTAGTCAAACATGGAACAGACGAAGTATTGATAAAGAGACATTAATTTTTCAGCTGAAGTCCTAGGCTTTACACATGTTAAAAGTTGGGGTTTTTTTTTAAATTTTGGTCAGCCATAACTAGGCTATTTGATTACATTAATAACTTTTTAAATCCTCTTATACAAAATCTCTTATAGCTTGAAAGTGATTTTGTACTTCCTTTAAATGTCAAATTTCAATTTCTTAAATTGCTTAATCAGGTTTTAATAAATTTAGTGCTTTTAGTTCCTTAGACAGCCTGGCAGTTCTGAAATTGGAATTAAGAATCACAGAATAATTAAGGCTAGCACTCATTTTGGAAGTCTGCATCCTATCAGATCAGATTGCTCAGGGCTTTATTCTGCCTGGTCTTGAAAACCTTGAAGAATGGAGATGGCACAAGCTGTGTTCTCTCTCAACTGCTTTATTTTCATCACAGGGAAAAAAAAAAATCAGCCAGAAAAGAAGTCAATTTTCTGTTAATTTCAGCAACATTTTCTGTTCTACCATCTTTTCATTTCAATCTGTGGACCTGATGAAGAAATTGTGTAGTGATGTTCTTTGGCCTGTGTTATACTGGAGTTCAGATCAGAGTAAGTGAAATAATGCCCTGTGGCCTTGAATTTCTGTGTGTCTTTTCCAGTGACTCTCACAACAGAAAAAAACCTCAGCATTCCATTCACTGAAAATCCAAACGAGACATAATTACTCTCATTTTAAGGCTGCAATGAGTACAGGAAAGAACCTAAAGCAAATTAATTTATCATGTTTGGGAATCAAGGTTTAAAGGAAGCACAGAAGAATAGAGCTGCTTTCTTTCTTAGCCCCTTCTTTGACAGTGCCAAAATTCATATGTTAAAAGCTGACAATTACAGTTCAACAAGAACGGCATCTGTTCCAAGGATCTACTGCTTTCCACTCCAAATTATTTCTTCAGAATGTTTACCAAAAGCTGAGAAATATATTTCTTGAAAAGTGTTAAACAGTGAGACTACTAGGTGCCCTAAAGAGCAACGAGTATTTACCAAACAATTTACTCTAAAGCTAAATAAATCACAAGCACATTAAAAAAATTCATGTTGGGGATGGCTAGCTTCACTGTAGTGTCTGAGCAGACATACAGAATCTCCTCTGTTCTCTTACTGCATTCTCACTCACTGAGGACTATGTGGTTACCTACAGAGCTTGTTTCCAGAGCTTAAACCCACTTAAAAGATAAAGAAATTGTAAATAATAACAAGAACATAATCACGTCTGCAATTCTCTACAGACTGTGAGGCATTTTACAAAAACGGTCCTTGAAGTTTTGCTATACAAAGAAGTGGTCTTGATATTCATCACCTGCTTTTATCACCTGCACAGAATTCTTGACAGTTCTGTTTCCATACAACCAGCTCCCTATAAGTGGGAGAGTGGTTGAGGAAAGAGACTCTTTACCAGAAAATGAATAAACCAGAAGCAGAGAGGATATACCAGACCACAGGCTGACTGGTAAGAGGCTAGAGGCCATTGCACCAGTATAAACACTGACAAAGTTAAATATAACATTTATAACAATTTATAACTGAATTGAATTAATGGGTTTTGGGTTGTTTTGGTTTTTTTAAACCACAGAGGAACACCACCACCACAAAATGAAGATCCCATGAACCTGGCTATCCCTACTTTGTATTTTCCTTGTAAGTATTTTCCTTGAAACGAGTTCCTCACTGCAAGCTGCACTTAATCACAGTCCTTGAAATTCCTCTTTAGATAGTTTGCATGAGATATGCCAAATGAAAAGAGGAAAAGTTTAATAGGATTAAGCTGAGAAAAGTGTGTTCAGGGTTTCCATGAACAGCTCGTAGTAATCCAACTCTGGATCTCCTCATCAAACTTATTTGCTAATGGAAAAGTCAGCCTAAATACAATCCACTAGACACTTCTTTTTTTTTTTTTTTTTTGCAGAACAATTATCTCTAGACTAAAAAGGTTCAAAGAAATGAAGCAATCTGTAAGTTACAGCCACTCAACACTTTAAAACTGTTGTCCTATTAGTAAGGTCATACATAAGCCTGTTTTGTTTTTTAAGACTACAATCTCTCAAGATTTATTTCAGCTGCTTTGAAGAATGAACAATTGTCATATTCATCACCATTATGATGTCATATAAATGATAATAGAGATTTTAATTAGTACTATGCCTATGGTGCATCTAACCAAAGGCTGCTGCAGAACAGATAGGAACAAAGAGTACCTAAAACACAGAAACAAAGGTTCCCTCTTTGATCACTTGTGAAATACAGAACAGGTAACAATACACGTGCTCAGTGACTGCATTTCATTCAACAGCTGTATAAGCAGTACTTAGATAGGCTGACAGGTAGTGTCACATCCAAATATGGGACTGATGTGAAAATCATTTACCCTGAAGAAACAAGCAACCAATGCTTGAGAATCAAAAACTTCTTTTGAAAGGCAGCTTACCCCAGGAACAAATCCAAACTTCCCTTTGACAGTTTTGAGACCCTAAGTAGGGACTTGCTCACATAAGAGATACCCAGAATACCAAATTCAACACAGCATATATCTGTTCCTGAATCTAAAGTCTCCCAAACAATTTTATCAACCATTTCATATGAAAACTGGTAAATCAAAAACATAATGAGAAGTACGCAGGAGGGCAGCACGGTATCTGCAGAAAGGCTGAAGAGGAGACGAGAAAGGAATAGGGGCACATACAAGCACTGCTCTAAGAATGCTCTAAAGGAATCTATAGAATCTCTTTATGGGATTGTCCAATCATCTCAGTCTGTAATACCAGCAGACTTGTCCCCTTCCTTTGGGTCAGTTCAGGGAGACAAAGACTTTGATGAACATTGAGCTTTCCTGTCCTGACTTTTATCAGAGTCCAGCACCTTTTTAGAGATGTCTTTCCCATTCTTCAGTTTCTTCATGTTTTATTTAATCAACAACAGCAGAAGCTTCTGGGAGGAGAAGTAGACAGAGAATACTTACTGATTTCATTCTTAGCTCACAATAGGAAACCATCAAGATAAAAGTTCCTTCAGAAGTATCTTATTACAAATATAATAGGGTAGCATCTAGCGCTGAATGCTTGAGGGTTAGAGATTATTAGTTGGTTCAGTAAAACCTATCAGCACACCAGTGTGTTACCTGCTCCCCATATCTGCTGACAAACAACACTTTCTACATATGCAAACCATTAGAAAACAGAACAATATTGGAATACTCCAAGGTAGACACTTGGTGTAACAAAGGCCTGCAGAAATACCAGTGGAAGCAAAATCACATATTTCTCTGCATCTTCAACCAATCTTCAACTCCAAAATCATTTACCCTGAAGAAACAAAAAACAACCAGTGCTTGAAAAATCAAACCCATTTTTCACTACACAAAATATATGATCCTGCTTCCTCTGATATCCTCCTTCTTTTTGACATGTTGTCAAAGTCCAGATTAAAAATGCAGTTTGTGCTTCCTATCTACCTATTAGATTAGAACAGAAAATTGATAGAAACTATGAAGTGAAACACAGGTTTGTCCAGATAAACAGCCATCAAGTCCAAGAGTAAGGTATTTCAAAGGTCTGGAAACACTGATAGACACAGCCACTTGATGTGTTACCCATTAGTGGCAGGCTCTAGCTGCATATAAACTCCGAAATATTGGGCTGAACTAATCTAAACATATGGCATTTTTCTTGTTACTCACCTGGGCCAACCAATATACAACAGCTTACATTTCTTACACCAAGCTCACAGCTCTTCCATTTGAAAGCAGTAAATCAGGACCCATTAATTAAAACTGGTAAAATACATGTGAGTACATGACATTTCTAAAGTATAATTTTGTTGTTGTTGCACACAGCCACAGCTAAATATTTATGCTCTCTACACTACACAATGCACACTTCTGCTTTCAGCAAGGATACTTCAACCTACTTGTGCCCCTCTTCAGAGAGAATATTATAAAAGGAAATTTGTGAAGCTGTTAACAGCCCTCTCATCTGGGCTGTCTGCTTAAATGATAGCAATACTTATTACTTGTATGTAGTACTGAAAACAATACTTTGGAGAATTATTCACTTCACATCTTGTGAATTATGGATGAGAAATCAAGAGGGGGTGGGAGGGTTAAGTTCACTACATTCCTGACTCTCCACTGTTTTGTACATAGATATACACACTAGGAGAGCACTCTGACTAGTTTTGCTTTCTATCCATTCTGTATCTGTCTAGGTAGCTGGACAAAATGCAAAGCCATACAAATTTGATTTTCAAGAAGGTATTAATGCAATGCTGATCATCCTCAGCAATTAACCTGAGAGGCTCATCAGGGACAAACATTTAAGGCTAACAAAAACTATCATACCTAGCAACCACAGTTAACATTTCATACACTGCATACTATTTCTGATCACTCCTCCTCCCCACCTGCTGTTCAACAGCTTTCATGTCCCTAAGTATGTGGGATGAGAACATGCTTAGTACAAGAATGAAAGCCAGTTTATGCTTTAGGACTTACTCCTTACACTTACCTACACTTGTAGGAAATATATCCTCATTGTTGATTTGCACCTCGATCCAGTCCATGAGAAGATTCATATATTGGGGCGCTGGCAATGCTGTGGGCTTCTTGTACTTGAAGTCATCCTGCCACCGGTACTCATACTTGGGGCCTCCAGACATCACTGGGCATGTCCTCTCCGTGCAAAACTCACAGATAGTTCCATAAATGAGGTTGATCCTATTGAAGAAGTCGACAACGTGAACAGCCACCCAATCATTCTGATCTTCTCCACTGGGCAACTGCACAGCTGCTTTCAAGTCCACACCTGAGTTGAGAGATGCTTGCGCTCGTTTGTGAAGTTCAAACCTCTGGGTTCCAGGTTCAAACTTGCGTTTTGGGCGGAAAGTTTTATCTTTATTAAAGACTTGCTTGAGTGCTATGGACATGTCTGCTAATCTTCTGCGCTGCAGCAGCTGGCAGGGAAGCACGTCTGAGATTTAATGCAAGTATCTGAAAACAGCTGTTCTCTATCACAGGCTTTCCAGACCCTGCTCTTTTTCCCAGAGAAGCTTGTATCAACTTCAGAGCAATTTATTAGCTCTTCTTCTTGAAAGCCTCCCTGAAAGGCTTCATTTCCCTAAGAATACAGAAACAATACACATCAATGGCAAGCTCAAGACTGGTCCTTCGATTTGCTACTGTTTCACCAGAATTTTCTAGCAATTATAAGGTGAAAAATAATATATAACAAGCTAGCCTTAAAAACTGCCCAACCCCTAACTTGAAGATTTATTTTTTTAATAAAAAGCGTAATTTTTTTAAGTATAAAGGAATTAACTTCTCTGTTCTTTTTAATTATCTACCCAAATAGAGGCTCTGAAGTTATAAAGATGGGAATTCAATAAATCTTGTATGATCTTCAAATTTTAAAACCGTTTTTTTCACTTTGCTACATTTTTACAGTAACTGCTTAACATTCAAAATGTGCATATAAGTTCAGTAGAAAAAATACTATGTGACAATTTGGAATCTTTAACTGTTCCTAGAGCTACCAATGGGGCCTCTATGCCTTTGCCATAGCTTCAGTGCTCATCTCTGTAGGAAAAAGAAATCAGCAAGCAAAACTTATCCATATTTGTTCTCTGTTTTAAATCATTGAGGTGTTTGCTTTTGCAAACCACATAGAATCTAGTAAGAAGGAAAACTACAGTACTGCACAGAAATAATTCCTGTTTACCACAAAACTGTATGGAGATGATTACTTTTATTGACCCACCTTTAGAAGTTCAGTAGTGGATTTAGATTTCTATTGGATTGTGTAAACTATTAGCAATTGTGAAGTTGCCACTTTTTTATAGCACTATTCATCTTCTTTACAGGCATTACTTGGCATTGTTCTTACAAAAGCGAGAGCATAGACTTTATGCTGGTCCATCTAACCTAAGCTGGCAATGGAATGATTTCAACAGTGAGCCTGACCGAACAAATAAATTACTGCATTACAGCTTTGTTTGCTCTCATATATACACATGAAAAAGAGTATATTACCACTAAATTTTTACACTTACAAGTGACAGGATAGATAGGTGCTGTTTCAATTAGACTACTGTTTTAGTACTGAGGATTTTATAAATAAATATAGAGAATAAACATTTCATTCTGTGCAATATTTGAATTAAATAACACAGTACGTGTTAAACCTGCACAGCAATTCAAAAATCCTCCCCTATCAGTGGCCAATTCTTATGGGATTATCTGTGTTCCACTGTTTCCCTTAACAGAAATCATATCCATGAAAATTTTACTAGGCAATGTGTGCCGAGCACTAAATTCTTCTGAAGACAGATACCTGAGGCTTTGCTGAGAGGCAAAAAGGAAGAGAAAAAGGTGTTTCTTTCTTCTTAATAACTACAATAAAGCAACAACTACCTCAGCAAAGAGAAAACTGGCATGCTACACCCTATGTCCCCACAATAGCATGTAAGTGCCATAAAAAAATCCTCTTCCAAATATGTGAAGGACTAGCATGCAGGCTAATTTGCTGGCAAGCAGCAGTCACACAGACTCAGCAGAGGAGTGCTTGTTTTAACTTTTCCTGATGGCATGATGGAGGGATATTCTAATCATGACCTTATAAACAGTAATTTTTTCCCATATCTGTAAAATCCAATAAGTTTTGGAATGAACCCCAAGGAGGCTGTTGACATATCTGACATGCTCCTTGAGTAATATTCAAAGACTGAGATACTGAATATTCCAGTCCAGAAATTCTTTTCCTGACAAAGGTCAGGGAAAGAAAACTTTTAACAAAAGTAACTTAACTTGGAACAGTTAAGTGTCATTGGCAGGAAATGAAGGTACTCTTAAATAGTCAGCTTTTCCCTACAATTTGGTTGTTACCCGAAACTTCCAGCTCTCAAATACTCTGTGGCAGCTCTTAAAAATATAGGTGAGTAGTGCTGCATAGACTGAGCCTGTGACTGACACACTTGGAGATGGCATGGAGCCAATGTCCCAGTTTACAATAATAAGCAGGTTAAGTCCAGAATTTTACAGCTCAGGTAATTACTTTCTTTCCCACATTAATACACAAGGTGCTCTTACGTGGCTTGACTCCCTTCGTCACCTGCAAATATTCACCAGAATATGCAAAGAGTTTTGTTTAAAACAACAAGCTGAGCACCAAATAAAACTCATCTTCAAAAGAAGCATTTTGAATCACAGTACTCACTGCAATTAAAGCTCCTTCAAGAAAAACAGAACATACTGTATTCTATAAGCTGTTTTCTACTAAATATGCAAACATAATTAATCACATTAAATAAAGCTTCCCACTCCTCTCCACATATTCAGGAAATCTGCATAAAATCAATTAATTCAGAGAAAATTCAACCAAAACATTCAGCAAACAACACATTATCTCAAGTCTTCTGTTGATGTTGAAGGTCTCTGTGGAAGCACACACACATTCTGGTCAAATTCACCTCTAAGACTCATACAAAAGATTACCATGCAGCCAGATGAAACCGTTCTTTAACTCACTAAGGCAGAATCAGAACAAGCAAGAATTTCCTATACATTTTGAGTCTGGAGAATCTTCTGTTCTGTATCCTGTAATAAAAGCCAAGGCTCTTCCTTTATCTTTCTGTAACTTTACAAAATAAAAATACCAAGCTGTATCTCAGTGCTTGTATCTCAATGCTTAACTCCTTGTAAGAGATATAGCTCTGCTAAAAGCTTATTTTTTTCCTCTTTCTCTGTTTGGAAATGTGACTGAAGGTTGTGCAATGCTAGGGATGAACAGACTTGCATTCTCATGTATTCTCACATTCAAGAATGTAAAACAGAAAAGTGTATGACCTGACCTTCACAAAAATACTACAGTGAATCAACCCTATGAAGTACATTTTTTTGCATACTGGTTCTTGATGGTATTTGCTTTCTAATTAACCATTTTCTTTACACAAAAGCTAACAGAAATGAACAAAGAAATAAGAATTCAGGCATTTCTAAACATTTACAAACAACATCACCACTACTTCCTTGGAATAAAGAAGCTTTCCCTTTACTCACAGGAGACCAAGGAATATGCTCACCTTATTTTCAGCAGAGATCAAACACAGACATTTTAGGTTTGGATCCTTCAGAGGCTGATGCTAATGGAAGAACTCTAGGCAAAGTCATTGGGCTCTAAGAGCATCTTTTCTTCTTTGGCAATGAAGTGGCAGGTGTTAATGGCTGGATGGCCACTCCTTTGCTTAGGCCTGAATGACTAATCAGTTGCAGGAACTCAACTGCCTTTTGATTTCCAACACTTCCTGTTCTATGTTTCAATCAACAATCACAACAAGAGGTTTTTTCATTTCATCCAAATCACATGCTGTCAATTAAAACTTCCTATGGGGGAACATAAAAATCAATTTTTTTTCTTTGCTTCAAAATTGTGTAACATTAGCAAAATGAAAACTCATCAGATACCTTCAACCACAAGTGATAAACAAAATCGCACAATTTTTAAAGCACTGAGGGTGTAATTTGCCTTGCCAGTCATCACATTCACTTCTATGACAGTTTTCACCTTACAAGAATGAAAAATGCTTCCAGTTTCATTATCTCAATTGGTCTTGGGAGAAACTTTGGAGCTGAAATACTGAACAATGTGGAATGGGTCAGATTTAATTACAAGTCCTTGAAACCTGTGGTACAGTAGCACCCACCCTTATTCCACATAAAACCAAATTTGTCTCTTGATAAGTGATGCTTCGCAGTTAACTGTTTTGGAAATGCCAGCAGAACTGCTCCTGGCTTATATGTCTGTCAAAAGAGATAGAAACTGGCCTCTAATCCTTTACGACAGGTTCCAACTATACATAAAGGCATAAAGAATAATGTTACCACTCATGGTATTTGGCTTAACAGTATACTGGGACAGTGTCCTACATGTCCCTCTGAACTAAATGACTGTCCTGGTATGGGCAGCTCAGAAAGTTAATTCTGTCCAATGATTCTGCCCAATTTCTCTTCTTCATTTTTTTTTTTTTCTCAGAGCAATATACTTCTGGGACATTCACCAACAACTTTTTCTGATGGACTATTCCACAGTATGTATAAAGCAGCTGGGTGAATTCCCTTTCTGGCAGAGCCATGCCTGAGGATGGTAACCGTGGCATCAGCACCACAGTGACCAATGCTGCCCACCAATGCTGCCCTCCAGTGCTGTTTGTGCACAGACAGAAACTTAGCCTAAAATCAGGTATACCAACATCTGGAAATAATAAACCAGACCTACCCATGCAGGTACCATTAAAAAAACACCCACAACAAACAATACCAGCATCATATCAGAGTCACTGCTGAGTTGAAAGCATTCTATATCATTTCCCTGTATATTTTCTATTAAATCACAGGTAACAAGAATGTTAAATGACACACTGTTTATAGACACATGATGTCTATAAACATGACATCATGTTATGACACATGATGTCTATAAACTTTCATCATGATATTCTAGGGAGAGCTACACTTTTGAGCTAAACCTCTAAATCTTTAGAGGTTTACTGGAAAGATAGCTGATACAAATCCTGATTTATTAAACCAGATAGTGAGGAAACATAACTTCTCCAACAAAAAACATATACAGAGATTTCTATCCAGCAATACAGTGATGAAAACCAACTCTGCATCAGCTGAATTCTACATTTTTATATTTTTCTTTTAAAATCTAAGTCTCCATTCCTTGTTCTTTCAGGAATGATGCTGGTTAAGTGGCAATTTCCTTTCCTCTACAGCTGCTGGGATCACTTTATGCTAGAAACCACAATAATGACACTGCAGACTCAAGACACTCAGGTGGATTAGAAAGAAGCCTTCTCACAGTCAGAAACACTTCTGAAATATAATCATATCCATTCATTTGACATGCAATAACTACCCTTTGCTTTGTCTGTCTGAACATGGGAAAAAAAGGAGGAAGTGATTTTGCAAGACTAACAAAACTACAATTGTAAATAATCACAGGAATCAGTATGGTGTTTCTGTAACCACAGTGTTAAGGCCCAATAACAAATATAAGTAACCTATGATACTTTTCTAAGGTAAAAGACTTGAAAAGGAAAGAAAGATACAAAGGATAGCTGTCTATAAAAGTGTGTGCTTTAAAAATGAATGCAGCTATGAAACAAGAGATAAACAGCTGCTAAACTGAATCAGCCTGAAATAAATGATAATATATGATTCTGCAAAATTAGTGAGGTTTTCATAGGGAAAAAATTGAAAAATAATATATGGCTAAAGAACACAATCATTGTAATGATTGAGGAATGGCGTGGGCTTAGATCAGGACACACTACATGATATTTAGTGATTTTTAGACTAATGCCCTTAAACATAGCATCATATTTCAATGAGCAGGTTAGGTGATGTTAGGTAGAACTACTGCATTTATGTATCCTGATACTTTATTTACAAATATTTAATTCAAATTCTTTCAACAAAGTTTCCTTCTATACAGATGGAGAAGCCCCTCTTTCCTTTAAGGAGAATTGGTTGTATAAAACAATTAGGAGTTGACTTAAACAGCAGTCAATTCTATGATGAAGTGTACCAGCTGTTCAACAACAGCACAATCAGGTACGAGTGTTCAAATCTTAGCTGATAAGTGCTGTTTAATAATGCAAATGGAGCATGTTCTTTCTCGATGGGGATAAATGTTTATGTTTTAACAGAGAACTGGCTGCTCAACTAGTACCATTCTAGTGCCTTTTACAAGTCTTAAATCCAATTACACCTCATCTGAAGTTCTGCAAAAGCACACTGATCACCACAAAGGTACTGAAAGTACCCTGACACTTGTTCACTACAAGTTTATATTGGTTTTAACATCCATGGCCTTCTAGTTAGGACTGTGGACTTCCTGTAGCATATAATTTCATGTGAACTAAAAATAATAATCAGTATCTCTCAGAACCACAGTAAAGAAACTACAAAAAAAACATGACTTAGATTGCACTGAAATTCAGCATATATTCCCCTGAATCAACTTCTTTGATCCTGATTGGTCACACAGAACAGGGAAAAAGACAACGTAAGAAAAGGTGTGTGGAAGGCAGAGGATGAGACAGTTGGACTAAAACCCCATGGGAGTGGTTATTTAGCCATGGCCACTTAAGTGAATTATAGTGTTAGCCATGACAATTTCAAACCTTCCAAACTTTCAAGCAGATTGGGAACTCCCTTTAGCTCAGGCAACTACTGACAGACAGAGAGATCACAGTGAAGCTTTCAGTTCTGACATTCCCTTAGAATGCTGGGGTTTTTTATTGCACTCAGGTTTTTCCAGTTCTTTCTCTGGTTCACAGGCTTTTTTATTGGCCTGAGTTGTTGGTAGCACATGTGCAAGCACAGTGAATCCTGTGCCACTAAACCTGAATCACTAAACCACATTCATTAAGTACAAAACCAGCCTCTGCTTTTGGTTATCAAGCCCCTGTTACCTTCTACATCCTTCCACCACCACCAAAGCAAAGCCTTTACAGCTGCACATGGCTTGTTTCACCAGCTGCTGTTACAATCACTGCTCTCCTACACAGCCGACCATACTGTTGGACTGGGTGGGACAGTTTACTAACTGTGGTATGAAGAACAATAGAACCAGCTCACTAACTCTGCTTCTGCCAAAATCTCTTGGTCTCTGTGGCCAGAGACTGCATGACAACAGTGGATGGTTTTTATTTTAGGATTTTGTAATATGCATATTGCAGCATTTGCTGTAACAGAGGGCAGTTATCCTTCATTCCTTTAAAATCAATATACTAAGATCAGGTGAAAGGAGTAGGAGTTTTTTAATAGCCTTGAAGGAGAAGCAGGCACAAATTAAATTACATTTGGATTCTCTATTATAATATAATATTTTTTTTCCCCAAGCTTGCTTAATTTCTGATTCCAAGCCATTCCTGAAGCTGAAATGTTCAGTGGGAACTATGATAATGAATTCAGAAAACAGAGCTAAAATTTTACTGCAACACTCCAAAAACTCTCCTTTAAAAAACAATAAGATGTCCTTATCAAATTGTGGTTGAACTTCAACTGTTCTGTTCAGCTTAAATCCTAAATCTACATTCTGGCTTTTAAAAGCAGTGGCACAAATCTGAGAGAGTTAAAATATTATTTCCTGTCCTCTCCAATACTATACCTCTGATACTATCAGATCATCCATGCAATTCTCACATGAAAGGCTAAACCTAAGTCCACTCAATTGCATTGAAAAAATTCCTGCCAGTTCATGTGAGCTACAGGGAACAGAAAAATGCGCACACACAGAAAATGTGATCTGAGACCTCATGTCAGGGCCTTTCTGTACAAGGCCTACCTGCAAGAAGCCAGTGGTTTATATGCCCTAGAACTTCAGTGCTACAGCCTGCATGCCCAGGTCAAACTCAAGTTTTATTTTTGGTCTAAATCTCAGCTTTAGGAAACTACATATGTGTTCTGCTTTAAGAAAAATGTCTAAATGATATGTTCCATCTCAGTGACATTTCAAATAAAGCTACTCATTTTCTTGTCCAAGCAAAGCATCCAAAAGCCAGGGATACAATGGCAGAGTCAAATTACAAACAATATGCTGGCAGAGACAAATAACTAACACCATGGTGAAAACAGCACTTCCCATAAGCAAACACACTGAAAACATGATGTAAAAGGTTCAGCTGACACCCATTTAGGCCCATTAGCCTTAGTGTGTCTTCTCCTACCAAAGCTCAGGTTAATGAGGCAGGATGCCCAGCAGAGACACACTGTTGGTGAAACAGTACCTTCAGCAACTGTGAAGCTGTAAGCTGTAAGCTAAGAAATTCATATCAGACGCATTTTCCAAAGCAAAGATCTGCAAGGAGGCTATGACATCCTTAGTTGGTGCACTGCAACCTTTCTTAACAAACACAGATAAATCTGAACATGAACATCATGATTTTCACTTACAAAAAATTACCCTTAACTCCATGTTGCTAAGAAACAAAACTCACCTAAAATTATGTGGGAGTCAGTGCAGCCCCTTAAATTAACCACAAATAACTCAAAAGTGATAATTTAATTGTGAATATCTTCCAGTTATTTATACCATAAATCTGTAATCTTGTCTTGAAATAGACCCCCAGCAGCTGTAAGACCCAATCTATTAACTTTAAAACAAAGCTCTGCATGATTATCAGAAAAGCTAAGTGTATGAAGTAACAGCAGAAGTCTACTTTCCATGGTTTGGATCAAAGCACTCAATACAGCAATACAGAGTGGCAGCACCTAGAGCTGATGGCAACTACAGCTGATTATCACAAAATCACCTGAGTAGGAACAGATCCATCAGGATCAAGTCCAGCTCCCAGCCTTGCACAGTTCATCCCCAAGAGTAACAGCACGACCCTGACAGTGCTGTCTAAACACTTCTTGAGCTCTGTCAGGTGCTGTGACCACTTCCTTGGGGACACTGTTCCAGTGCCCAAACACCCTCTGGATGAAGAGCCTTTTCCTGACAGCCAACTTAAACCTCCCCTGACATAAATTCAGGCCATTGGATCCTGTCACAGGTCACCCCATAGAAGAGATCAGTGCCTGCCCCTTCTCTTCCCCTCATGAGGAAGTTGTAACTGAAGGTCTCCCTCAGACTCCTCCAGGCTGAATAGACCAAGTAACCTCAGCCATTTCTCACATGGCTTCACCTCAAGGCCCTTGTGTCTACCATCCTTGTGTCACCCCCTTGGACACTCTCTAACATCTCAATATCTTTCTTATACTGTGGCACCCAGACCTGCCCCCAGCACTGGAGGTGAGGCTGCCCCAGTGCAGAGCGCAGCAGGACAATCCCCTCTCTCAGCCGGCTGGCAATGCTCTCTGCCTGATACATCGCAGGGTGGACATTTTCAAACTTATATCAAGGAGACAAAGGCATGATATTTATACAAATGTCTTTTGAGGAAGATTTCACAGATTTATGATTTCACAGTTTTGTAGGTGAAGAGCATGGTGTAGTCATAGCCTGCAATCTGGCAAGTGATAAAATGTTTCAGCAGCATGCAGTCACATGGCATAGCCTCTGCAAGTGGCATTTGGGTCATAAATGCTAGTTGTGGGATTTGTGCTTTCAAAATTCAAAGAAATAAATCATCCAGAGAGTTGATTTCCACATCGTTCCTAACGTGCAGGATTGAACTGACTTGATGGTTGAAAAAACTTTTCTCTGGAGAATAATTCTGATCCCCATCAAGTACATTTTAGCACATTCAAACTTACCAATTGGCCAAAAGGACCTACTACCATGCATAGGAGAAAAAAAAGAGAATCTGCTAGATGGAAACAGAATACTTGGGGTGGAGCAACCATCCACACTAAAGAGCTCTAAATCAGCAGTCTTAAAGGACTCACTTGGAGGAAATAACCTATTTTTCTTGTCATTCGTGGTACATGAAATATGAAAGCAGAGACATCATACATCCAAAAAAAAATATTAGAAAGAATACTTAAGCATTGTAACTACCTCCTCTCCAATGACAATACAACTAACTGTTGCTGTAACAAGGATTTTCCACCAGGGGAGAGTTTAGGATAGCAAAAATGTGCTGCCCTTTAACACAGTTTAGCAGATAGCAACTATCCAGCATTGTATTGACTGCATAGCTCTGCAAAGACCATGAAGTACCAGCACTAGAGGAGCAATGCCCTAGCAGTATGCTCCAGGGAACAACTGTGGAATTGCCTTGTTCCCCTTACACACTGAAAGACAAGTAATTTCCCAATTTATGACTCTGCTTACCTTTCTAGTGGACTAAACTACTTTGAAAGCCGCTTCTGCATACTACTTAACCCATGGTGTGCTTCAGAGGGAGTTTAACAAAACAAACAAAACTAATCACAAACTGATCTGGAAGAAGGGTTTGGGTAGCTTTTTTATATAAATTTATCCCTGTGGTAAAGCACTTTATAGGCAGAAGTACAGTATTTGATTACTCTTTAGTTTGTGGTCAGAGGAACTCTCAACCAGTATGAGCTCTCCCAACCATGCATACAAAAAATGTATTGTAACAGAGCTATAGCACCAAGATCTTAAAAGGAAAACCACCTTCACTGCAAGTTAAGGATCTTCCTTTTCAAACCAAGTTGCCCCAGCTGTGGCAAATAAATACCAAATACTACAATAAAAGGAACTCGTTATTCATACAGCATACAAACATAACCAGCAAGAAGGGTTGAGATGAGTTCTTTCTCCTGTGACCATAGCAAGCAGTTTACTATGAAGCAAAATAATTGAGTGCTCCTTGCCACTTGTGTGGCCACAGCCGCCAGCACACAGGGAAAGCACAGCTGACAAACTCTGGAAGGTGCTATCTGCATTGCACTACAGTGGCTCCCCACAGCCTGGCAGTGCTCAGTTTAGCTCTAAACAAAAGTCAATTGCTTATTTTTATCAAAAATTGACTGAAAAGATGGCACAATATGAATGCAGGAGTTAAGGTGGCTAAGCTTCCTCCTATAGAACTCACTTATGCACCATGTTTCCCACACTACGTCCCCAACAATTTCTGACCAAAAAAAAGTTAAGCCTGGTAGCTTCTTGTTTCTGCTTGTACATTTGTGTGCAGTACATGCTGTGACTGAACAGGAAGATTTTTGTTTGTTTCAGATCCCAATCAGACTACATCATTACAAACTTTTATTTGCTGCTCTAATTAAAATGTCTTTGGGGGATTCTGTGGTGATGTTTCTTCACGAGCCCTTGCAACCTTAAGGCCACATTCCACCATATCTAATCCCATGGCTTCACAGAAGAATTTTATTGGGAACTGTTAAAAGCATCAAAATCTTGGCACTTTCTAAGACAGTGTGGATGCTGGGAAAATATACTGCAGGACAGGCTGTCTTATCAAAGGCACAGCCAAACCAAAGGGTGGTTGCTGTCATTACAGCAGTGGAGAAATCCACAGCATCTTCAGTATATCACTAGACCATGCATACAACCAATTCACCAGTAAGATTCCTATTCTCCCAAAGTAAGATTTTGCAAGACTGGCACACTCACATGACACTTAAAGACTTCAGAAGCAGAGGTTGGTTCAAAGTAACCATAGCAAAAACAACCCCAAGCCACGACCACCAAAACCACCAAAAAGCACCAAAACCAAACCAAAAAACAAAACCACCTGCCCAGGACATTGCATCTCCACTCCCCCCGCAAAAAGAAAACAAACAAAAAACCCAACCCAAAAACAGTCCAAAAGCCAGAAGATCAGTAGAGAAAACTTGTGAGATCAGCAGGAAAAGCCACCAAAATGGTGGAGAAGTCATTGGGGTAAAAAGCCCTATACTATCTGCACTACCTGCACTCAGTCTGAGTCTTCTATCTTATTCTTTTAACAGGTGGTCCATGATTTGAGAATCTGAATATATGGCACTTTATTATGAGTTAATATTCCACTGGTGAAACATTGAGTTAAAAGAAGAGCCAGGATGGCTTCAAAATACAACCTTTGCAGATAAGTTGGAGAACCTTACACAAATAATAATTCATACATTCAATTTAATTGTATTTAATTGTAGAGAAAAAAAAAAAAAAAAAAACCACCAAAGAATATCCTCCCAAAACATCACTTGTTGCTTGATTAGTGCCTGAGATTTCTGCCCTGCTGCAGTCCTCTCCTCACTTCAGTGCATTCTTCCAATGAAAAGCACTTGGATCAGCAACAGGTTTTTCATCCATTCATTCAGACCATGGCCTAGATACCATGCCCTCTCTCATATCATAACAGAAACAAGAGTATTTGTTGTATTTTTAAATGTCCCCATGCCCAGGTTCTTTTATCTCCTTCCCTCCCCTGCTTCCTTCCAGACACACACATTGTTCAACACATAAAAATTAATGGTGCTAGATCTTTTTATTCACTACATATTTAGCACTTCTGTTAGATAGCTGTATTATATTTATTCTAACATTTTATTCTAGCCTTTAGAATTTGGTGGAATCTTTAACAATATTGAGGATACTGTGATTAAATTCACACAGATTTTACTTGCAATTTATTCCTGAATTGGCATGAACCCAAAACAATCTTAGACCTACTTCCATCTAGGATGCTTTCATCATTCTAATTGCTACATAACAAATGGTTAGGAAATTGCATTGCTACCTTGTTGTTCTTTATCCCATCTCAATTACATCTTTTGCCACTCATGCATTCCATATGTTTATGGTTTTGATCCAGTCCCAAATTATTTGAGTACACCCAGCTGTATCACACACAAGATCTGATATTAGAGAGGCAGATGCCATCAGAATTTTTGAGGCAGCAATCACCACAAATCCCAAGAGTACTCCCAAATAATAATACATCTGTTCTCTGAAGAGAACACCACCCAGGTGACTAACTGAGAAGACTGAATCCCCATCCTAGTACAGCAGGAACTGAAGTCCAAATTTTCTTTAGAGTGAGAATCCAAAACAAGCCACAAAACAAAGTTTCTAAGCAATCAATTTTTTGAGCCACTGTCACTGTCTTGAAGACCATCACTCTGGTGTCAGCAAGACAGAAAAATTAAGTTTCTAAGCAATCAATTTTTTGAGCTGCTGTCACTGTCTTGAAAACCATCACTCTGGTGTCAGCAAGACAGAAAAATTCAGCTATGGGTATTTCTTTAGGAGCTACCAATAACAACTGACTACCAAGATGCAAAACACAGGAGGTATATCTGCAGCTATCATGATTACAGCCAATTGGATGGTAATGAATAGGCACAGTGCTTCACATTGTCTGTATGTACATATCACATATATCTGTATGTACACTGATGCTGAAAGATTAGGCCAATTCTGAAATGCTTTCCTCTATTCTTTGTGAGGAACTTCTATACCTTCTATTCCTTCCTTCATTTCAAAATACTCTCTTCAATGCCTTAACACTTTTTATTTCCTTTCTTCTCTTTTTCACTCATCTGGAAATTCATCACTTCAAATTAAGTGTCAGCTAAATGACAGTTCAGAAGAATGACAGGCAGACACTAAAGTAAAGGTGTTGGTCACACCCCTTTTTGTCTCTATTGAGTTTCTAACCCTAGGTTCAACTATGGAAAACAATCAGGCAACATACAAAGATAGTGTAAAGCACCTACATTTGCTGCCCTTTACATAATCATGTTCAGACAGGTTAAATTATTAAATTATTGCATGTATGTGGGAGTACATGTAATTAGAGGATTATTCTTCTTGTGGATGTCCTGTTTTAACAACAGGACAACATACTACAAGTTAGACAGCCTGTAAGACCAGAACCTATCATGCAATTCTTCACCTGCTTGCTCTAAAATAAAAGAAAAATAACTCCATTTAGGTCAGAGCCATACTGATGTGGCATACATGGGAATTCAAGATAAAAACCACTATTCATTCTGTTATTCATGTTTTAATACAGCTGCTTAAACTGGCATGAAAAGTGTGGTAAAGGTGATATATGAATTTAGAGAACATGGTCATTATAAAGGAATGTGATGAAATACAGGAGAAACTTTAAATACTGAATATACCAGTTATAATTGCAATGGAAAATCTACTATGGCCAGAAAATCAGGATTTTCCAAATTCTGCTAAGCATCACCTTTCTTCTGTTTCTTTCAGCTCCAACTTCTTTATTATAAAACAAATATGGACAGTGGCACAGTATTTTCCACTACTTACTGAAACAAAAGAAGTAGGCAAAACAAAAGACAAAACTTATAATATCCTAAATATGGAAAAATAAACACCTAACTTGCAATTCAAGTATACATTCAGATTCAAATATATTTCAATCACTGTATTAAACAGAAGCAGACAAATAAGGCTCACAGCAGTAAAATTATCATGTCTATATTTCAACAAAAATAATTTTCAGAAGTCCATCCAGACCTACCTCATGGGTTAAATGAGATTTAATTTATTATATACATATTGATAAATCTCGTAAAATGTAAAGTAAGGGTGCTTCTGGAAATGTGTAGGCGCTATGCAAACCATATCATTCCAAGGTAATTTAGTGAAGAGATCCTGTCTACAGAGAGACACACAGATGTAGCATGTAGCTGTATCTGCCACAGAGTTATTGCAGGTGCCTTTCAATTTATACATTTTATTCAAAGCTTGCAAATTTGATGCCATCTCCAGTTTTTCAGGAGACCCACCTGTGGAAGTAGAACATAAACCATAACACAGGTATCCATCCAACACACCTAAAGCCAAGTGACACAATACCCTGAAAAAACTCCATGGAACAGATGTCATCTGTGGTAGGTTGGACACATAAAACGTATCTGTTGACAGCAGTCTTTGGCTAAACTGACTCATATTTCAGCTCTGTGGCAGAGATACCGTACCTAGACTGTGAAACTGCATACTCCATGACTGAACTGTGCCTTTCACAAAAGAGATTTCAACATACAGCTGCTAAAGGATAAGAGGTAATCTTATATGCTGATCTCTCACATCCCTTTGTCATTAGATTAATTGTATGGTTTATTCCAGCATCAGGCAGATGTTACTGAACTGCTTCACTGCAAAAATGAAGGAAACATTATGTCAAGCTTTATGCTTCCTGTCTGCTTAAGTCTTCATAATATTTTGATTTCTAAGTCATTATCAGATTAATTCGTCTAGAGTGCAGATTGTGCAGTGTTTCGCTACTGTTCACAGGAGCATCAAAAGATGAGACTTTGATGGAACATATTCCAAATACAGGCAGCAAGCCAAACAAGTGAATTGGTTTAACTGCACTTCTTTTTTTGTGTGAAGGTAAAGTGAAACGGACCAAGGAGAGGAGACATCTATGTGGAATTCAAGGAATCACCTTTCTAATCCAGGCCCCAGTATCCCAGAAAACCAAAATGATCCCCACTATTATCCAGCTGTCTACTTTTGAGTCGAAACACTAGCATGCACACAGAAAGATCTCCAGGAAAACTTTGAGTATAAAGTTTATAAAGTCTTTATACTTTTGAGTATAAAGACAGCTAGCTTCTCATTTAAACTGTAAGTGCTCTAAGCAGAAAATAAGAACTGAAGCAAGCTTTTTTTTCCCCAAGACAGAGGTAAAGAGAAGCACAGAATAGGACAAAACTCTCTTGTGAAGACTTAAACTTATGACTCAGTTAACACCTTCCTAAAGTAAAGCAGATGCCTTTTTGTGGGTAAACATGTTCCCACAATAGGTAAAATTTCAAATTAATTTTCTGTGTCTGTTTTTGCAGACTGTGTATCAGTCTTCTCTGCTAACACATTCTGTCATGTTTACAGATCTGCAAAAAATATTTGCTAGCAGCGGAACATTAGTTCCAGAGGAAAACCTGATGACCCTATGGAATGTATGTAGTAACAGTCCCTTTTACCTATGTCTGTTTAAGGAAAAAACAACTCTGGAAATACTTTACCTGTCAACCATGAGATGCAATGGGATGTTAATGACTTCCTACCTACGGGCTTTAAGAAACAGTTCTCAATGAGATTTAGCATTTCAGGATTGCTCACAATTGCTTCTTTTTATAATATCATACTAAGCCAGTTCATTAATGGTAATTCTACCACCTCTTTCTACTGAACATAAGAGGTAAGAGAGTAATCTGCAGGGCAAACAAAGATTTGTCCTTCCAATATGAAAAATCATGGCAAAAATGTATTTAGGGGATCTGATTTTTTTTGTGTGCTTCCCATTAAGTGCTTTTGAAATAAATCTTGGCATTCAAGAGTCTGAGACATGTTTAAAAAACATTCTTCTTATCAGAGGAAATATAACAAACCTTTGCTACTCCCTTCCTCTAGTTTAACTAATAAAACTAGTCTGATCAATCTAAAGAGAAAATTAGCCTTAATATTGAAAAACAGTGAGTTTGTGGTAAATACAGGACAAATAGCTGATAGTATTACTGCAGCTATATAAAAACAATCATTAGGACATAATTAAATCCCACAATTTATAAATGAAAGGACAATATGAACAACACAACAGCGTAGTATGCAGCTTAATTTACTGCATCACTGAGCACAAGTCCATATTATAAGCAGCTAATGGCTGTGCCTTAGAAATATAATGATTATAAAGAAAAACTCAGCAACTCCACTTTTCTGGACTACATGCCAAATTGCATAGCGTGATAAACAATCACACATATTACAACAAATAAATGCATGAACAAGGTTCCTAACAAGCAGCCCCAGATCTCTTAAACGTAATGTGAAATCAAGATTTTGTTCAGGGATTACAGTAAAATGCCATCAGTATCTTACACACTATATGTTACACCTCTGGATTCTCTCATTCCATGCATCCCAATGGAATTTCACTGCCCCTGCAATCTGCCACATTTGATGACAATGCAAAAACCAGTACGTTACTAATGCAAACCACTAGAAAAATGTAGAAGTTAAGAAATTACACCTGAAGCATAATGAGATATACAATCTAAGAGAAATTTTCCTTTCTTTAATAATTCTATAGAGATTATTAATATAATTAAGTTGTGTTTGGCACCTTTATCAGTAAAATAAACCAAATAAATCAGATCATGAAAGCTACTTTATTTTGATAGTGACAGATCAGGTTTTCAAATGACTGCTCTCTTTGCTGTAAGATATAACCACAAAATTCTTATCAAAATCACTGTCTCATGTAAGAAATATGTCTCCTCAAGTGCTTTGAGAACAGCAGATGAAAGCAAGAAATATGAGAGCAAGTCATTTTTCCAAGGTCACACACAAGGCCAATAGCAGTCCAAGAAAGGAAAACATAGTTACCTCATTTGGAGTTGCCATCTGTTCATAAAGCTAGACTCCAAACACATTCTTTAAACAGATTTGGCCCCTCTGTTTAACTCAGCTTGAACCTGCTCAACAAAACAACATATATCCCAGTTTCCACTGGGTAATGGAGTAGTTTGGATCTAATAAATTCAGTGGAAATAAAATATCTGAACTTTAGGATGCCAGAAAAGTGGATAGCACAAACTTGACATCTTCTACATGCACATTCTTTATCCATCAAGGGTTATAAAGCTGTCCTTCCAATAGACTTTAAATTAGTCTATTTGAAATAATAATCAGTCCATTAAAGTGAATTGGTTTATGGCTGAAGCACATCAAAAGTTCCTGTGTTCAGAAGCTGCCCAAAACATTGATCTGTCATGTGCAACCCTCTTCAGCTGCCTGTTGTGTGTGGATAACCAATTTCAAAATAAGCATGGGTGCCAATGACCAGTTACTCATGTCACAGAATTAAAAGACACATGCTAATTCACAAATTCCAAAATTATTCTCCTATATAGTCCAGCTGCTTAGCAAAGACTAAGAAAGGGCTTAGAAACCCACCTAAGCTCTAGGTTCTGTGAAAGTTCCTCCACAGACAGACTTTTGCAAAATTACAAGTAGCAAACAAGACAGTAATAGTAGTTTTCACTCCGGAGTCACAATCTATTCAGCAAGTCAACTGAGTATCACTGGATTCACTGAGGTTCTTCAAGCAGGAAATTTGAACTGTTTCTGATACAGTGTGAAGGGGGAGTTGGATCTGATGTGCGACCTACTGTGGTCCCTTCCAGCTTTTCCCATTCTGTGAGAATGGATGGTACTGTAGGTACTTCTCTGAACATGGGAGAACAGATACAGTCGTATTTTATGGGCTACATGAGTTTTCCCAACCTGGAATCCATCCTGTTACATCTGATCACACATTCCTGGCAAGGTTTATGAGAGCCTTCAAAACTATTTTGTTACTTGGTGATCAACCACAGCAAGAAGTATTCCTGCAACCATTTAGCATCCTTTAGCCAAGACCATTAGCAAGGCAGGCTTTTATAATTGCTGGTAATGTCCATTTTTGTATGTGACCAGCTTCCCAGGGGGAACAAAGCTAATCTGAAACATTAACATTTGAGGGAGGGGCAGGACACAGATGCAAATGACACAATGAGATGGGTACACAAGAAAGAAAAAACAACCAAACACAAAAGCCACAAACAAACAAAACAACAACTAAAATACCCAATAAATAAGCAGAATTTTGCATGGCTATTATGCCTGTTGTCAAACCAAGCCAATGTAAATATTCTTGGGGTTTTTTTACAAACAGTAAATTTCAGTTTTTCACAAAAATTCCACAGCCATGACACTTGACAATAATTGCTTAGACTTGCTTAGTTCTCTATGCATGTTATTAACTTTTACGAACTTTTTAAGGGTAAATATTTAATTATCTCTCTACTACATTTCTTAAACTGATTTCTTAGAAAGAGCCATTCAAACCTCAAAAAGCCCTCAAAATAAACTCAGTCCTCCACACAAAATTAGCAGCTGAATGAGGATGAAAACAAGCCTACTGACCAACAAAGGAAAAACCTAATCACTTAGCACACAGAATCATAGAACAGCTTGGATTGGAAGGGACCTTACAGACCATTCAGTTCCAATCCTCCTGCTGTGGGCAGGAAACCTTCCACTAGATCATCAGAACTCCATCTACCTGGTCTTGACCACCTCTAAGCATGGTGAGTCCACAAGTTCTCTGTGCAACGTGTTCGACCTTCACAACAAGGAATTTTTTCCTAATATGTAGCCTAAACTAGCCTTCATTTAGCTTAAGACCATTCTCCCTTGTCCTTTCACCACATGCGTTTGCGCAAAGCTGCTCTCCAGCCTTATTAGAAGGCCCATCTAGGTACTGGAAGGTGTTGCGAGGTCTCCCTGGAGCCTTCTCCATGCCAGACTGAACAGCCCCAATTCTCTCAGCTTGTCTTCAAGGGGAGGTTTTCCACTCCTCTGATCAACTTAGCGGCTCTTCTCCCGACTTCTGCTCCAATAGGTCCACATCTTTCTTCTGCTGAGGATGCAGTGTTCCAGGTAGGGTCTCACAGAGCAGAAGAGGGCAGAGGGGCAGAGTCCACTCCTTCACCTTACTGGCTAGCTGCTCTGGATGCAGCACAGGACATGTTTACCCTTCTGGGGTGTAAGCACACATTGCCAGGTCTTGTTCAGCTTTTTAGGCACAAACACCCTTTAGTTCTTCTCTATAGGGAGTCTCAATCCATTCTCCATCCAGCGTGTATTTCTGTTTGGGACTGCCCCGACCCAGGTGTAGGACCTTGCATTTGGCCCTGTTGAACTTCACGTGGTTCAAACAGGCCCCCCTCTGAAGGCTGTCAGGGTCCCTCTGGATGACATTCCTTCCCTCCAGTGTGTCAACTGCACCACTCAGCTTGGGGTCATCAGCAAACATGCTGAGGGTGCCCTCAATCTCACTGTCTGGAGTAAGTAAAAAAATATTAAAAAATTATTGTCCCAATACTAGCCTCTGAGGAATGTCACTCATCACTGCTTTCCACCTGGATCATGAGTTGTTGACCACAACCCTTTAAGAGGAACCATACAGCAAATTTTTATCCACTAAGTCATCCACCCATGAAATCGCAGAGATCTCAGAATATTTTGAGATGGAAGGGATCCCAAAGGATCATCAAATCCAGCTCTTAAGTGAATGACCCACAAGGATTGAATCATGACCTTGGAGTTATTAGCACCATGCTCTACTCAACTGAGCTAATCTCAAGAGTCAAATCCATGTCTCTACAGTTTGGAGACAAGGATGGCCATGTCAAATGCTCTGCACAAGTCCAGAGAGATGATGTTTGTTGCTTTTCCCTCATCCATCACTGCTGTAACACCACAGAAGGATGTGGAGTTAGAAATTAGTTACACTATGTTCTCTGCCCTGCCTTTTTTGACAAGACACAAGGAAAAGGTGTTGGGAGAATAAAGTGAAAGACATCAGGAATCTCATTAGTTCATACAATAAAATTTTAAAATTTATTAACACTCCTGACACATAAAATTATGTCTTCACCTCACTATGACAGTGCAATTCTGCATCACTATTTAGTTAATGGTCTCCTTATCATTAATGCAGCCATGCTGCATGTTAAGGCATTTCTTGCAAGCAAATTGCCATGCTGACGTAAAAAGGATTTGTCAGCAGTACAAAAATGCATAACAGAATAGTATTTTGCCATCCACCCAACCTGAGTGACCAGAAATATTCTGTTATTTGTAATTATGAGGATGATACAAGATAACCTACAGAATCACAGCATAAACATATTGCAGAATAAAGTTATATTAATGATGCTAATATAGAATAATATATCATGGAATAATATCGATGCACATCTGTAGCCTCAAAGAATCATACATGCTAACATACAACACAAACTGACTTGTATCTGCCATCAATCCTTTAACAAAGAGGTCTGTAGCACACATACAATACCCAGGAATCTCAGGTTAAATTGTTATACTTTTTAGCTGTTTATTCATTTGATTTTAAAAGTTTTGATCTGCTATACATTCTGTAGCCAGTCTCACATCCAAGTACTAGAGATGAAGCGCTGAGACATCTTGCAATATAGCTAACACTTTCCTCTGTGAATGTCACAAGGAGACAAGATCATTACTTCAGGTTGTCTTCTACACAGCACAGATTCCCAAACTCAGAATTCCGAGAAATTACAGACATAAAGACATAAGTTTCCAGCCTCTTAGTCAAGTCTCCAATTAAAACCAGATCCTGCTCCCATACTAACAGGCATGCTCTCCTGGTCATCCCCGTATGCCAGCTAGGAGTTTTACTCTGATTAGCCAGTTCAAAGTAGAAAAACAGGAAAGAAATTGTTATCACCATCATTCCTGCCCAGAGAAAGAAAAGGTGATTATCTTTCTAGTCACACTATTTTTCCAAGTTGAAACAGTATGAAGGCCAAGCGGAGAGAAAAAAGGACCAGCTCTTTGGGTAGGAATTAACTATTAGATCAATTTGGCTGTGTGCAGTAAAACTTCACCTTAAGCTTGGGATCATTCATGTCCTGTTAAGAGGCTTGCTCCCAGGAGTAATTTGGCTGATGGAGATATCTTAAAATACATTCAGTGTGAAATATTTCCTCTGCAGCTGGGGGGTAAACAAGTCAGTGGAACTTTTCCTATTATATGTACTGAATTCTGTGATTCAGGCCTAAGGGTTTTTCAGAGGAAAAATAAAGTGATGTATGCACTCCTCCCAGAAACAAAAACACTGTTCAGCAGGACAACAAAGCAAATCTAGTGTGGCATTTTAGTTTCTTATTTAACCACAGGACACCTCAACTTTAACTAGACCAGCACAAACTCATATAAATGAGAAAGCATTAGGAACTTTTTATCTCCTGATACTGGGACAGTGTTTTTGTAACCACTCTTTCACTAGCTGCCAAGATGACCTCCTTACAGACGGATAAACAATAACATTAGCCTTACTGTTTATTACAATTGATTGTAAGCAGATGAGAGCGCTAGTCACAAAAATCTAATCCAAAGAGTTGGACAATGCAGCCAGATGGAAATTCCTTTGTAAAGTCAAACAGTCCCTCATCTAGGAAAATACTTAGAAATGGAGTTTATTGGGAGGGCATAATGTTCTTTAGGTCACAATAGAGAAGAGTTTTGACCAGCTGCTGTTTAAACATGACCAGTCCTTTTCATCCCTCTATTTTCACGTGTTTTTCCTTCCCAAACAACCCAGTTCTATTCCTTTCCCTGCCTTTGGTTTCTCCCCTAAGTATCCCATAATAAGTCCTATGTAATCCTGAAACAGTCTTCCTCAGTATGCTGCAATGTGTCCTCTATCTCCAGGCTGCAAAACCAGGAGTCTGTGAGGTACTCCAGGACTGACTCATGTTGCTTTTCTCTCCCATGCCACGGGGATGAGGCTGGCCCAGGCAATGATGGAAAGGGTCTTTCCTCAGAATCCTTACACTGGGTCTCTGCCTGCCACTGTCCCTTTGTGCTCCTCTGGGTTTGAGGAGACGGGATCCAGTGATGGAGCTGGAAGCACCTGCAGAAACAGTTACTACGGCTCCTCCACACCTGCCAATGCTTCTCTGCACTGCCTTGTGGAGCCCAGGCAAGTTTCTATCACATAAACTGACAGTTTATCACTATTACTTCTAAAGCAAGAAAAGAAGGCAATGCTGAGGAAAATAACATGGAATCAAAAGTAGCATCTCTCTCAGAATTTAGGGTTGTCCAAAATCAAAACTGATCTTCATGCCTCAGCTCTTTTTCTTCTGCTTTCTTTGGCATTTTTCAAAATGCTTTCACTAGACAATCTTTACAAAGAGCCTGTGGAAAACTGTATAACACTCCCAAGACATGTAGAAACTAGATAAATCCACTTCGTAAAGAGACATGTAGCTAAAATACAGGAAAACTAAGAAAGTTTGAATCTAGGCAAATTCATTTAGGTGAATTCAGATCTGGGGTCTCAGTTCCATTCAGCTGACTCCTAGTCCTTTGTACTAGACGTTCAGCTTTGCCCTCTGGATTTTGTTTTCAGCTCCCACCTGAGCCAAAAAAACATCCATATCCTCATCTGCTTTGGCACAAAATGGCATCCTCAGTCCCAAAGTCCTTTAGCTTTCACTGAAACATGACAGGCTATGTGAGAATAACCACAAGACATTTTGATGCTCACATTTGTTACAGACATGAAAAATCTGTGACAGAGAGATTTTAAAAATTATTTTTATTATTATTGTTTTTTTTGTTGTTGCTGTTGAGAAAAAAACAAATCACAAAAGGAAGCAACAAGAAAAAACCAAACACCACAGCCATGGTCTATCTCACTAGACAAAAAAATTATTCTTTCTCTTGAAGTCTTGGTTCATCCACCAGACTTCAGAGAAGTGTTTAGGGGGCAAGAACACAATGAAATCCAAAATCTTGATGCACTGAAACCAAAGCACAGATGCATATCTTCTGACTTAGTCACTCAAGCCACTCTTCTAATTCCCACATGAAAAGTATTTCCTTCTTTACAGGAAGGGATAAGGAAAGGGCCAGTGTGAGGTGCTTGATCACAGGGTAGATGGTTTGCACTGCAAGGTGAAATGTGTGTGTCTCCCTTCTCTGTTTTCAGGGAAGAGGAGTTCTGATTTAGAAGATGGTAATCTCCATGTGGGTCCTCAGATGTCCCCAAATTAGGAGGGTTATCCATAATATTAGGTAGACACAACTCAGCTACTCTGAGAAGCAATTGTCCTGACTTGTCCTTAGATAAGGTGCACAAAGCCAACAGGTCTCTGATCCCTAACCCTGACCTAAAGGTCCTTACACAGTATATTCTCTCCTTCCTCACTTAAAATCACTTCATACTGCTTAACCTCCCCTTGACATTTTAATTTTTTTTATTCACAACAATCAAATATTTCATAGGTCTCTTTTGAAATTACAATGGAAGGAAAAGAGAGATCACAGTGTATAAACAGAATACAACCACTGAACAGTGAATCAGATCCACTTTGTCATGCAGCACTAAGCTGTTTTGCGTGTTGCTTTAATAGATGAAAGGACTGATCCTTATTTGATTTAAATCGGTGCTCCATTTAATGCAAAAATCCGTACACATGTACACCAAATTAAAATTAAAGAGACATCTGTGACAAATCAATGCACTAAACATACCACAGCCCTCCTGATTCTCTGTCCAGTCTTTCAAACACAAACCCATCCCTACAATAAATTTCATTCATAAGCTAACTTCTCTGAAGACCTCTGGGTGTAGAAAATTTGTGGCAATACCACAACATAACTACAGCCTTGGCATCAGCAGAAGCAAAAAAAGAATAATCATGGTAGAGTTCCTATATTACTAGGTTACTATGTGTAACTGCTAAGGTCATTCAATGGTTTGCTAAAGAAACTGCTTATCCATAGCAATCTTTCACTGTCAGACTATAACAGGTCCTCCCAAGCATCAAGAGGATTTATTTTTATTTAACAAAATATTTTCTAATCTCAAGATCATTGTGGAATTCCTTCACTGCTTGCATCGGTCATGGTTTAACCCCAACTGGCAACCAAGGACCACACAGCCACTCACCCATTTCTCCCCTTTCCCCAGTGGGAAGGAAAAAGAAAGAAAAGTAAAACGCATAGGTTTAAATAAGAACAGTTTAATAAGTGACACAAAATGTAATATCATCACCATCATCATAACAACAATAAACAACAACAACCACAAAAATACTGATAAAGAAGAATAAAAGCCAAAGAAGATAAGTAATGCATAAATACAACTGCTCATCTCCCACTGGCCAGTGACAGATCTGCAGCTCCTGTACTACTCCTCCTGGTTTATATATTGGGCATGATGTTCTATGGCGTGGAATATCCCTTTGACCAGTATAGGTCAGCTGTCCTGGCTGGGCTCCCTTCCAGCTTCTTGTGCACTAGCTCATTGGCAGAGCACAGGAAACAACAGTCCTGATGGCAACAGCCAAATCATTAGTGTTTTATCAATGCTATCCTCCTGCTGAATCTAAAACACAGCATGCGGTTAGGGTAAAACTAGCCCCATCCCAGATAAAATCAGGACAATATCAAATATTTCTAAGCTTATTAAAAAAAAAAACATTTTCCATATTCTTTTTCAAATATTCCTGTAATTATGCAGACTGAATAATATAAAGGTAACTTACTTTGGTTCATTTTTAGAGTTATCAATCCATAAAGATTCCCACAAGAAGAAAAGCAAATTTGCCTGCTAAATACTTCATAATGTTTGTTTATCTTAGTGTTCAACTCAGTCTTCCCTTCCAATCATCAGTGACTTCCTATATTGTGATTACAGGAACCAATTCAAAAGGCTGGTACTGTTTGTTAATGCATATTGAGGATCCAACCAAGCACTTCCATTTCAAGTCACAGTGCTTATGTGGCACTTTCTTAGAACTATCATTATCAAAGGCTCAGATTGACTCAGACACTTAGGATTCATCCAGTGGTGGCCACCTGCAGTCCTGCTACAACCTCGCCCAAAAACCTGATAGTCAGAGAAGTACATCGGCCAGACCCTGGGAGAAAAAATTCAGCATTACACCAGCTGGAGTAGTCCTGAAGATGGGACATTTTGCTACCAACACAAGTGAATTCAGTCTCCTTGAGAGCTTGTTTTCATGGGAGTGATATCCAGGTAGTAGAAAGATTAATTACTTGCCCATAGAATAGTATTGTTAAGGTTTAGGGCTTGTCATGCTTCAGTGATCACAGACCTAGCAGGAGATTAACAGAGCGGAGGGAGAAGGATACACCACTGAAAGTGAAAGCAAAGAATGCAGAATTTATAGATCACAAGGTCATCTGGCAGAACTCCCAAGATAAAGAAGTACAAAAGCAAACACTTCAACTGGGTAAAGAGTAATTCTGGCAAGAGAAAATAATGACCACAGACTCAAGAAACCCACTACCTCAAAGAAGAGAAAGACTGAGCAAACAGACTAATTAGCAAAAGAAGCAAGGGAATCATTTACCAAGAGAAGACAGAATACTAATTAATAACAGAATTATGCAACTTGTAGCAAACAAACATCAATGCCTTTGTTTGCTAAAATGTAGAAATAGTAAAAAGTTTTGATAGTCTGTGTGCTGGGTTTGTGTGTTTGCAACCCAACACACCTTTCTGCAGAACTGTAAATAAACGAAATACCTCAGCTCTGTGAGTGGATCAGCCCCTTGCATTAACAGGTGAAAGAATCCATTTTAGGACAACAATCTTGGTGACCCAAATGGGAACTATAAAGCCTTGCCTTGCCTAGATCAACTTGCTGACACCAGCAAAAGAGAATCAGATCAGATAGGATTTGGGCCAGTTTGATTGGAGACTCCATCAAATCCTCTCCAGCATCAAGACAGTGAGCAACTCAAAGGTGTACCACTCCAGAGGTATTTGAGCAAGGGCAAAAGTGGTGTGAATTTCTGGATTGGCAAGTATCAAATTTCATTTTGTTGTAATCAATCAGTGTGACCAGTCCTGGGCCGACCAGTGGGGTTGGTAGTTGAAAACTTCAAGCTTTGTGTAAATTGGATGAGGAAGATTTGGAACAGTGACTGTCACTGTACACAATAAAAACAGTGTGTGAAATAGGGGAGGTGAACTCCTATCTGCTGAGACAAGGTCAGAGCAACTAACAACAGGGCATCAGAACTCAGAAATAAATAAATACCTAGGCTTTAAAATTGTTACACACAAAACTGTCATAGGAGAGAGTGCTTTTCCTTTCTCTGACAACAAGGAGTTGGAGCAGAGAGTAAAATGATATTTGTATTAGCGGTCTGAACCTAAGGATAAAGGAATTGGACAACTGAGTATTGGCAAACTAGTTCATAATTCTACCCTGTAGCTCTTGGGTTTTATTTTGAAAAACTGGAGTAAGCTGGGGAAGAACCAATGACTAAAGGTAAAATCAATATTTTGAAATTACTTTTTAAATTAATTTAAAATTAATTAAATTAAATTAATTAATTAAAATTAATTTTAAAAATTAATATTGTAAGCCATGGTGGACATCTTATAAAGTGGAGAATAGGGAAAACGGATTTTTGCAGTTTTATTTTGGAGTTGGTGTTTTGTTGCTGACTTGGTATATGGGGACCAGTTTTGGTTTATATTGATGCTTTTATGACATTGTATAGAGACCCAGTTATTCAGAAAAAGTGTTATGTTGGGATGTCATGTACTAAGGAGAAAGAGAAAAAGGCAAAGATTGTGTGTTGCAGAGGGGATGAGGCAGAAGATGTGTGAATGTTAGTTTCCCTCCTTTTCACACTATATAACATAGGCGCAGGGATGGATGAATATGGATCAAAATAAAGAGCATATGGGAGGTAATTTTAATTGTTTTAAATTTTTTTAAATTAAAATCAATTGTTTTAATTGATTTTAATTGTTGCTGGCCAGACTCAGAGAAATAATTAACCAGTGAAGCAGGCATCTTTAAAAAAGTAACAGAGGTCTGCTGGGTCTTATACATGCCCTTTTTTAAATTTCATATTTGTAGAATTGAAGTGATTGTAAAGCGGTTTGTACTGAGAGAATCTTGAAGGAATGTACCAGCTTTTTGTTAACCTAACAGTTAGGTTACCCTTACTGGGGGCATACCTAGGCTAGACTGATTACCATGTTACTCTGGAAAGAAAAGAGACTGGCATTACAAAGGTGAAAGAAACAAAAAGCAGGGGACTTGGGGCCTGAAAGGTCCCTATTTCCCCTGCACAAACACACACATGCTTTTGGCCTGAATCAATGTGATATTTGTAGGCAGCAAGGGTCATTGAAAGGAGGGAAACATTATTATGCTGGAGAATTTTTTAAATGAATGAGGAGACCAGGGGAAAATATCCAGGAATCCTCAGGAGACCCTCTAGTTCCAGTTAAACCAGAGAAACAATGAATTTTTTATAAATAGCAGAGCCACATATTCAGTAAAAACTATCTGTAAGGGCTAAGTAAAGTTAAAGCACTGATTTTTGGGGCAGCTTTATGGCCATTCCTGCAACTCACAGAGTGGCCAATTGGAGACACTAAACTGGCTCATGAGTTTCTATATGCCAGAATGTCCATGTCCTTTGTAGGATGAGATTTATTATGCAAATTACATGCCTGAGTCAGAAAGCTTTATATATCTCACAAGAAAAGGCATAGAAGGTCAAATCTGTTTACTAATAACCCAGACCTCAGAGGAACAAGAGAGTCTGAAGGAACAGGATTTAAGAGCAATAAACCAAATAATTGTGGACAAATACTTATTTGACTGGTTTGGATTTAAAAGATGCCTACTTTTGCATTGGAGCGGATGAGCAGAGCAAGACTCTCTCACACACCAGGTGAAAGAACCCACTTCGGGACAACAGGAGAAGGCTTCATAACAAAAGTTTTCTAACTCTGAAATGTAAGGAATTTCACTTTATTTTACATAAAAGTATGCTTTCCTTAATGGATCTAAAAACTGAGGCTGATTCATCAAGTGATGGAGTAGAACAAAGCTTCTCTGAACACCGAACTATCATATTTTGGAGAAAAAGGCATCTGTCTTAAGAGTTGTATATACTTCAAAAAATATATCCCACTAAAAAGATACTTTTTCTTAAATCAATAAAATTACATCTTGCATTGACTGCATATCTCTTAGCCAGGGAAGTGATTATTTTTCACTGTCTTTGCCAACTTAAGCATAAAACTAAAATTTCTCAAGCAGGACTGCCTATTCTAATAAGAATGTAAGAAGGTAAAATGCTCTTACCACATTCTAACCTGCTAATCTGCCAGTATCATCTGAATCACTAGAGTGACTGATTTACTAATTTTTCAATTAAATACAGTCAAAGGAAAGATGAGCAAAACCTTTGCAACTGTGTGAAACTGAAATAAACAGTAAACCTTGGCAAGACCATAGTTGTTAGAAAAAGCAACTCCCACACAGTGAGTAATACCCAGCATCATGTACAGATGAAATAAATTCAGAGATGTGAAAGACAAGCATGTGTGCAAGACAAGACAACCAAGAAACTGCAAGCTTACGGATGTGCAAAAAGGGAAGGAAAATAGTGTTGACTGCTTTATCGGCATTACCATAATGGTTCAGAGAAGTTTACTGCAAATTTGCATTATACTGGCATTGCACATAAAAATATCTCATTCAGTTTGTCTTTTCCAAGGAAACAAAGTGAACTACCGTATCATGAACTTTCTGTGGAAAATGGGTGGTTATTTTCCTCAGCAATGTCTCAGTGAAACAACTGATTTCAGATTCCCCATTGAGATTACCAAGATCACACAGATGAACATCCTAAGGATCATCTATGAGTTCCTTCAACAGATCTTCCAACTATTTAGCAAAAATCTTCCTCTTGGTGTTTGGAATACAAGCAAGATTGAGAACTTCCAAAATGGAATTCATCATCAAATTGAAGAACTGGAAACATGTTTGTCAGAAGAACAATCAAAAGCAACAAACAATTTTCAAACACTGATCCTAAGAAGCTCAACATACAGCATAAAAAAGTACTTTCAAAGAATCACCAATTTCCTAAAAGATAAGCAGTACAGCTACTGTTCCTGGGAAGCAGTTCAAATGGAATTGAGAACATGTCATATAATTTTGGACAGTCTTTTGAAAAGAAAAGCTACATGAAGAGGTAAAATCTATGTTTTGTTTCTTTTTAATAATACAATAATTTCCCCCTTCTTGATATGTTTTTCATTTCCACATTTTAATAATTTTCAAATTGACATTTTTAAAAAAATATTCAGGGCTCTAAGTTAAATATGTAAGTACTCAAATGAAAGGATAGTTGGTATCATTGCTTCTGTAGAAAGCAGTCTTCTGTCTTCAAAAATACAAGTGGATATTGCCCCTGTATCATCTCTTTGCACTATTTTAAAAGAAGGTTTTAATTTTTTTTTTAAAAAAATAAGCTTTCCACATAAAATAACTGTTGTTTGGCAACCTGAAAAATTTACATATATTACTGCACAGATTTTATTTTTGCATTACTTCACTAACTCTGAAAAAAAGTACAAGATGCAGGCATGCATAAGGAAGATAGACCCTCCTGTAGTCTTATACATTATGATGATGTTAAATTACAAAACAGATGAGAATTTAAGATGACCAAGACATCTTTAAACTCAAAAAATAATGACACATAATCCTCCCAAACAAGAAAGCACCTTTGATCTTTATTTTGCAGGTATAATTGTCTCCATAGCCTATGGAGATATATTTATATCTATTTGTATAAATAGATATGAAATATATATTTATATATATGATACATATACAGACATATTTTTATCTAGCATATTGAATAACTACAGCATAGATTTTCAGGACATGTTGATTCACAACACTATGTAAAATATGTATGCATTCCATGTGCTTCAAGTTCGTAAGCAGACAAAATTAACGTGGAAAGAACTACTGTATGAACACAGATATTAACAAATTTCTTCCATTCCTATCCCATCTTTCTTTCCTTCACTCAGGCAGAACCAAGCAGTACTTCAAGTTATCATCTTCATCAGTTTAACTGCTACTCAAGACACTTTGAATACCCTATGGTCTCTGTATCACTCCCTATACATTAGAAAACTGGATGACTTCTGACATGGATTTTTTCCACCTCAGATTTCATATATCTTCAAGAATATCTCATTCCTCATATATTTTTATCATAAATGGAATGTGTCAAATTTGAATTTAAGAAGAAAAGTGTTAAAGTGTGTCCATGACTTCTGGAAGTGGGGAAGAAAAAAGGGTTATTTTGACAAAAAAATTAATGTATTGTTACCATTTCCTGAGGACAGAATCTCAACATTTAGCTAAGAAGTTTGAGAGCTAGACTGTAACTTGGGTTGCTTTCCTTTCCTTTCTTCAAATGAAATATATATCTAAAAATGCTTTCTTTCCTTCACTCCGGGGGAAAAAAAAAAAAAAAAAAAAACCTCTGCCTGCACTTATTGCAATGGATTGCTATAATTCCTTATTCCAGTAATGCAACAACAGGGTATTTACAACTGCTTAATTTTAGGCATCCAAATTAGACACTGGGCTAGGGAGATCAGGCCACCCACTCCCCTCTCACACGCTCTGGCTTTAGAGAAACAGGGAGAAAAGAAGGGGTTTCAGACTCCTGCATATAATTCTGCTTTCAGTCACCAAAAGAAAAGCTCATTTCTTAACTGGTTAGGTATAGCGAACAGAAGAGCAGTTTGGCACAAAGATAATGTAACATTCCCAACTTCACTAATCAGTCTGTTTTACTACTTTAAACACTTTGCAACTATGTTGACATTGAAGTGATGTTTGATGTCTACAAAATATGTTCAAGTACACTTTACACTTAATTCTGAATTTTTTTTTTTTTTTTCAAATGTGTGGTTACTGTGAGGAATTAACATAAGCCAATTTTGGATCAAGGAAGATGATGAACTGAAGGCCATGACCTTAAGGTTTCCCTATGCATAATGTACCAGGCAAGATAATATAAGGTTGTATCAATGTACTCATATTTATATTGCACTTTCTTTGCTCTCTTCTGCACTCGGATTCCAGTCTCTAAAAAGCCAAGAGTCAGCACAGGCTTCAGCAGGTATGACTGGTAACAAGCTTGCACAGCCTACTGGATTCTATCAGTTCTTCCTGGGATCACAGCATGTTTTGGTTAGGTAATAACTGCATCAGGACCTAAAAAGAGCCCATCCCTGGACAGTGTGGAAACAGTCACTTTCTCCATCTGCTCTTCTGGAGATGTACTTCCATGAATATAAAGCAGATATGCCTATTAACTCATGCATTCCTCGTTGTCAATTGTGACTTGCACTTCCAAGATGCAGGGCTGGTTGGGTTATTTTGAAAGGGGGAAATTGAGACCTCATTAGATGATAATTTGGGGTATCCAGGGAAGCTTACCTTAGCTAGAATATCAGCTAAGCATTTATAGGGAACACAGATGCTTACAGCTATTTAAGAACTACCTATGCTGGCTCTCTAAAAAAAATATGTGCTTTTACAAGTTAAAGTTAACTGTATCTTATGAAAGGGAAAAAAAAAAGTAACTGTAACCAATACTATTTTCACATTTCTTCACCTGGAATTCAGTCTTAACCCTCCTTGAGGAAACGAAATGCAACTTTCTACTCCTGCAGCAATAGTTGCATTTTCTGAAACTGAATATGGTCTTCTACTATATGAAGTCAAATAACTGTGTCTTGAGTATTTGAAAATTAAGTACTGAACATTCCTATGAAATATTCTAGACTACTATTGTTATATATATAACTCTTACAATAAAACTTTTTATAACTTTTTACCACTGTCGTAACTGGAGACCTAAAGAAACAAACCCACATCTGTTTATTCAGGCTTTTTTAGTGTATTGGCCTTGATATATCTGTGAATAGACACCACTTCAATGTCTGTCTTAATCAAGCACTCTAATACCATGCCAGTGGGTAAAGAACAAAGGGGGGGTGAGGGGAGGGGGAGACTAAGACACTAAAAGAGGAAAGTGAAAATAGTACTCTATGATTCCTAGAATTAGTAACAATTTCAAAGCCATTTAAAATTTGTTTGCAGGGAAAAAAAAAAGGGGGAAAAAAACCCCCATATTTTAAGATCCTCTTGAATTTTTTTTAACTTGGTTAAAAGAAGAAAAAGAGAAAAATTAAAAATTCATATTTCACAGGGAAGCATCTTCTGAAATGATCACTGCTATCATTTGTACCATATTGTACTGATCAATGAAAGATTGGATTACTTTGAAATACAGACAGTTGTGATCTGGAGAAGATAAACTTCAATTCTGCCAAGACAAAGAGCTGAAGAAAGGAATGAATAACCAAAGGGCAAGAAATCAGCCCCAGTCACACTTTTCCAGTTTCAGAAATTACACTGGAAGTACCACCCAAGTCAAGGCCTCGTATCAGGGCTCACGAAGCTACTTTAAAAACCTGTTCAGCACCCTCTCCAGTTGCTGATTCAGAGACTGCACTCTTCTGTTTATTAGAGTTTGCTTTAGAACTTTAGAGTGGCATAGTTTTTTGGGTTTTTTTTTTATATACCTGAATGATAGTAAGTACTCTACCACAAAAACTAAATTCCAAAATCCAAAACTAATGTTCACTAAGTGGAAAGAGAGACAGAAATGGTCATCTACTACCAACCACCTGGATATACTGCATGCTGAACTGATCTTCAGCCATACCTGCAGTTCCTTTGTAAGTATTTCTCCTTTAACATACTAACACACTAATTGCCCATCACCAGAACACCTTAGTGGAATAGTACAGTATAGTTTCTCTGGAAATGAATTTACTTCTACAGTACTTAGCTTAAAATTCCAGTTATATCTTACTCATTTGAGGTTTCTCTCTCCATCTTATCAGGACAGTTCTTGCCTAAGTCCCTGGCTCAGAAGAGGCTCACAAGACACTCATCTATCTGTCAATGGTACTGAAGCATCTAATCCTGAGATAATACCCTAAAACAGAAGAATGAAAAAAAACATTGTGTTTTGTCTAAAGAAAATCCATCTGAAATCTCAGTTTACCTAACTAGTGATAAAGACAAAATATTAAACAAAGATGAGTACCATGGTTGTCCTGTAACATTTTTAAACAGCTGCTATTCCAAATGACTCTGTGATCCTCATTCCCAGGGCTCTTGGATCTCTCTGCTTCTCTCAGTTTCTGTTCCAAAACAGAAGTACATTCACCAAGGACCAAATGATGCTAAGTACTTTGCTGGCAGTTAATAAAGAATATTTTTCAGGTGAGAAACACCAGCAAAGAAACTGAAGTGATCTGGTCCAGTCCCAAGTTTCACATCACTCACTAACACGTTCTAACCAGCATCAGCTACTACACCAACTCACCAGCAAACTGCATAAAATCATCATTACAAGAGGCTTGATGCCAAGCAACATCCTGCCATTCTGCACCCACCTCCTCTTTAGCACTTTCTGGAATTCAGTGTAGCTTGACTGTACTCTACCTTGTGCTCCTTCTTTTTCTACCCTACAGCCCACTTTCAGATGTGCATATTGTCTGTTAAAAAACCAACAGTTTCCTCCTTCTGGTGTTCTTTTTTTGGTTTGATTTTTCGGGGTTTTTTTTGTGTTCCAGGAACGCTCTTTTCTGTGCCCCATGGAGCAGGGAAGCATAACCGCCACAATTATCAGTCCACTCAGAGAAGTTTGCAAATCTTGAACCTACTTTGCTTGGAAAAGAGGGAAACAGGCTCTCCTCTACCTACTGCACTGCAACCAGCCCAAAAATTCTCCCGTTAGATATGTCCACAACATTGTTTCACAAGTATCGCCCATTAAATACAAATTATATCTGTGTGTAAAATACAACTAAAATGCTTGGAAAGTTGAGGCAATCCTGATGCCTATTTAAGAAATTGTTGAAATTTAAGCGGGGTGTGTGGGGGGGGAGGGTTCTCAAACACCTTAATCCTTCTGACAATCATACAGTTATTCAATCAGAATATTTTATTTATAAAAGCTGTCCACAAACAGTTCCAGAACAGGCTGATTTGACCATCAAATGAGAGCAAGAAGGCTTCTACATCTTCAAATGTCAGATGACAGCAGTGTTGTCAGAAGACATATGACCTGCAGGGTCAATCAGCTTCAAGCAGGACTCTCCAGGAGCCTCTGCCTGCGCTTGCACTGCAATTCTCTTGTAAGCCAACAGCGGGTACCTCTAAGGCGTGCGAGTCCTTGCACCGGCAATTACTCATTTTTCCATAACAAGCCCTGGGTCAGCCTCTGAGAGGCCAGCTGTCAGGCTGTCACACTGTGATTGCAAAGACTTGCAGGGATTTCAAATACTGTATTCCGCGAGGGAACAAGTTTAACACAAACCATTTTTCCTTGAGCAACCTTGCAAACTAAAAGCAAAACCCTGAGCCTGTGACTGCACAGCTAACACACCACCCGGCAGATTAGCTGGACGGCACGTTTCTCGAGACACTAACTTCGCCCACAGCATTAAAGAAAAGTGCAGCAAGATTGCCATTTTTAAGAGGCTGCGTCTCAGCGTTTGCCTCGGAAGACGGCAAGCTCCCAGATGAGTCTCCCACCCCTCTGCCCAACGCGGTGACAAACAGCAGCACGCACGGCTCCGGACCTCGCCTCCTTGCGACAAAGCACGGCGCAGAGAGGCGGCAGGAGCGCTCGACTCGACCCGACCCGACCCGACCCGACCCGACCCGGCCCGGCCCGGCCCGACCCGACCCGGCCCGACCCGACCCGACCCGACCCGACCCGACCCGACCCGACCCGACCCAGCTCGTCCCTCGGGCACCCGCCGAGGGCAATAGGTCCAGAGACCCCGCAGCCCGCGGGCAGCACCGAGCCGGCTCCTGAAGTTTTGGAGGAAGCACGCAGCGACCTACCTACCTCTGAGAGACGGGATGGGGAAAAGGGAAATAAGTAAGCAAACAACACACGCGCACACACACACACACACACACACGCACAGGCAAGCACGCACACAGCGCCTCCATAAAGAGAAAGAAAGGACAAATAAATAAATAAAAGGGAAAAGCGGAGCACTTGGGAACGCGCACCTTCGTGCGGGCTGCAGCCCAGCCGCTGCTGCTCGGAGCGAAGCGCGCTCACCAGCACGGTCCCGTCCCCCACAGCAGCGCCCACCACCTGTCGTTCCGGCCTGCACCAGGCGCAGGTTCCGCCCCCCGCCCGCGCCTGCCGGGGGAGGAGGCCCGGGGGCGCCGGGGCAGTGCGTTCGCAGGGAAGCAGGAGCCCCTCCCTGCGGAGCCGAGGCCCCGAGTACGGCAGTCCCCGCGGGGGTCGGAGGAGCTGGGCAGGGATGTCAGCTCCACTCGGACCGAGGGCAGCGGGGAGCGGGCGGGCGGTGCCGCAAACGCGTCCTCCTCACGGCGGGAAGTTTGTAGGCGGCGCCCCCACCCTGGCGTGACCCATCGCAACCTACCCCGCCTTACCTCTCACCCCTCTGGGCGCCGCCGCCCCTCCAGGTGCCTTCCTCGCCTGAGGACCGGGAAAAGAACACGACAGGCTGGCTTGGCCCCCCCGCGTGTAGTCGAGTGGAGTCTGCTCGGCTCCCGTCCCGTCCCGCCCCGCCGGCGGCCCCGCGCTGCCCTACCGCGGCGGAGGGCGCCCCAAGCGGGAGTGTCCCGAACCCAGCACACACTGCCCTGCCCGGGGGTCAGTCCATGTTCCATTGAATCACAGTGCATCCTGAGGTGGGAGGCACCCATTAGGATCATCCAGTCCAGTTCCCGGTCCTGCAGTGGATGCCCCCAAGAGTAACATCATGTACCTGAGAGCTTTGTCCAAGATGCTTCTGTTGGGTTTGGTGCCCCACTTCCCTGGGGACCCTGTCCTAACACCCAACCACCATCTGGGTGAAGAATCTTCTGATAGCCAGCCTAAACCTTCCCTGACTCAAGTTCAGGCCCCTCCCTTGGGTCCTGCAACTGACCACGACAGAGAAGACATCAGTGCCTGCCCCTCCTCTTCCTTCATGAGGAGGTTGTAACTGCAGTGAGGTCTCAGTCTTCTCCAGGCTGAACAGACCAAGTGACCTTAGTCACTCCTGGTATGGCTTTACCTCAAGGCTCTTCACCACCATCTTTATGATCCTCCTTTACACCCTCTTTAATGGCTTTATGCCTTCTATTATGGCACCCAAAACTGCCCACTGGACTCAAAATGAAGCTGCCCCAGTGCAGAGGAGAGCAGGACGATTACTTCTCACAGCTTCTGGGAAGAAGCCTAATCCCATGCCATACCAGTGCAGTGTTGGGGGAAAACTTAACTTCAGTTTAGACAACAAATGTGAAACTTTGACCAACCATGGAACCTGTAGCAGTACCAACAAAAACCTTGGCCCCATGACCTTCTTTCACAGAGCTCCTTACAGACCCAGTGCTCTGGAGGAGTTTGCCCTCGCTAGCAGAATCCCAGCTGATTTAGTAGTCATTAGCATAGACCATGGACCATAGTCCTTTATCTCAAGGTTGCCAGATAGAATAAATAACAGTATCCATGTTACTGTTTTATCAGCTAATGAGATTTTTGGTTTATCTAACCCATGGCATTTATGTCATGTAAGTTGATACACAGCCATGTGTATAGCAATATCCACCTTTGCAGTTGCATTGAACTGATTGTCTCCGTAGGGAAAAAAACAACAATAACACACATTCTCCCAGCTGACTATATATAGAGAGAGACTAGAAAAAAAGTTCTTTCTTTTTCATGCCTACAAGGATTTCTTACACCTTCCCATCTGACCCATCTTTTCCACAGACAAAAAAGAGTCAGTAGGTGGGAGGGAAGAGAGAGAATAGCAGCAGAGACTCATTTCATCCAACTAAATGAAAGGTGGTTATATGCCAAACTCTCTGTTCTTAAGTGGGAAAAATTCAAACCCAGCAATGCTGAATGATTTTGAAATCCTGGTTTCACTGAGTGAACAAAATCCAAATTCTCCTCTTTTGAAGCAGCAGAGACCCACAAGGGTACAGCCTGTCAAAGATGCAATACAAATAATCATGCAAAATTGAAGGTGATCTGTGAACAAGAGCAGTGCAGCAAACATTGACCAAGAACTGCTCACTTTACAGGTTTGCAGAAAAATAGCAGCAAATCAACCAGGTTTGTTGAAGACTGCTGTGCCCCCTTTCCCACTGTGAAAGGCAAAGAGGGTGGCCTCTTGCCATGCTGTGGATCCTACCTGTACTTTCACAGAAAGGCCCAACTTCTGTCTCTCTTCAAGTTGAAGTGAGGCAGCAGCTTCCATGTGGCAGAGTCAAAGCAGAACATCAGCTGGCTTGAGTGGAGGACCAAATCTATGGCCTCTTAGATGAGAGTTTGGATTAGGAACTACTGGCTGCCAAACCAGAGAAGAAAAGGTGGGTGGGTACCTAAGAAGCTGCCAGCATGTTGTGACTAGGGTGGGAGATTGGTTTGCTTAGAAGGAAATACTCTGTTGTGACTGATTAACTTCAGTTTCCAAAATCTTGCAAATAAAGATCATAGACATAACACTTGCATCTTCACAAATGCTGCAAGAAAAGCCTGAAAAGTGACCCGTTTTGAAACAATTTTCTAGTTTTTGTAGGGCAGCCATTAGCTGTTTCTCACAAAGATAACTGAACAAACAGCAGTAGAAATAATCTTTTTTTCTGATAGCAGAAATATTTAAGTAGGTTTAAGTCACTGGCAGAACTGCTTTTTTATATCATTACCAATTCCCTGCTTTCAGGCAGTGAGTCAGTTCTTTTTTCTGCCCTGCAGCCAGGTTTGGCATTGACATTACTGTGTTCCATATCTCTCTGTGTTGCAGCCAGTATTTATTTCAACTCAATGCTTTGTGTTAATGATTGCATTGTTAATGGTTCGTTCCATGTACACCCGTGTTTTCCCCGACCTGGTTTGCCCCTACTTTGTATCCTCCCCTATCCTTACCTTGTATGGTATTCCCTGCCTTTTGTTCCAGTGCCTTCCTTGTCCATCATCCTAACCCTACCCCTTGTTCCAGCACCTTCCCTGTCATTCCTTCCCTTGTCTAATCCCATGTGTGTACCACCCCCTGGGCGTTCTGGGGTGTGATACTCAACTCGACGCCCCATTGGGATATGTGACCTCCCTCCTCCTCTCCCTCAACCCGGATGTCCCAGGGAGTCTGATGTAATCCTTTCACTCCTCCCCTTTGGTTGTTTATTTGTATTTGCCCCTCCCTGTTATGTTGTATTTAGCCCCCCGTGCACAGCAGTGCTCAGCACTCTTCTTCATGTTGTCACTTTCAGCTTCACTTCCCTGCAATAAACCTCTCCAGTTGGAACCTCACCATGGAGTGCCTCCTCCTGTTTCCTTTAACTGATCCCTGTTGTAGCTATCTATCCTGACCACCATAGAGCCTCCAGCTCTGCAGGTTCCACCACTGGCTTCAACCTCCACTGTGGTGGTTCGCCATTCCTGGCGTGGTGCCGGAGTACTTTGGAGCTAGCCTGGATTCCGGTGGGCCGTATCATCTCTGTACTAAGTTAAATATAATAAAACAGGCATAAAGAGAGTTTGTAGGATCACAGCCTTAAGAAGAGCAGGTTAAAAAAGAGAAACTCTTAACCCCAAAATTTCCTAAGGTATTTGGAAAGACCTAAACATAGTAGTAGGACAATGCCAGGACAAAACCCAGTGACACAGTAAAATGATTTTCAGACAAGCTCCCTGTTAAAACAACTGGACAACCAGAAAAAATTATTGTCTTCCATTATCCCAAAAGTTAAAGATTTGCATCCCTTTAAATGTTTCATGGAAAGATGTTTCCAAAAATGCAGTAGGTGTAGTTGACAAGATCCATTTGATTATATACACTCAAACAGGGACAGACAGTGCCCTTGAGGACAGCATTTTCTTTTCTGTGATTTATAATAGTTAAAGCATATCAAGAACATCACAGCTTTGCTTAGGAAGAATCTATTTTTGGTGACGAAAGAAGAGCCCAGAAAGGACAAACTACAGATACAATTATCTTCCTGAACTTCAGTGCACAACCCCTTTATTTTCTAACCATTAGAAATTACTAGAGTGCTTCAAGGCACATCAAGGACAGCTGACTTTCTGAACAGGAAGATGCCCGCCTCTCTATTCTCTGTAGTCATGTTGCTCTCTGGATCATTGCCATGGCTACATTGACCAGCATGCTTGATGGAAGTTGGTCCTTTACTGCTGGGAGAGAAGCCAGAAACCAGGGCTGTAAACCCAATCAGTCAATTTACTTCAGCTGAATTTAACCAGGAATCAATTCATTCATCTATGATACAAAATAGGGCATCTATGCCCTATTATTCTAAACTCATGCAGCTAAAATGTTAAAGTCAAGCTCTTTCCTCCTCTTGCCACACAAAATACACTGCTCAAGAAAAAGAAAATAGGTCTTCAGATAATTTATTTCAGTAAAAGCAAACTGAAATGCAATTTAATTCAGCATCAAATGGCTGAGGACTGCTTAGTCTCTGCCACTGTTGGGAATACAGGAAAGAGAAACACACAGATTGGACAAATCATATTGGACAAACAATTTGAACTAGCAGGAGCAATATGTTGTGACGTTGCTGTTTAGTGCTAGGTGTGCTTGGATGCTCTGAAAGAACCAAAATTCTGTAAATGGAGCTTACAAGGGTTATTTTCCTGTGGCTTTTCTCTGCCTGTTTTTTTTATTGTTTTGGGGTCTTGTGACTGATAGTTCTAAATTCACATTGTCTCCTTGGTAGATGACAAAGTTTGTGTACATCTGTTTTTCTACCCTGGCACAAATATGCATAGGATTTTCTGAAACATATATTTTTTATTTTTTTATCCCTTAACTGATTTTACAAAAAGGCCTAGCAAAATCAAAGTTGAACTGGGGACAATGAGAAGAATACAAACATATATGTAAGCAAGATGCTATCATAAACTCTGTTTTCATGGGAAAACAGAATAAAATTAGAGCCTGCTCCATTCTCCTTCCTTTTTCAAGTGGCCAACTTTTGGTTTTGATTTGAGTCTACAAGAAATTGCTGTGGCTTTGTTAAACCCAATTTAAACTTAAAAATAACTTTTACTACAAACTTCAAAGTACAGAAATTTTTACTCCATTCTACATCAAACTTACTGGTTTAATTTTATGTGAAAGCCCTGAATCAATAGAAACTGAATCAATTGAAATTGAAACTGAGCTGTTCAGTCCAGGTGCTGGCACTAGATTGGTCTCTGCCTGTTGCAATGCCTACCTGGAATCAATCAGGGCCAGATACACACAGAAGCATGAAGCACACAGCAATGGTTAGAAGGCATTTACTTCCTCAGCCCTTTAGGTACCCTTTGTATCTGTAGAGGAGATCTATGTCCATCTTTAAGAGAGTTTTCCTTTTTCATCACCAGCATGACTTAGCTTCCCTGTGTTATTTGTTGCAAAATGATAAACATAAAAAATTGAAAGCAGACAAAAAATTCAACACATGCAGGCAATCAATTAATGAAATTCTGCATAGGTTCAAGCCACAATGTATGCAAAGCTAGGATTTTAGGTTCCTACACTCTTTGAGTTGGTAACCCAGAGGGTACTTCACATCAGTATCCATTATGCCTGACTCACGATTTTAACAACTCTTCCTGGTTCACAGCATGACCATGCTGTTTGTGGTACTGCACATTAAGTTCTGACTTAACTCCACTTTTCTACACAGTGAAGGCCTGTTGTCACAAGGACATATTCAACAAAAGAGTGCTCTTTCACACTATACCAGATCCTTTACACCATACTATATCCTTGGAATTTCTATATATGGCACAGATCTAGCACAGTTGCTTCTCAGATAGTTCTGGAAACCTGCAGAGTGTTGACCAGCCCACGCAAGGCCTCAACAAACAGTCAGATGGGCTGCAAACAGATGTTACTACGCTGCTGATGTGTGCTGAAGGCAGGATGATGCTGGTGTTGCTGAGGGAGTGTCTGAAGTACAGTGGTGAAAGAACTGTTCTCTTGGGAGCTGCTACCACCACTATATGGCATGCGCCTGCCGTAAAAACAAATGTGTCTCTTCCACACATTCATTACTATCTTTATTTCTAGTCCTTAGCCACCCTTTAGGGATGGCTAGAACAACTTGAACCTGAAAGTATGGTCTCTACCTCCCATTTGTGTGAGAAAAATAGACAATTTATCTTCCCCAGATATAATATGTGCTCCTGTGATTACAAATGGAAAGAGATTCTTTATTTCCTATCAAAAGAAGATGCAGAATTTTCTCTTTTTCTTTTTTCTTTCTTTCTTTCTCTTTCTTTCTTTCTTTCTTTCTTTCTTTCTTTCTTTCTTTCTTTCTTCTTTTTCTTTCTTTCCTCTTTCCTCTCTTTTCTTTCTTTCTTTCTCTGCTTGCTTCTTATCTTTCTTTCTTTTCTTCTTTTCCCTTTCCTTATCTTTTCTTTCTTCA